>WNGS01160692.1:0-12388 GCA_020271785.1 Procambarus virginalis | reverse complement strand
ACATGGCTAGTCTCTGAAAATGGTTAAAAAATCTTTCAGGGTCTGACTCTGAAAATTCAGGCAAGTTGTGTTTGATCAGAATGTCTGGAGTTCGGTCCCCGTAGTGGTGGTACCATTCTTGCCGCCTCATTTTGAGCCTTTGCTCTTCCACTTTAGCATTTTGTTCTGCTACTCTGGCCTCTTGCTCTGCAGTCTTAACTTGGCTAGTGTAATTCTAATTCTATATTTCTACTCACTGCACTTTCCCCTGAATTGGGTTCGCATAAAATTGTATCACTTGGCACTAGTTCTTGGTCTATACAATGCCGTAAAATTCATTCATCAAAGTCCACTTTCTATCTGCGTCATTTAATTCTAGGCCAAATTCCTTGCCTAACAATATTAAATTTGCTTTGTTGAGCTTCTTTATCTCTATCACTGAAGGGTTCATTGCCAGTCTCTGCATTTCAGATGACATGACTAAAAATTTTAGCTCCTAGCCACAGAAAAAATTAAAAATTAAAAAATTGGAAAAAACAAAAATTTGCACGGCCCCTAACACAAGGCCACACTAACCTTAATCGTGAAGAGATCCAGCTGGGTGTCCAGTCAGTGCAAAGAATGTTCTACGCCAGATGAGCTGGACCCTAGGCTAGCCCACAACCGTTCTGCGGAAACAAGAATTTTTAGTTTTGGCACTCAAAAATCTAATTTTTTACAATAATAACGTTCATCCCGGACAGGCCAACCACTTGTTAAGAACAATAGTGGGCTTGCTATGGGGAACTAGTACTATTAAGGGGTAAGGGTAAGTAGACTAGAGGTATCAAGATATGGGAGAATCAAAAGGCCCGGCCCCCAAAATAAAATATCCACAGTAATAAATGCTTGCTACTAAACCCGGTTAGTCTAGGAATAGATTATTGTACTCCCACACAGGAACAAGGGATACTCTGTTCAAACTTACTTATTTATTAACCCCTTAACACCCCCCATACACAATCACACCAATAACAATTTAATACTAACTTTACCACACAATCTTACGTTAAAAGCCTTGGTCCACATAGACAGGATACAAGTTTTACACTGAAAGCAAGCTAGGGTAAAGCTCTACTATAAAACACTTGAGTCAGCTTAGGGTAGGGGACCACGTGGTTACACTGGGACCCCCGTTAGCATAGCAAGTAAGATAAACACTCAAAAAACACTTACTACACCCCAGGTATACTACTCTACACATATAACGATAGGTATGCCACAATATAACCATAAAAATAGCAAAGAAGACTTAACCAGACGAAGATACAGAAATAAATAAATAAGAGGAAGGAGAGGCACTTCCTTCCACCACAACCAGTCAGCAGAGAAGGATGCCGTCTCTCGTCTCCTCCTCCGTGGACTAATGCTGCTGGCAGACTGTTCAACTAATCATACCGGCGCCCGATACAAAGTTTACTCAGGTTTACTTTACAAATGATTAGACAGTATTAGTAAACATAGTTGGTGCCTATTTTATTATTTAATAATCAACCCCAAGCTCAATCTTTAAATACTCTCCGAGAGACAAGACTAATCTTACGACTGGCAGGGAAGATACGACAAATGCCACTCGCAATGCGTTTTTACTCTATGGTAGCTCAATAAGCTCAAATTTTGACCTCTGGTTTCCCTCTAAAGAACCCAGAGTCGTAACACCCGGGGTCGCCTTCTTGAGCCGCTTCTCCTCTCTTCTTCCCTGTCTCTTATGAATTCTGGTGAGCCCACTCATTTGGACTCTGAGACTCGCACCCTTTCTTGTCTTGATCTTTCTCTCTGCTCTTCTTCTCTTTACTTAGATTTCACGTGGCAGGTTCTTGATGACCTCCATAGCAGTGATCATTTCCCCATCCTTGTTTCCTTTTTCTCTTTTCGCCTTCCCTCTCTTTTCCTAGGTGGCAGTTTGCTAAAGCGGACTGGAACCTATTTACCCTCAGTGCTGCTCTCTCTGACCTCTCCCTTCTGCCTCTCCCTCGCGCTCTCCTCATTTTTCATGACACTGTCTTCGACGTTGCCCTCCGCTCTATTCCTCGCTCTTCCTCTCGGGGTTCACGGAAGTGCGTTCCCTGGTGGAATGCGGACTGTGCCACTGTTAGCGTGCAGCCTGGAAGAGGCACCACCGTCGGCAAACGACCGATTCTTTTCTTTTCTTTCAGAAAGCGAGTGCAGTGGCCCGTAGGGCCATCTGTATGGCTAAACGTGAATGTTGGGCTTCTTATGTGTCCACAATTACGTCCGAAACTCCCCTGCCACAGATCTGGAAGCGTATCCGCAAGATAGCGGGTAAGTTCGTTCCCGATGTTTCCCCGGTCCTTCACCTCCGTGGTACTCTTGTGGCGGATCCGTTGCAGGTTGCTACCGAACTGGGTTCTCACTTTTCCTCTGTTAGCTCTGGTCTTCATCTTCCCAATCTTTCCGTCTTCATAAACCTGTCCTTGAGTCTCGTCCTTTAGATTTCTGCACTCGTCTTTGACTTTCCTATAACGATCCCTTCTCTCTCTCTCTGAACTTCGTTCTGCCCTGGCCCTTTGCGGTTCTACAGTGGGGGGCTCCGATGGTATTCATTATGAGATGCTTCGCCATCTCCCTCCGTGCACGTCTCAGTATTTACTGAGTCTGTATAATCGGATCTGGGAGTCGTCGTCAGTCCCTGAGGACTGGCTCGATGCCGTTGTCCTCCCTGTTCGCCAACCGGGTCTCTGGGAACTTCTCCTAAGGACTTTCGCCCTATTGCCCTCACAAGTTGTATCTGCAAACTATTTTCAACGTACAGTATGGTTAATGTTCGTCTGATGTGGTTCCTGGAACACCATCACCACCTCTCCCCTTCTCAATTTGGTTTCCGCAAGTGCCACAGCACAACAGATGTCCTGGTGAACTTGGAGGTCTATATTCGTACTGCTTTTGCTGGGAGGACCTCCGTTGTTGCTGTCCTTTTTGACCTGGAGAAGGCTTACGACACCATTTGGCGATATCATATTCTATCCCAGCTTTATTCTTTTGGCCTTCGTGGTCATCTCCCTCTCTTTCTCTGCAGCTTCCTCTCTCGTCGTTCCTTTTGGGTGCGCCTTGGTACCGCTCTCTCTGTCTCTTTTCCACAATACGAAGGTGTGCCCCAGGGTAGTGTTCTGAGCACTACTCTTTTTCTGGTTGCCCTCAATGGTCTTCTTTCCTCTCTTCCTTCAGGTGTCTTCTCCGCTCTCTATGTCGATGATCTTCCCCTTTGCTGTCAAGGTGATGATTCGTTTCTCCTTCAACGCCGGCCTCAACTTGCGATTGATGCCGTGTCGTCTTAGGCCACCGATCATGGCTTCAAGTTCTCTTCTTCTAAGAATTGTGCCATGTCTTTTACTCGGAAACGGGTCGTTCTTTGTCCCTCTTTGTCACTTTATGGTCACCCCTTGAGTACAAAGATTCGGCAAAGCTTTTGGGGTTATTCCTTGACACTTGTTTGTCTTGGTCTCCCCATATTTCTTACCTTCGTGTTGAGTGCTCCAAGGCCCTTACCCTCCTTCGGGTATTGTCCCGTACTTCTTGAGGAGCGGATAGGCGCTCTCTCCTTGCTTTACATTCCTCTCTCGTCCTGTCTAAGCTCGATTATAGTTGCCCTGCTGACTCGTCTGCTTCTCCTTCTACTCTTCGCCGTCTTGATGCTTTGCACCATACTGGGTTCCGCCTCAGTTCTGGTGCCTGTCGTTCGACTCCCGTCCTTAGCTTGTATGTTGACACTGGCTTCCTGTCTCTCCAGGACCGCCGTGATCGCTACTGTCTTCGCTATCTTGCGCGGTCCTTACAACATCCTTCCTCTCGCCTCTGTCGTGCTTTAATTTTTACCCCTCCTGCGGTTCCTGTTCCTCTTCACCACTTCCCTCTTTCTGTCCGGTTATCTCGCTTACGGGATTCTCTTTCCGTTCGCATTTCTAATGTTTTTCCTCGTGTTGTTCCTTCTTTGCCCCCCGTGGAGAGTCACCCTTCCACAAGTTTGTACTTCCTTGACCCGCATCACTGAAGCTTTTACTCCTCCTACGGTTCTATAACGCCTTTTCCTTGAGCACTTTTTTCTCACTCTCGCTCCGTTTCTGTCTTCACCGATGGGTCTAAGTCTGCGGACGGTGTTGGCTACTCTGTTGTTTTTCCCGATCGCACTTATATGTGTCGCTTACCTCCGGAGACTAGCATCTTTACCGCGGAGCTTTATGCTATTCTCTATGCTCTTCGTCTCCTGCTTTCTCATTGTCAATCTTCCTTTCTAGTTGTTGTTGACACTCGTAGTACCCTCATGGCTCTCGGGTCCTTTAATCCGGTTCATCCAGTAGTTGTCGAGATCCAGCATTGGCTGTTTCTTGTTCACAGTAATTTTAAGTCGGTTGAGTTTTGTTGGGTTCCCAGCCATATTGGTGTGTCTTTGAATGAGCGTGCGGATGCTGCTGCCAAGAAAGCTGTCCGCTCTTTTCCCATGTCTCGTAAAGGTATTCCATATTCCGACTTTTACCCGGTTATCCATTCCTCCATCCTTACCTGTTGGCAGGCTTCTTGGTCGTCTGTTACTGGTAACAAACTACGTACTCTTAAATGTTGTGTTTCCTCGTGGCCGTCATCCTACCACCGTAACCGGCGATGGGAAACAGCTCTGGCGAGGTTGCGTATTGCCCATACTCGCTTAACCCATGGTCACTTGATGGAGCGCCACCCTGCTCCTTATTGTCCTAATTGCATTGTCCCTCTTACGGTCATGCATGTCCTCCTTGAATGTCCTGACTTCCAGGACGAGCGTGTGTCTTGCTTTCCGACGGCCTCTCGCGGTCACCTGTCCCTCAATAGAATTCTTGGTGACTCGGATACTTTTGATATCATTCGCCTTATGCGTTTTTGTTCTCGTGTTGGCACCCTTGGTGATATTTAGCGCCCTCTGATTATTCCGCACGTTTGATGGTGCTACATAGCCTTCTCGGTTTGGTGCCTTCTTTTGATGATTACTTACATGAATGACTCATTGCAGTGCACAGTGCACCGATCTCATACACAGGCCCTATCTCTGTTAACCCTGGATAGTAAACTGCCATGTTGGGTATCTCCAGGATGCTCACTTAACCAGGAATACGTTTATAATACGGAGGCCGCCGTATGTCCAGGCAGGAAGTAGATACAGGGAAGCATACTTGCTACAGGGTCAATGAGTACGCAGGAGGTGCCAGGTGTGGGAGAGTAGAGAAAGATGCCAGCGAGGCAACAGACTGATCTTTGGGGGTCAGCCTTAACCTGTGCAATGGAGAATAACAAGTATGACGTGGTTGCGATGTGTTCATGTCACCTCTGCTACTGATCAGGGAACGATCAATATGATTGGTTTTCGCTCCTTTGCTGCAATGCCATTGGTAAATTGTAATCCCTTGTGTGTGTCCCACGAGATGCCCTACAGCCGCTGACAAGAGCATTCACATAAGGGAGCCCGTGCACAGAGGACGTGTCTTGTTCTGCCTATCGACCAATAGACTAAACATCGTCCATTTCTCACTGTCAAGTTAAACTCGGCATCTTTTTGATATACCAACGCTCGCCTGGAATCGCAATCGTGACTATATTGTTCAGAAGCCTAGTGACAAATCACCAGAGCGAAACAGACTGGTATCAGGTAACCCCTGGTGACAAATTGAGATCGTTGTGAGTGATCAGATCATCTCATTTTCTATCTTCTCTTTTCTACTTCTACTATCTACTCTTCTACTTCTACTATCTACTTTCCTACTTCTACCTATCTACCCTTCTACCTCTTCTACTTCTACTCACTGCCTACTTACTTGCTATATTTATTCTCCCCCCCCCCCCGTTACAATGGGTTGGGGAAAAAAACCATTGTAACGGGGGGGGAGAATAGGAATAATGAGTAAGTAGGCAGTGAGTAGGAGAAGTAGAAGAGGTAGATAGGTAGAAGTAGGAAAGTAGATAGTAGAAGTAGAAGAGTAGATAGTAGAAGAAATAGAAAAGTAGATAGTAGAAAGTAGAAAATAGAAGATGAAAAATGCTAAGGAATTAGAAGAAGTAAAATAGGAAATAGTAGAGTAGAAATTGCTAGTAGAAGTAGAAATGCTGCCACCATCCATTCTAGATCTTTACATACAAGACAAGGAATGGAACTTGTCCGTATCAACATAATATACTCAAAGATATTATCAAGAGGTATGCTCCCTCTGTATCATGTACTCATTCAAATCATGAAACCAGAAACCGCTGAGGTTTCCTCATCTCACTCAAAACTCCAGGTAAACATTTAAACACAATTTAAATAATACTTTCAATTATATTTGAATAGGGTTGTGATGGTTGTGATGTGTACAATGGGTTGTGATGTGATACATGGGTTGTTACAATGGGTTGTGATGATCATGAAAATGTGAGATCGTACAAGAATGTAACAACGCTTGTATATATCTCAAAAGAGTGACCTAGAGTGAATTAAGGAGTGCCGCTGCCTAAGTAACCTGTGTGTGACTTTTACCACAGTGTACAGTGTACCTGCATGGTGACCATATAATCTGCAGCCACCAGCCGCCACTGTCCAGAGCGTGTAGCTAGTACCTCGGTACCTCGAGCCGCCAGTCGCCCTGCCTCATACCACGTGATGTCACCACCCTTACTCATCGCCAGTGCCACCAAGTGTGTGCGTGTGTCGGTTTGACATACAGCACGCCCTCCTGCGAAAACCCCCGTGTCAAATACAGTTTGTGGGAAAGCCTGTCATAAATGGTCTCATGTCATAACGAGGAAACCAGCTATCAGGCTACCTATGAGTTCTTGCATAAATGTACGTGAGTGAGTGAGTGAATAAGAGAGGTAGCCTACCTGTAAGTACAGATCTTGTCATTGTTTTATTGTGTCCTGTCTGTGTTGATCTAAGGTATCAACCACAGTTCTCACCTTCTCATACCTTACACAGGTATAGGTGAAGATACCAAACAGTGTACAGGTATGCGTGTTTATCTGTGTGGTATCAAGACATTACACTCGTCTGTGAATGTGAGCTTCACATACACCACACATTTAGTTATTGTGTGACATTATTATTGTGCATGTTATTGCCTATCCCATTGACAGAGTATTATTGTGATTTATTGCTCCTCATCATTACCCAAGTATCCGGTTGGAACTCTTGTGATCCCTTTGCATACCGGCAGTTAGGTTTGCCATGTTAATGATTGGCTGTCAACTGTGTTAAGTTAGGTGTTTTGCCTCAAGTGGATCCGAATCGATTAGCCAGACGTCAAGAGCCTTGCTAATGCAACCGTAGCCTTTCTGACGCCAATCTAAAGTAAATCAAGTACCCTTTGTATTAGTGGTTAAGTTAGTAAATAAACTTCTGTTAAGCTTTATGCAGTGTTTCCGTTGAACCACTTGTGAATACTGCCAACTATTTACTCAAGCCTTCAGCTCCAGGTGTCTCCAACACCAAAGAGCCAAAGCTCAACCCCCGCAAGCACAATTAGGTGAGCACACCGAGTTGCCTAATTAATAATAATAATAATAATATGTTTATTCAGGAAAGGTACTAAACTGTAAATATGATGAGGACCCTAGGAGTCCCTTAACCCTTAAACTGCGCATGGCGTATATATACGTCCTGAGTAACATGTCCCACGGTGCGCATGGCGTATATATACGCCATAGGGTGCCACGCCCGATTCAAATGGCCCGCGGCTACACGGGGTTCACATTAGCTTCCTCTGGGCTCTTGTAAACAGACGCAATTTAAAAAAAAAATCGTGGGCAATATTCTCAGGTGTGAGAGGCACATTACTGTTGGAGCAACCAAGGCTGGCGCACGCAGCATGAGCGAGCAGCATTGCTGTTCAGCTTGTGACCACAGCATCGCCGAAAAATGTCAAAATAAATATATAATTGTTATTATTTAGCGATGACAATATTACAGATGACCCCTGACTGTGATATAAATAACCAGGGTTGTGATAATAGCAAGATTGTTGTAATAATTAGCGCTGTAGGAGGAGTGATGCTGAGAGACGGAGGGAGACAGCATCGTTTACTGACTGTGTGGCTACCTGTTATTGTTTACATTCACCATACCAGCTCAGTGGTTCTCTATGGTGAACACAAATGTAGATACTTATATATAATGTGTGTATTAGTGTAATAACAGCAAAAGGGTTATGCTGGGAGGAGCCATCTGGGTGACGGAGGAGCCATTTGGGTGACGGAGGTGACGTCGTCTGCACGATTTGTCTAGCTGTTTAGAGGGTGGCCAATATGCTCTTTGGGCGCACTACAAGCTTAGGTGTACAGTTACGGTGCATAAAACATGCAGATATTTATATATAATATGTGTATATAGGGTAATAACACTGCAAACAGTATTGTTGGGGGAGAAAGTTTAGTGCGTGTGACCTTGAAAGAGTGAGGGAGCTGCCAGCCGCCAGCTGTGTATAGCGACAACTCTTAGTGCCTGAACTAACTATATCAGCTTAGCTGTACAGTTGTGGTGAACAAAATATATACATATTTATATATAACGTCTGCATATAGTGTAATAACACCACAAATGGTATTGTTGGGGGAGAAAGTTTAGTGCGTGTGTTGAGGGAGTGGCAGCAAGTGGCTGGCTGGTGTGTGGCGGTAACTCCTCGTTGCTTTTCGACTCTCAATACTAACTTAGTGGTTCGTTATGGTGACCAAAACATGCAGATACTTACATAAAACCTGTGTATAGAGTGTAATAGCAGTAAAACTGTTTGTTTATTGTTTTATAAACATAATAATAGAATCACAAATATGCACACCATACTTTTGAGTATAGCGATTATTCACCACTTTTTATTATAAATATATTACAATACACACTATTGAATATATTACTGCAAAAAAAAATAAAAAAAAATCAGAGACATTGAAACAATTAGGTAATAATATCTTTGTGGCAACTCCCAGCGAACCGGCCCTGACGACCGCTCTCAACGCCCACTTTTTGCCAGACTTCCTCGGTCAATTGCGCCCAAAATATGTCACCTACGATTTTTTTGTTATTTTTCCCGTGCTCAGGGGACACAAATTAAAGTGTTTAGAAGACGAAAAAATTTTTTGAATTTTTTTTTTCTTGCGCACAGGGGTGTAAATGTCCCCAGGACCCCTNCAACTTCTGATTTCGCGGTTTTGCCCCTTTGTGTCGTCTCCAGGAGCCAATGCTTGGTGCTCGTCCTGGTCGTTTCGTGGCTATTCCTTTCTCTCCCCCCCCCCCCAGCCGTTGCTGGGGCTCCTAATTCTTCTGCTCTCTTGATTTGCGTTGATGTTCCCTTTGTTCCTTTACTTTTTCCTTGTCTCTCCATTGTTCTGCTGCTCGTATCTTTGTGGGGAAATGGTAACAATTTGTTCCATTTATCTCCCCGCAGTGTCCCACTTTCTCTTCCTGACTTGAAACACCTCTTGGACTCCTTGCCAGAGCCTGTGCTCTGCTGGGTGACTTCAATGTTGTCGTCCATTCTCTTACCCTGTGTTAGAACAATAGTGGGCTTGCTATGGGGAACTGGTACTATTAAGGGGTAAGGGTAAGTAGACTAGAGGTATCAAGATATGGGAGAATCAAAAGGCCCGGCCCCCAAAATAAAATATCCACAGTAATAAATGCTTGCTACTAAACCCGGTTAGTCTAGGAATAGATTATTGTACTCCCACACAGGAACAAGGGATACTCTGTTCAAACTTATTTATTAACCCCTTAACACCCCCCATACACAATCACACCAATAACAATTTAATACTAACTTTACCACACAATCTTACGTTTAAAAGCCTTGGTCCACATAGACAGGATACAAGTTTTACACTGAAAGCAAGCTAGGGTAAAGCTCTACTATAAAACACTTGAGTCAGCTTAGGGTAGGGGACCACGTGGTTACACTGGGACCCCGTTAGCATAGCAAGTAAGATAAAACACTCAAAAAACACTTACTACACCCCAGGTATACTACTCTACACATATAACAATAGGTATGCCACAATATAACCATAAAAATAGCAAAGAAGACTTAACCAGACGAAGATACAGAAATAAATAAATAAGAGGAAGGAGAGGCACTTCCTTCCACCACAACCAGTCAGCAGAGAAGGACGCCGTCTCTCGTCTCCTCCTCCGTGGACTAATGCTGCCGGCAGACTGTTCAACTAATCATACCGGCGCCCGATACAAAGTTTACTCAGGTTTACTTTACAAATGATTAGACAGTATTAGTAAACATAGTTGGTGCCTATTTTATTATTTAATAATCAACCCCAAGCTCAATCTTTAAATACTCTTCGAGAGACAAGACTAATCTTACGACTGGCAGGGAAGATACGACAAATGCCACTCGCAATGCGTTTTTACTCTATGGTAGCTCAATAAGCTCAAATTTTGACCTCTGGTTTCCCTCTAAAGAACTCAGAGTCGTAACACTCCTCCCCCCTTCAGAGAAAAAAAAAATGTGACTACTAGAATAGTAGTCATATATTTTTGTAAGAGTATACAGAATAAAATGGACATCCATGACATAATAGAAAATCAACCAAACAACAATTTCTCTGTCAAAAAAAAATTACAAGGGAATTCTCTGAAAGAAAAAACATACACAAAACAAAAAAAAAAAAAAAAGGAAGTAAATAAATTGGACACGGGATATTTAATGTCACAGGAGAACCTAAAAAAAAATAACTAAAGCATGACATTTGGTATGGCTTCCTACGGCTCAGATGAATGTTACTCAGGCAAGCGGGACAGAGCGTCGGCTATCACGTTGAGTCGGCCCGGTAGGTGGATAATAGATAGATTAAAGTCCTGTAGGTACAATGCCCACCTGAGGATGCGTTTATTTTTCTGCTTCATCTGATTCATGAAAACTAATGGGTTATGGTCCGTGTACACTTCCACTATATTACCTGTGAGGTGCACTTCGAACTTTTTGCAAGTTAGCACTAGCGCCAACGCCTCTTTTTCTATCACCGAATAATTGCGCTGTGCCTTGTCAAATTTCACAGAGTAATAATATACTGGGTGTTCCACTTTATCATCCCCAGTTTGCAACAACACTGCACCAGCACCCGAGTCAGACGCGTCAACTTGAATTTTAAACGGACGGTCGAACCTTGGACTAGCAAGCACTGGGGCGGAAGCTAAGATCAATTTCAAGTTTTTAAATGCCTCTGCACAGTCCGATGACCACTTAAATTTAACGGCCTTCCGCAACAAATCTGTGAGAGGAGTGGCCACACTGGAAAAGTTCTGACAAAAGCGTCGGTAGTACGCACACATACCGATAAATCGTTGAATGTCCTTTTTAGACCTGAGCACTGGATAGTCCAGAATAGCACTAATTTTGTCTTGTCGAGGTAACACTTTTCCTTGGCCCACTTCATAACCGAGGTACGTCACTGTGCCTTGGCCAAAATGACACTTTTTAGCATTTAAGGTTAGATTTGCATGTTTCAACACTGTGAACAACTGGCGTAACCTAGCTATGTGGTCAGCCCAATTAATATCAAAGAGCACAATATCATCTAAATACGCCCGACAATTTGGCACATTAGCGAGCAAAGAGTTCATTAGCCTCTGGAACGTGGCAGGGGCATTACGCAAGCCGAATGGTAACACTTGATACTCAAACACACCCTCGGGTGTCACCAACGCCGTTAGTTGTTTAGCACGTTCAGTGAGAGGGATTTGGTAGTACCCTCTCGAGAGATCGAACTTAGACACATACGTGGCGTTCCCGATTTCGTCGATACAGTCCTCGAGACGTGGCAATGGATAGGCGTCCACTATGGTCGCCTTGTTGAGCTGCCGATAATCGGTGCATAATCGCCAGGAGCCATCTGGTTTGGGGACCAAAAGGCAGGGCGAGCACCAAGAGCCCTGGCTCGGCCTGATGAGGCCGTGCTGGAGCAAGAAGTCGACCTCCTTACGGACGATGGCCTTCTTTTCCGGACTCATCCGATAGGGTTGAAGGCGAATGGGGGTGTAGTCCGTCAACTCGACATCATGGTAAATGGCATCAGTCTGGGTCGGGACCTCCCCGAACAGACTGGAGAATTCGTCAAGCAACGACTGCACCTCGTCACGTTGGGACACCTGCAAATGGGACAGTCCCTCCTCCACAGCATTCACAGAACTAGAATTAGTGAGAATGAGATTAGTTGGGTCCCCAGAACAATCATCCCCTCCCTCACTGGAAATGGAAACATTGGTTAGAGCAATGGGCCTGGGGCCCTGGAACTTCTTCAGCCGATTCACGTGTACGAGCATTACCTGTTTACGCTTATAAATAAATAAATAAATATAAATATGTTTATTCAGGAAAGGTACATACATAGAGAGATTTTACATAAGTGGATC
>WNGS01160686.1:0-60045 GCA_020271785.1 Procambarus virginalis | reverse complement strand
TAGAGAATAGCATAAAGCTCCGCTGTAAAGATGCTAGTCTCCGGAGGTAAGACACATATAATTGCGATCAGGAAAAACAACAGAGTAGCCAACACCGTCCGCAGACTTAGGAAAGCAGACAAGGAAAGGCGTTTTAGAACCGTAGGAGGGGTAAAAGCTTTAGTGAGCGGGGTCAAGGACGTACAAAACTGCGGAAGGGGGACTCTCCACGGGGGCAAAGAAGGAACAACACGAGGAAAACATTAGAAACACGAACGGAAAGAGAATCCTGTAAGAGAGATAACCGGACAGAAAGAGGGAAGTGGTGAAGAGGAACAGGACCGCAGGAGGGGTAAAAGTTAAAGCACGACAGAGGCGAGAGGAAGGATGTTGTAAGGACCGCGCAAGATAGCGAAGACAGTAGCGATCATGGAGGTCCTGGAGAGACAGGAAGCCAGTGTCAACATACAAGCTAAGGACGGGAGTCGAACGAAAGGCACCAGAACTGAGGTGCAACCCAGTATGGTGCAAAGCATCAAGACGGCGAAGAGCAGAAGGAGAAGCAGAGGAGTAAGCAGGGCAACCATAATCGAGCTTAGATAGGACGAGAGAGGAATGCAAAGCAAGTAGAGTGCGCCTATCCGCTCCCCAAGAAGTATGGGACAATACTCGAAGGAGGGTAAGGGCCTTAGAGCACTCAACACGGAGGTAAGAGATATGGGGAGACCAAGACAAACGAGTGTCGGGAATAACCCCAAAAGCTTCACGGAATTTTTGTACTCAAGGGGATGACCATAAAGTGACAAAGAGGGACGAAGAACGACCCGTTTCCGAGTAAAAGACATGGCACAAGTCTTAGAAGCAGAGAACTTGAAGCCATGATCGGTGGTTCAAGACGACACGGCATCAATCGCAAGTTGAAGCCGGCGCTGAAGGAGAGGCGAATCATCACCCTGACAGCGAAGGGTAAGATCATCGACATAGAGAGCAGAGAAGACACCTGAAGGAAGAGAGAAAGAAGACCATTGAGGGCAACCAGAAATAGAGTAGTTCTCAGAAGACTACCCTTGGGCACACCTTCATATTGCTGAAGAGGCAGAGAGAGCGGTACCAAGGCGCACCCGAAAGGAACGACGAGAGAGAAGCTGCGTAGAAAGAGAGGGAGATAACCACGAAGGCCAAAAGAATAAAGCTGGGATAGAATATGATATCGCCAAGTGGTGTCGTAAGCCTTTTCCAGGTCAAAAAGGACGGCAACAACAGAGGTCCTCCAGCAAAAGCAGTACGAATATAGACCTCCAAGTTCACCAGGACATCTGTCGTGCTGTGGCACTTGCGGAAACCAAATTGAGAAGGGGAGAGGAGGTAATGGTGTTCCACGAACCACATCAGACGAACGTAACCATATGTTCAAAGAGTGCAGACACAACTTGTGAGGGCAATAGGGCAAAAGTCCTTAGGGGAAGTTCCAGAGACCCGGTTGTGAACAGGGAGGACAACGGCATCGAGCCAGTCCTCGGGGACTGACGACGACTCCAAATCCGATTATACAGACTCAGTAAATACTGAGACGTGCACGGAGGGAGATGGCGAAGCATCTCATAATGAATACCATCGGAGCCCCCACTGTAGAACCACAGAGGGCCAGGCCAGAACGAAGTTCAGAGAGAGAGAAGCGATCGTTATAGGAAAGTCGAAGACGAGTGCAGAAATCTAAAGGACGAGACTGAAGAACAGGTTTACGAAGGAGGAAAGATTGGGGAAGATGAAGACCAGAGCTAACAGAAGAAAAATGAGAATCCAGTTCGGTAGCGACCTGCAACGGGTCCGCCACAAGAGTACCACAGAGGTGAGGGACCGGGGAAACATTGGGAACGAACTTACCCGCTATCTTGCGGATACGCTTCCAGGTCTGTGGCAGGGGAGTTTTGGACGTAATTGTGGAGACATAAGAAGCCCAACATTCACGTTTAGCCGTACCGATGGCCCTACGGGCCACCGCACTCGCTTTCTGAAAGAAAAGAATCGGTCGTTTGCCGACGGTGGTGCCTCTTCCAGGCTGCACGCTTACAGCGTGCAGCCTGAGCACAGTCCATATTCCACCAGGGAACGCACTTCTGTGGATTCTGAGAGGAAGAGCGAGGAATAGAGTGGAGGGCAGCGTTGAAGACAGTGTCATGAAAAAGGAGGAGAGTGCGAGGGAGAGGCAGAAGGGAGAGGTCTGAGAGAGCAGCACTGAGGGTAAATAGGTTCCAGTCCGCTTTAGCAAACTGCCACATACGAAAAGAGAGGGAAGGCGAAAAGAGAAAAAGGAAACAAGGATAGGGAAATGATCACTGCCATGGAGGTCATCTAGAACCTGCCACGTGAAATCTAAGTAAAGAGAAGAAGAGCAGAGAGAAAGATCAAGACAGGAAAGGGTGCGAGTCCGAGAGTCCAAATGAGTGGGCTCACCAGAATTCAGAAGAGACAGGGAAGAAGAGTGGAGAAACGGCTCAAGAAGGCGACCCCGGGTATTCGTCAGAACGTCACCCCAAAGAGAATGATGACAATTGAAATCACCCAGCAGGAGCACAGGCTCCGGCAAGGAGTCCAGGTGTTGTTTCAGATCAGGAAGAGAAAGCGGGACACTCGGGGGGAGATAAATGGAACAAACTGTGTACCATTTCCCCACAAAGATACGAGCAGCAGAACAATGGAGAGGCAAAGGAAAAAGTAAAGGAACAAAGGGAACATCAGCACGAATCAAGAGAGCAGAAGAATTAGGAGCCCCAGCAACGGCTGGGGCGGGGGGGGAGAGAAAGGAATAGCCAAGAAAACGACCAGGACGAGCACCAAGCATTGGCTCCTGGAGACAGACACAAAGGGGCGAAAACTGCGAAATCAGAAGTTGGAGTTCGAGGAAATTGGCGTAATAACCTCGAATGTTTCATTGAAGAATAGACATCGACGAGAAGAGAAAGGACAACAACAGAGAACAAGGAAGAAATAAAGGCGAAAGAGCAACACAGCACATTAAAGAATATCAGGGTTGGGATCACAGAGAGAGACAGTCCCAGAGCAGCGGAGGGCACAATGCCCAAACCTCCAGCACTGGTTCTCACCAAGGCAAGATAAAGCAGCCAAGCGGGAAGCTGCATCCTGAGAAGGAGCAGCAACGATACGTGTACCGAGACGAGTGGGGTTGAAGGTAACAGACGCATCCACGGAGTCAACAAGATGCCGATGGAGGGAGAAATCATCAGGAGGCGCAGAATCAAGAGGGAGGAGATCAAAGTATTTGGCCCATGAAGCGGGACCAAACAAGGCCTGATACGCGTCAGTACGGGAAGGAATCGAGCGAGTGCGGCCGGGACGCGAACGGCGTTGAGAACCCCCAGAGAGAGAGGGGTCAAAAGACGCAGTAGTCACAACGAAAGACTTAGCCGCACCAGGGGACGAAGTGGTCACCACTGGGGGCTGGAGGCTCGACCCAACCACAGAGGAGGGAGGGGAGCTGGAGGAAGAAGTCAGGATGGTCAAAGGAGGAGCAAGGTCGTGGCCCAACGCAGCGGGAGCTACAGAGCCCGGTCTTCCAATACAGGCTGACTCGGGGGCTTGGTCGCCACCCCACGAGCCTGAGAGGGTACAACAGAAACATTTATCGACATTAGACGAAGAGAAAGAAATTCATCCACGAATGTGACCCCACACCCACCATGGAGCCACAATTAGAGGCAGGACACCCAACAGGAAGCTATCGCCGATCATGCCGGGGCCCCCTAGGGGTGTGTCATGAGTATACGCCCCACAAACACCATCTTAAGAACCGTCAGTCCGTCGAGATCGGGTTCAGCGACGAAAGGGGGATTGACAATAAAAGGTTCCCCTCGCTCGGGACGTCGTGTACTACAGTTCTACGGGTGCAAGAGTATGCCTCCTCAAGCACCCGGGCGTCAAAATAGAATAAGTCCAAAGAAAGAACCAAAACAAGCAGATAGAAGAGGGGGGAGAAAAACGAAACAGAAGGAAAAGGAAAAGGTGCTCAACATAATTGGAGAGGACGGCAGCAGGAGCACAAGGCTAGAAAAGGACAGAGGACTGTCCCAAGGAGTATCACACTCCGGCAGCCCCCCACTAAGCCCCCCCTAACAGCATCAACGAGCTGAGCGGGGAGGGGGGGATATGGGAATAATGATGTCTGACGACCTAACATTTAGGGAGCATAACCAAGCAAATATTGCGACAGCCAGAAAAATGATAGGATGGATTACGAGAACTTTCAAATCCAGGGATCCCATCACAATGGTTGTACTCTTCAAGTCACTTGTGTTGTCCCGCCTCGAGTACTGCTCAGTACTCACTTCCCCCCTTCAGAGCAAGAGAGATTGCTGAAATAGTTGTTGTTGTTGTTAAAGATTCGCTACTTGGAACAAGAAGTTCCAAGTAGCACGGGCTATGGTGAGCCTGTAGTGGATGTTCTGCTGAAATAGAGGGAATACAGAGAACATATACGGCACGCATAGACGCGATAAAGCACCTAAATTATTGGGATCGTCTCAAAGCCCTCCAAATGTACTCACTAGAAAGAAGATGAGAGAGATATCAAATAATATACACCTGGAAGATACTGGAGGGACAAGTACCAAATCTACACAGTAAAATAACAACGTACTGGAGTGAACGATATGGAAGAAAATGCAGAATAGAACCAGTGAAGAGCAGGGGTGCCATAGGCACAATCAGAGTACACTGTATAAACATCAATGGTCCAGGGTTGTTCAACACCCTCCCAGGAAGCGTAAGAAATATTGCCGGAACAACCGTGGACATCTTCAAGAGGAAACTAGATTTATTCCTCTAAGGAGTGCCGGACCAACCGGGCTGTGGTGGGTATGTAGGCCTGCGGGCCGCTCCAAGCAACAGCCTAGTGGACCACACTCTCACAAGTCAAGCCTGGCCTTGGGCCGGGCTTGGGGGAGTAGAAGAACTCCCAGAACCCCATCAACCAGGTATCAACCAGGTAATAAACGGTTCCCCTCGCTCTCGACGTTGGGTACTACAGTTCTACGGGTGCAAGAGTATGTCTCACCAAGCACCCGGGCGTCAAAATAGAAGAAGTCCAAAGGAATAACCAAAACAAGCAAAAGGTCGGCAGGAAACAGCAAGCAGATAGGAGAAGAGGGGGGAGAAAAAAGAAACAGAAGGAAAAGGAAAAGTTGCTCAGCACAATTGAAGAGGACGGCAGCAGGAGCACGAGGCCACAAAAGGACAGAGGACTGTCCCAAGGAGCATCATACTCCGGCAGCCGCCCACTAAGCCCCCCTCACGGCAGCAACGAGCTGAGCGGGGAGGGGGGATGAGTCATTCAAGTCAGCTGTGGGAGAATCCTGAGAGACCATTCTCTCACAAACATAAGGCTCATGATATTGAAGCTAGGGTGCAATAAGGACCTAACACAGAGGTCGGATGCAAGTGATACAGCACCTATGAGGACAATACAGCGAGTGTATCCAGTTGTAGCTCCGAATGCCACCCATGCCCACCTATGCCATCTCCAATTTATGTAGATGATACATAATGAATCGTTTTCTGCGTTCAGTGATGATGCATCCGATACAAGTAGCACAGATGAACAGTGTTAGCGACTTCCATGGTGGTGTTCTCCATAGATATTTTCAAGAATAGCTGAATTTCTTCTAGATTGACAGACACTCTTTGATGTTAGCTGAATCTCTTCTAGTGTGGGGACCTTACAAAGCGATCTTTTCCTTTAATCTTTTCAATACTACCTTATGATTTACAAGCTTGGCTACATACCACCTACAAGTACTTAAGCCAAGGGTGTACGTGAGTGCGTTATTTGCAAGAACACAGAACGAAGAAACAGGAAGCAAAAATCTGTTTGTACCTGGTGCAACGAGAGTGAAGGCGCGCTGTGTACCATGGACATTTTCATTGATTATTACTCACTTCCAAAGTACTGAGAGTGTAATACAGTGTTACTGTGTAAATAGTGTGTGAAACTGTACATATTGTAATTTTAGTAAATTTTTAACAAGTAGTATTGCAACAATAAACATTTATTGTGGATACATTACTGACATGTATTACAGTTCCATGGAACATTATGAACGTTCTACTGTATACATATTGTAAAGGACACAAATATGCATTATATACAATAAAAAAACTAATAAAACTGCATTGGAAATACATAGAACAAATAATTGAAAATATATTTGTGGCAACTTGCAGTGCTTGAATGGGCTGGGTGACCTTCTCTGGGAGCTTCACGCACGGGATGACAAGCACTTGATGACGTCACAGCACACCTTGTCCACATCTCACAGCCAAAGTAAGTGGAATTTGGTATTTATTTTTACATAGACATGCTCAGGTAAGGAATTTATCATTTTACAAAGAAAAAAATTGGGGGGGGGGGGGGTAACACTTGATTTCATGCGCACAGGGGGAGTGTCACAATAAACTAGGCATATCACAGTGGTCTAACTAAATGCAAATTCTATCAGGTTTCATGTCTTACTGTTACATGATTTGCATGAAAAGCTTTTAGACACACAATATTCAACTGGCATTTATGCTGTATGAATCCTGATGTGCTTTAATAGACTTTCTTTTCTTGAAAAGACTTTTTGACACTCTGAACAGTGATATGGTTTCTCTCCTGTATGAATCCTCATGTGTCTTATTAGATGTGATGTTTGTGAAAAGTCTTTTTGACACACTGCACAGTGATATGGTTTCTCTCCTGTATGAATCCTAATGTGTCTTATTAGATGTGATTTTGTTGAAAAGTCTTTTTGACACTCTGAACAGTGATATGGTTTCTCTCCTGTATGAATCCTCATGTGTGTTATTAGATGTGATTTTTGTGAAAAGTCTTTTTGACACACTGCACAGGGATATAGTTTCTCTCCTGTATGAATCCTCATGTGTGTTATTAGAGTTGATTTATGTGAAAAGTCTTTTTGACACACTGCACAGTGATATGGTTTCTCTCCTGTATGAATCCTCATATGTCTTATTAGATATAATTTTGATGAAACGTTTTTCTGACACTCTGAACAGTGATATGGTTTCTCTCCTGTATGAATCCTCATATGTGTTATTAGATATGATTTTGTTGAAAAGTCTTTTTGACACTCTGAACAGTGATATGGTTTCTCTCCTGTATGAATCCTCATGTGTCTTATTAGATATGATTTTGATGAAACGTTTTTCTGACACTCTGAACAGTGATATGGTTTCTCTCCTGTATGAATCCTCATGTGTGTTATTAATTGTGATTTTGCAGAAAAGTCTTTTTGACACTCTGAACAGTGATATAGTTTCTCTCCTGTATGAATCCTCATGTGTGTTATTAGAGTGATTTTTGTGAAAAGTCTTTTTGACACACTGCACAGGGATATAGTTTCTCTCCTGTATGAATCCTCATGTGTGTTATTAGAGTTGATTTTTGTGAAAAGTCTTTTTGACACTCTGCACAGGCATATGGTTTCTCTCCTGTATGAATCCTCATGTGTTTATTAGAGACGATTTTAGTGAAAAGACTTTTTGACACACTGAACAGTGATATGGTTTCTCTCCTGTATGAATCCTCATGTGTTTTATTAGAGACGATTTTAGTGAAAAGTCTTTTTGACACTCTGAACAGGATATGGTTTCTCTCCTGTATGAATCCTCATGTGTTTTATTAGAGACGATTTTAGTGAAAAGACTTTTTGACACTCTGAACAGTGATATGGTTTCTCTCCTGTATGAATCCTCATGTGTGTTATTAGAATTGATTTTGTTGAAAAGTCTTTTTGACACTCTGAACAGCATATGGTTTCTCTCCTGTATGAATCCTCATGTGTGTTATTAGAGTTGATTTTGTTGAAAAGTCTTTTTGACACTCTGAACAATAATATAGTTTCCCTCCGGTATGATTCCTCATATGCATTATTAACAATGATTCATATTTAAAGTCTTTTAGACATACTCTACAGTGATATGGCTCTTCTCCTGAATGGGCACTCATAATTAATTTTTTATATTTTTAAAGTAGTTTAGACAATGAACATTTAATACTGATTTTCTTCTCTAAAAATGTTTTTGTATGCTATTATGCAAGATGTTTTCATAATATAATTTTGAACATTCAACATTGATGAAGTTTTGCTATTGAATAAATATTTGTACAGATTACCAAGATTAACTAAATGCAAATTCTATCATGTTTCATATGTTTTACTGTACTCGATTTACATGAAAGCATTTACATGAAAAGTCTTTTTGACACTCTGAACAGTGATATAGTTTCTTTCCTGTAAGAATCCTCAAGTGTCTTATTAGACTTCCTTTTGTTTAAAATTCTTTTTCAAATCATTTTTTTTTTAGAAGTAAATAAATGTATTTACCCTTAGGCTAAAGTTATGTGATCCAAAAACCCTAAGTATTGTCTAATGAATTATCCTACATTTCATTAGTTAAGTCTTATAGACAATTATTATTGGTATTTTTCTCCTAAATACATTTTTGTATTATTTATAAATATTAGAGAAAAATCTTAGTTACATATTCGTGATGACTTAAAATTGATGAGCTTTTGTTCATTACTAAAACAAATATTCTTAAAAGATGCATAAAACACTTGGACTGTCAAATGCATAAATATTTACATTTCAAAAACACAAGAGAATGGAAAAATTGTACAATAAGTAAACCACTTGTATTATTCATAAATATTAAGATAATACTGTGCTTATTATATTAGAAAATATGCTAGACATAAAATATACTGTACTCTATAATATTTCCTGTGAATCAGCAAGCGCAGAAGCAAACATCCAAATGGACTTTTCCACATGTGTTCACCAAGAGGAAAGTTAGTGTCTGTGTACAATTTTATAAACAAGCAAAACAAACCCTGTGACAATTTAAGATTTAACTAAATGTCTAAAAAATATACAGTATTATATTATAATATTAATACCTAAAATACTTAATAAAACACAAACAAAAAAAAGGGGGTGGTAGGATAAAAGAACAGAAACAATATTAGAGGGGACCTAAAAATTCCCTCTAATGCGTTGTGTGTCCTTTCTTCCGAGGTTATGGGTCCTCTTCCAGCCAGAGATGGTACTCCTAAATGTCATATATAAATATATTATGTCTAATTAGAAATATAGCCCCAGCACTGAAGGATGTTTCATTAAACATATAGGAACAGCAGTGAGGGATGTCTTATTATAAATACAGCCATAGTACTGAAATGTCTCATTATAAACAAACTACAGAACTGAGAAATGCCTTATTATAAAAATAACCATAGAATTTGGGATGTCTTATTACAGTATAACCACAGAACTGAGGGATGTCTTATTATAAATACCCACAGAACTGATGGATGTTTTATTATAAATACCCATAGAACTGATGGATGTCTTATTATAAATACCCACAGAACTGAGGTATGTCTTATTATAAATACCCACAGAACTGATGGATGTTTTATTATAAATACCCATAGAACTGATGGATGTCTTATTATAAATACCCATAGAACTGATGGATGTCTTATTAAAATATCCACAGAACTGGGGGATGTCTTATTATAAATACCCACAGAACTTAGGTATGTCTTATAAATATAGCCGTAGCACAAGTTTCAGGTACAATGGGCCCTCATGTGATTTGTTATTTGTGTATGTGAGTTTAACAAGAAATTACCGATCCAATGTACCATGCACATGCTCGTAATATTTTTAAATCCCCTATACCTTCATGTAAATATGTAAATATATAAAAAAAAATCTGAGCATTAAGAACACTGATATATTATCTTACTTGGAGAGCCTTTTGAGCTACTAGAGTAAATTACCTAAGAAAAAAATTCATAATTACTATACAGTTTAAAGATTTTTTTTAATGCTCTTGCAACATTTACAATAACTCACATAGGAGAAAAGTGTGCAATGTTTTAAAATGGAAAATATGTATTAAACTTGTTTACATTGGGACGTAAGGATAAAAAGTACACTGCAAAAATAATTTAAAAGTTAAAATGTTTTCTTGCCAAACAAAAATATTAAAATATAAATAGGTACATACACTTAAATTAATAAATACCAAGATTTTAAAATTAATGATACACCAAATTTGTATTTAAATTCACGTTTCTTTTGTTACCATAGTGCCTGAGATGTTGATAATGCATGCACGGTGCTTCAGATGTGTTACCATCGTGCCAGAGTGCAGGAGATATTGATAATAGTGTGCATTCACTTGAACGAACTATACGGGGGGAGGCCGAGTTGTTCCACCACTGAATTCGTTCTACCCGTCAGCCCCAGGCTGTCTCACTCTTCCATCTGAAGAGAAAAAATACAATCGTACATCTCCCATTCAAACTATCACTAATAGAGTAACCTCATTCATCTTTGCCAACATACAAGGACTGAAAACAAGAACAAACAACAAAGTACAGTTCATAAATGGCCTCCTCACGGAGTCAAATGCAGTATTTGGAGCTTTCACAGAAACCCATGCAGGGGAATTGTTGGACAGTGAGATCTGGATTCCAGGATATAACCTATACAGGTGTGATAGGAAAAGTAGGTCACATGGAGGAGTGGGTCTGTATATTAGGGAAGACCTTGTATGCTCGGAGCTCCTAAACGTTACAAATGAGGTGGTAGAGGTACTGGGATTAAAAATAGAGAAAATAAATTTAGTGATTATTCTAATATACAAACCGCCAGATGCAACGGCTGAGAAATTCACAGAACAGATAAACAAAATAGAGAATAGCCTTGATAATTTGGAGAACCCGATACCTGATATTATCTTCCTAGGTGACTTCAACTTGCCTAGTCTCAGGTGGAAAATAGCAAACAATAATATTATACCAGGAAATCTATCGGGACCTAACCAACCACAGATTAGAGAACTACTTAGATTCTGTGACAAATTTTCACTCAGTCAGCAGATATCGGAGCCAACGAGAAATGAAAATATTTTAGATTTGGTCTTTACGAACAATGAAGACATTATCAGA
The DNA here is from genome assembly GCA_020271785.1 of Procambarus virginalis. Taxonomy (NCBI): domain Eukaryota; kingdom Metazoa; phylum Arthropoda; class Malacostraca; order Decapoda; family Cambaridae; genus Procambarus; species Procambarus virginalis. The sequence continues at coordinate 49,025 of WNGS01160686.1, read as the reverse complement.
GACATTACGATATCAGATACCACATATTCAGATCACAAGCTCATTGAAGTGCAAACGACCATCATTACTCAGAATAGACCTAAAACGTTGATAAAGCGAGAGGGGCTATTCAGTAAATTCAATTTTAATAATAAAAGGATAGACTGGGAGATAATAAACAGGGAACTTACAAACATTCCATGGGAAACTGTTTTAAGTAATACAAGTCCTACAGAAGGAATAGAAAAACTGACTGCGGAAGCGTATCAAGTCTGTCTGAAACATGTTCCCTTGAGGAAAGCCAGAAAGAGATCTAACGTAGAAAGAGAATGCAGACGACAGTATAAACGCAGGAAAAAAATAACAGAACTGCTTATGCAGACACGAATTTCCCGTCAAAGAAGGAATAAATTAAATAGGGAGATTGAAGAAATCGAGCGGAAATTGAAACACTCATATGAAACTGAAGAAAGGCAGTTAGAACAGAAAGCAATTCAGGAAATAAAGAAAAAAACAAAATATTTCTTCTCATATGCGAAATCAAAAGCAAAAACCACTGCCAGTATTGGACCTATTCGTACAAGTGAAGGTTCATACACGGAGGATGACAAAGAAATTAGTGAAATCCTAAAAAAGCAGTATGAGGACATGTTTAGCACTCCAATAAACAACATGAAAGTGGAAGATCCAGATAATTTCTTTATGCGGGATATTCAAACCCCTGTAAATATAACTGATATCAACACGAGCGCACTAAATTTTGAAAGAGAAATTGAAAATATGCCCATGCACTCGGCCCCAGGTCCTGACTCACGGAATTCAATATTTATAAAGAAATGCAAAGTGCCGGTAGCACAGGCACTCAGTATAGTGTGGAGAAAGAGCTTGGACACGGGGGAGATACCAGATGCACTTAAAGTAGCAGACATAGCCCCTCTACACAAGGGAGGGAGCAAAGCATTGGCAAAGAATTATAGACCAGTTGCACTAACATCGCACATCATAAAAGTATTTGAGAGAGTGATTAGGAGTCAGGTCACCAATTTCATGGAGACCAATGACCTTCACAACCCAGGCCAACATGGATTTCGAGCGGGAAGATCGTGCCTCTCACAGCTACTTGAGCACTACGACAAAGTCACTGAGGCATTAGAAGAAAAACAGAATGCTGATGTGATATACACGGACTTCGCAAAGGCTTTCGATAAATGTGACCATGGCGTGATAGCACACAAAATGAAGTCAATGGGAATAACCGGTAAAGTAGGACGCTGGATACTCAGTTTTCTGTCAAACAGGACTCAGCGAGTAACGGTCAACCATATAAAATCTAGTCCAAGTGCAGTTAAAAGCTCTGTACCTCAGGGTACAGTCCTTGCACCGCTGCTTTTCCTTATTCTCATATCAGATATAGACAAAAATACAAGTCACAGCTTCGTATCATCCTTTGCAGATGACACAAAAATCAGTATGAAAATTACCTCGGCTGAAGACATTGAAAAACTTCAAGCTGATATTAATAAAGTTTTCGACTGGGCATCAGAAAATAACATGATGTTTAACAGTGATAAATTCCAGGTACTCAGGTATGGTAAAAATGAGGACCTTAAACATAATACAGAGTACAAAACACAATCAAATGTACCCATAGTAGGAAAACAGCATGTAAAGGATTTGGGAATAATAATGTCTGACGACCTAACGTTTAAGGAGCATAACCAAGCAAATATTGCGACAGCCAGAAAAATGATAGGATGGATTACGAGAACTTTCAAATCCAGGGATCCCATCACAATGGTTGTACTCTTCAAGTCACTTGTGTTGTCCCGTCTTGAGTACTGCTCAGTACTCCCTCCCCCTTTCAGAGCAGGAGAGATTGCTGAAATAGAGGGAATACAGAGAACATATACGGCACGCATAGACGAGGTAAAGCACCTAAATTATTGGGATCGTCTCAAAGCTCTCCAAATGTACTCACTAGAAAGAAGACGAGAGAGATATCAAATAATATACACCTGGAAGATACTGGAGGGCCAAGTACCAAATCTGCACAGTAAAATAACAACGTACTGGAGTGAACGATATGGAAGAAAATGCAGAATAGAACCAGTGAAGAGCAGAGGTGCCATAGGCACAATCAGAGAACACTGTATAAACATCAGAGGTCCGCGGTTGTTCAACGTCCTCCCAGCAAGCATAAGAAATACTGCCGGAACAACCGTGGACATCTTCAAGAGGAAACTAGATTTATTCCTCCAAGGAGTGCCGGACCAACCGGGCTGTGGTGGGTATGTGGGCCTGCGGGCCGCTCCAAGCAACAGCCTAGTGGACCAAACTCTCACAAGTCAAGCCTGGCCTCGGGCCGGGCTTGGGGAGTAGAAGAACTCCCAGAACCCCATCAACCAGGTATCAACCAGGTACATCCAATATAAACAAAAAATCACAGAACATCTATTTGTTATAATTTATCATTTTTAACATTGCACATGATAGAACAATCACTGGTGAGCAATTCCATACCAAAATCATAACTATGTTGTAATTATTTGAGACTGCAAAAAACCAGCATTAAATGTAATGAAACACCATTTTCTGGACGAGTCTCGGAGGCTCCCCAGAGCTATCCCAGGTTGATACGCTAATGTCAGACTTTGGCATCAGTCATGTGTATGGAGTTCTTAGGCCTACCGGGGACCATGGCCAGAACTGGGCCCCCCTCAGAGAGGCAAGGGGAGCAATGGCCTATAGAAACCTCCATGTGGTTGGAAGCATTCTATGCCTGCCATCGGCCGGATCAAGCACCCAAAAAGGTAAGCACCCCAAAACAAACCCCTATTCTCGTTAAAATTGCTACCAAAAGCCTTACTAGTGGATAGAACTCCCCAACAGAAAAGCAAACTAGTGTGACGTCACACGTCGCCACGCCGTTGTCTGCGCAGTTCCCCCCTCCCCGGGAGGGGGAAGGGGGAGCCCCAGACCCTTCATGCCGGCTACCCACACCTCAGTTCCGAGGCTGGATGTCAAAAACGTGAAAAAACCAGCGTTGAATGTAATGAAATGCCATTTTCTGGGTGAGTCCCGGAGGCTCCCCGGAGCTATCCATGGCTGATATGGATACCCTAACTATTTTGCATCAGTCGATGTGGGTGGAGTTCTAGGCCTACCGGGGACCACGAGCCAGAACCTGGCCCCCTCAGAGAGGCACGGGGAGCAATGGCCCATAGAAATGCACATGTGATTTGGAGCATTCTATATCTGCCATTGACCGGGACAGGCACCCAGAAAGGTAAGCGCCACAAAACAAACCCCTATTCTGGTTAACCACAAAATTTGACAAACGAGTGGACAGAACTCCCCCAGGAAAACGGACTAACAAGCATGACGTCACACGAGCCGCGCCGCATGTCTGCGCAGCTCCCCCCTCCTCGGGAGGGGGAAGGGGGAGCCCCAGACCCCCGCGCCGGCTATCCACACCCCAGTTCCGAGGCTGGATATCAAAACCACGAAAAACCGCCGACCGGAGGGCGGGAGGGATGCCGGGGAGCCTCCGGGACTCACCCAGAAAATGGCGTTTCATTACATTCAACGCTGGTTTTCTGGGGGGAGCCCCTACGGCTCCCCGGAGCTACCTCACCAAAGACTACCTAAGAAAACAAGGGGACATACCCGGGAGGCGGTCGTTGAACCACTCCTCAACACGAAGTCGAGACAACAACAAAAGGACCCCTCCGGAAAGCAGCAGGCACAACATTCGCCAGAAAAAGGGAGAACGGCCACAGACGAAGAAAACTATGACCAAGATCATAGAAGCCAAGAAACCACTGCGCCTGAGAAGAGCATGAAGCACTGCCACACGACCCCCAGAGGCCAATGCCAAAAGATAGCCGAGGCAAAGCAAACCTGGCCCCGAGGAGCCACAACCACCAAGGAGAAGAAAAACAGGAGAACACCCTGTCCAAAGACCTGGACGGCACAGGCAGTGCAGAAACAGGCCGGAGGTGAAACAATGCACGATACAGCCTGCGAAACGGCACAGAAGGAACATCGAAACCGAAAGCTAGCAGCAGAAACCAAGGTGCAAGACCCAGGAACAGTCCCAAGCGCCTCTACACCTTCTGCAAGCCAATCCTATGACAGCCCCAGGAGGGAAAAGAAAACGCAGGACCAAAACCAAAATGCCACAAGCGTGCAAGGCCACCACCACAAGTGCAGCCGACAGGGAAGGAACCTGCATAAGGAGCCGCCCCGCACCAACCCCCGGCAGAAGGGCAGGAGCGAAGACTCAGTAAAAGGAGCAAAATCGTCCACAGGAAAACGAGGAGCGCCGAGACAGCGCGAAGAGGAGATATATGCACAAAAGAACCAGAAGGCCAAACATCCAGAAACTGCCGGGAAGAGGACCCACAAGCCCTAGAAAGGACCGGAGGGAAGCTCAACCGAATGACGACAGACGTACCAGAAAAAGGGAAAGAGCTGACTGGGGTTAGAAGACACAGAAATGCTCTTTCCCACTCTCATTATTCCTGCCCTGTCATTCACCGCCGCACACGTAAATGTACGTTTACAGGAGAGTGAAGGAGGAGGAGGGGCCCACTGGGAAGTGTGTCAAGGAAAACCCAGCACAAAGACGCCGCCAGAGTAGCAGGCGCCGGCCCCGTCAACGAGAGGAGCAGCAGTGGCATCGCCTGCAGCATTCTCTCTATGGTGTGGGTGCCAGAAGCCACGGAGCGACCGGGGACAAGGAAGTAGATGTCGTTGACGGGTGACACGAGCCCCAACAGATGACCAATGCAGTATACGGCGCTAGGACTGACCTGCGCCGGTCGGACTGACTGACATGTCAACGTCACACAGTGGGTGTTGAACTCCCCTCTGTTTATCTGCTTCCTCCTTTCCCATGGCAATTGGGTGCAGCTACCAAGGCTACCCCAAAACAGTCCCAAATCTTCGAAAACAAAAGCCGCAAACAAAGAACGAAGGCACAAAAACTCCGTCGCACCCGAGACCAAAAGTCATGCAGAACCCCAAGAAGAGGGGTACATGACTGAGAAGGCCGGCCTGGAAAAAGGTGCCAAGACTGTAGAAAAACACCCACCGACAGGACGGAAACAACGGGCATGCTGGACAAGGAAAACCGAGCCTAGGGAGGGACCGATGCCAACAAAAGCACGTGCGGAGCGGGGGGATGGAAAAACCCCACACCACAAAACCGTAAGCCTGGCCCAGAGGGGTAGAAAGACCCCGGCGGGGACCAACGGGGCGAAGGCCGCTTACGTTAGCACCACCCCAGCCCCAAGAACCCACCCTGCAGGCCCCGGGGCCGAGCTGTCCCCTCAAAGCCCCAGCGGCAAGAAAACCCCGGGGCAGCCGTGAAAAACACCAAGGAAAGGAGCCCACTAGGCTCCAGAACTTGAACGGAAACCGGAGGAAAAAGCGAGGGGCGAGACGACGACCCCAAGCTCATCCCCAACCAGCACAATGAGGCAAGGACAAAACAGAATCCAAGGAACCTGGAAAACCAGGCCCAGCACAGCAAGACCGACAAGGAAGGAGGGCCCCAAAAGGAGCACGGAAGGGCCGAACATAATGCCACAACCAACCCCGACACACAGCTGCAGGTCCAAAACCGCAGCAAAACGTCCCCACACTCCCCGAGGGAGCGACAGAGAAGATAGATAAATCGTACACGAGCGGCACACAAGGGGACACAGGCGGAAACCGAGCACCCAACCGAGCCACAGGGACGGTAGGAGAAATGTGTGCAGTGTAACAGGCAACCGAAGGAACACACTGGGCAGCCCAACATGGGCTGATCCCATACACAGCCCCAAGAGCAGAGACGAGAGCGCCCATGAAGCACAGAAACCGCTCAACAGGCAAACGACAGGGGAGAGGCGGAACTAAAGAGCCAGAACCCAACCCCGCAAGCACACAACACCGTCGACACAGGAAACATACCACCACACAGGCACCCCCACCGTTGCACCGTGGAACAAGGTGGAGGCGGGGCCCCGAACTCAAGCCAGGTGAGACAAGCATAGGAGAGGGGCAGGAGTACAGGCAGGGGTCGCCTCGAAAGGGCCAAGAGGCCACCCACAGACACCCGTGAACCGAGGAAGGAATCAGGTGGAGAGAACAAGAGCAGCCCAATATGGGCTAATAGCCCAGCAGCAGGCACCTCGGGTGATACGGACCACTGTCACAAGTACGTACGTACACCCATGCCTACGCCCAAAAACAGCGTCAGGACGAAGGAAACGCCAAACCGCACCAACTCACCTGCAGAACTGTTTTAGTGTCAGAGTGGTTGACAAACGGAATGCATGAGGAAGGGATGAGGTGGAGGCTGACTCCATACACAGAGTCAAGTGTAGAGATGATAGAGCCCAATAGGCTCAGGAATCGGTACACCTGTTGATTGACTGTTGAGAGGCAGGACCAGAGAGCCAGAGCTCAACCCCCGCAAACACAACTAGGAGAGTACAGCAGCACCCCAGACAACCCCCAAGCAACGGGGCACGGATGGGATGAAGAGCGAGAGGCGAAGCCCCCCGAGAAAATGGAAGCACAACACATGTGCACACCGCCCGGAACCAAAACAAACTCACGGTGCATGCGCAGGACGCGAAAGAAAAGTAGCCCAACAGGGCGAGAAGTAGCCCAATACCGCTACAAGTAGCCCAAAACTGCTACAAGTAGCCCAAAACTGCTACAAGTAGCCCAATACTGCTACAAGTAGCCCAATACTGCTACAAGTAGCCCAATACTGCTACAAGTAGCCCAATACTGCTACAAGTAGCCCAATACTGCTACAAGTAGCCCAATACTGCTACAAGTAGCCCAATACTGCTACAAGTAGCCCAATACTGCTACAAGTAGCCCAATACTGCTACAAGTAGCCCAATACTGCTACAAGTAGCCCAATACTGCTACAAGTAGCCCAATACTGCTACAAGTAGCCTAAAACTGCTACAAGTAGCCTAAAACTGCCACAAGTAGCCTAAAACTGCCACAAGTAGCCTAAAACTGCCACAAGTAGCCTAAAACTAGGCCCCGGGGCCGAGTCGACCTCCAAAGCCCCAGCCCCACAAGAAAAAGCCGGGGCAGCCGAGAGAGCTGGAAGAGAAGGGGCCCACTGGTCAGACCCCGGAGCATCGGCAGGAGGAACAGACTCGAATGCCTCTGCAGCTACCCCGGACGGGGCAACCCCTGAAACTGCCCAAGTCTCAGAACCTCGAACCCCGCCCCGACCCCAAAGCCTATAGATGCGTAGGGGCCGGAAGCAGGACGGGGAAAATCAAGGGGCGTGGAAGAACCAAGGCCGAAAACGACCAAAACACCCAAGTGTCCCTACACAAGCGGGGCAGCATCGGGGCATCAGGGGAAGCGACAAACCTGAGCGCGTTGCAACCAACCTACCCTGCAACGCGCGAGCTGCCTGCACCCACTGGAATTCATCAGCAGACTGGGTGACGGGAGTCACGAACAAGCAACAAAGCTCGCAGGACTCAGGGTCGAATGTGTCACTGACCCAAAGGCAGCATGACGGAGGCAAAAACAAGGAGAGTCACCCTGAGACAAAGGGACAGAGCAACCCTCAACTCGCACAAAGCGAGAGGGGACGCAAGGGTCTCCACAATCGGACCCGAGAGCCCCCGGGGGGTTTTCCAGGGCCCCTAGACTGGGTCTGCTAAGGGTTATCCCAGGCAGGGCACTGCTAACCGGCGCCCCAAACTACCAAGCAAACTGCTAAAGCTGAACCCACGGGACGTGTCCACTCGCGAGGGTGAAGCAGGGAGTGCCACCACACAACGAACCTAACATAAGGGGGATGGGGACAAGGCAGACCCCCCTACCAGGCACAAACAAATATAAAAGAAAAACCACACAAGTGGACAACGTACCCAGAGGGAACAGAGCCGGCCGCTGTCATAGGTGAAAACTAGCTACGCAGTGCCCTGCGTAGGGCATACCAGTGCTATAACTACCAGTGCTATAACTACCACTTACCCCAAGGTAACAAGGGAGTAAAACTCCCAAACACTCGGGGCGGCCAAACGCCAAGCAGCGAAAAGCCAACAGAGGTAGACCCGAGGTGACTTGTGGAAGATAACCCCAAGCCCCAAGGGCGGTACTTATAGGGCACTCAGGGAAGGTGACCCTAAGCACATGCAGCCCGAGTACCTGAGAATACTACTCCCAGCTCACACGATCACCGTAAGAACAGCACTGAAAACAAGTCACAGCACTGAAACAAGACCAGAGCTGGAGCCACATGACCGTGCAAGATCCCATCAGCCGAGGAACTGGGGTGTGGATATCCGGCGCGGGGGTAGCAGCTCCCCCCCTTCCCCCTCCCGGGGAGGGGGGAGCTGCGCAGACATGCGGCGCGGCTCGTGTGACGTCATGCTTGTTAGTTCGTTTTCCTGGGGGAGTTCTGTCCACTCGTTTGTCAATTTTTGTGGTTAACCAGAATAGGGGTTTGTTTTGTGGCGCTTACCTTTCTGGGTGCCTGTCCCGGTCGATGGCAGATATAGAATGCTCCAAATCACATGTGCATTTCTATGGGCCATTGCTCCCCGTGCCTCTCTGAGGGGGCCAGGTTCTGGCTCGTGGTCCCCGGTAGGCCTAGAACTCCACCCACATCGACTGATGCAAAATAGTTAGGGTATCCCCATATCAGCCATGGATAGCTCCAGGGAGCCGTAGGGGCTCTCCCCAGAAAAACGCCGACCGGAGGGAGGGATGCCGGGGAGCCTCAGGAACTCACCCAGAAAATGGCGTTTCATTACATTCAACTATGGTTTTCTGGGGGAAGCCCATTCGGCTCCCTGGAGCTAACTACCCACAGATGACAAAATAGAGGGACTTACCCGGGAGGTGGTCGTCGCTCACCCCTCAACTCGAAGTCGAGACAACTGGATGCAACCGCCGACCCAAAGCAACACAGACCCGACGGGGCCTAGGGACATTCACGAGGTAACGAGCAGCCAGGACTCTGTTTGACTGCCAAAAAACCCGCACCTGAATATCAGACCAAGACATATTTCCAAAGACGGCAGCAAGAGCCGCAAATTTACGTACGTCATGGGCACTGGGATAGACTGCAGGCTGGCTGGATTTGATAACCCTGCGGATGACCTGGGAGACCCGAACCCGCGAACAGGGAAGAAGGGAAACCGTATCAACCCAAAAAGCGTCCCTGGACACAGAAGCCATGGTGCGCAAATAATGGCGAAGTGCCGCAACTGGACAAAAAGCATGATGCACCCCCGACCGTACCAACGAAGCATCCACCACCCACGGACCCCTCAGGAATGCAGCAGTCTCATTCTTCGCCAGAAAAGAAGGAGACAGCTGCAAGCGAACAAAACAATCCCCACGACCAAAAGAGCAGAAACCCCTGCGCCGGAGGAGAGCATGAAGGCGATGAGTCACAATAGTGTGACTAAAGTAATTTGACCAGACCACACACTAGAAGGTGAAGGGACGACGACGTTTCGGTCCGTCCTGGACCATTCTCAAATCGATTGTGATGAGGAAGTAGATGCAGGCAATAAATAGGCTAGAGAGAGGTGAGGAGCAAAGTGTAGTAGAGGAGATAGTAGTAGGAACTGCAGAGGCCCTATTGGCCCATACGAAGCAGCTTCTATTATAACCACCGAATGAGAAGGAGATAATAATAGGAATAAGAAGAGGATAGTAAGGGAACGTAAAGAAAACAAAGAACAGAAAAGAGAGAAGAGAGAAAGAAAAGGAAAGAGAAAGAAAGATAAATGGAAGGGTAAGCTATGTTAGGTCACATTTGTTAGAAAGATTAGAGCATTTAAGTATATACTGTGAAAGGGAAGAGTCCCACAGCAACAAAGCCAGGACTCAAGTTCATGTTGGGTACATTGTGTATTAGAGCCGATTCAACAAGATGGTGTCTATGTAGACTAGTGGCAGGAAAGATTATTTTGGAGGAAGACCAATCAATAGGATGATTGGAATCCCTCACATGACAGAAGAGAGCATTGTTAGTGTCTGCAGACTTAACACTTCTCTTGTGTTCTTTAAGTCTGTCATTCAGTGTACGGCCAGTTTCACCAAAGTATTGGAGAGGACAAGATGAACAGGAAATAGAGTAGACACCAGCAGCATTAGAAGTAGGAGGAGCAGTGTGAACTAGATTGCTACGAAGTGTGTTAGTTTGTCGAAGGCGAGCTTTATGTCAAGATGATGAAAGGTATTGGTAAAAGTTTTGAGTTCAGATATGAAGGGAAGGTATAGTACAGTGCTACTACTGTTGGAAGCAGGTTTAGGATGAAAGAAATTGCGTTTTGCTTGAGAGTAGGCACAGTTGATGAAATGCAAAGGGTAACCAAGGCAAGAAAATGATTTGTAGATAAAGGCAATTTCAGAATCAAGAAACTGAGGGTCGCTGATGCGTAGAGCGTGGAGGAAGAGAGAGACGAGGACACTTCTTAACAGAAGGAGGATGGTAGGAAAAGAAGTGAATGTACATGCCACTATGCATGGGTTTACGGTAGACAGAGAAAGAGAACCCAGACACAGCTGTGAACGTCAAGAAAAGGAAGGAGGGAATTAGATTCCCACTCAACTTTGAAATGGATAGAAGGAGCCAGATTGTTAAGAGAGAAGAAAGGAAAGGCTGGAAAAGACTAAGGTCATGAGGCCATAAAGCAAAAATGTCATCAACATAGCGAAGCCAGAGAGAGGGACGAGTATCAATAGATGGAAGAAGAACAGTTTCGAAGTATTCCATGTAGAAATTAGCAAGAACAGGGGAGAGAGGGGAACCCATTGCGACACCTAAAGTTTGAGTGTAATAATTACCGTTGAAAGAGAAAGAGAGTCAACACAGAGTCTAATGAGTTTGAGGAAAACATCAGTGGGAAGCAGGAGAGGAAGAAGGCCCACAGACGCCTTCTGTCTAAGGAAAGAGAGAACGTCATCGAGCGGAACATTAGTAAACAGAGAGTCGACATCAAGACTAAGCATCTTACAAGAGGGTTGCAGGCGCAGTCTTTCTATGAAGTCCTGAGAGTGACGAAGGTGGGCAGGGGAAAAAGTGCCAAGGTAAGGTGTCAGGGTTTTAGCGAGCCAGGAGGCAAGAGGATAGCTGACAGAGCCCCGTGAAGAAATGAGAGGACGAAGAGGAACACCAGGTTTATGAGTCTTAGGAAGACCATAGAAATAAGGAAGAGAAGGGCAGATGACACGGAAACGCTTAATGAGATCAAAGTCAGGAGGGCAAAGACTAGAGAGCTGTCTTAGTTTGCAGTTAAAGGAAGTTTTGATGCGATCCAAAGGGTTAGAAGTCAGAGGAGCATAAGTGCGAGTCAGAGAGCAAGACATCTGCTTTTTGGAGGTAGTCCTCACGGTCAAGGACAACCACCGTCTAGGTCATCAACCCCAGACAGCTTCTTTATGAATGACATTCAAGCCGCAGATAATATAACGGATACTGACTCGTGGAATTCAATATTCATAAAGAAATGTAAAGTACCAGTAGCGAGAGCACTCAGCGTAATATGGAGAAAGAGCCTAGATACAGGGGAGATACCAGCAGCACTTAAATCTGCAGATATAGGTCCGTTGCACAAGGGGGAGAGTAAAGCCTTGGCAAAAATATATAGGCCAGTTGCACTAACATCACACATAAAAAAACCAGCGTTGAATGTAATGAAACGCCATTTTCTGGGTGAGTCCCGGAGGCTCCCCGGAGCTATCCCAGGCTGATATGCTAATGTCAGACTTTGGCATCAGTCATGTGTATGGAGTTCTTAGGCCTACCGGGGACCACGGCCAGAACCGGGCCCCCTCAGAGAGGCACGGGGAGCAATGGCCTATAGAAGCCCCCCGTGTGATTGGAAGCATTCTATGTCTGCCATCGACCGGGACAGGCACCCAGAAAGGTAAGCGCCCCAAAACAAACCCCTATTCTGGTTAAAATTGCTACCAAAAGCCAAACTAGTGGATAGAACTCCCTAACAGAAAAACAAGCAAACTAGTATGACGTCACACGTCACCGCGCCGCTGTCTGCGCAGCTCCCCCCTCCCCGGGAGGGGGAAGGGGGAGCCCCAGACCTCCCACGCCGGCTATCCACCCATCAGTTCTGAGGCTGGATGTCAAGACACGCGAAAAATTAAAACGCCGACCGGAGGGAGGGAGGGTTGCCGGGGAGCCTCCGGGACTCACCCAGAAAATGGCGTTTCATTACATTCAACGCTGGTTTTCTGGGGGGAGCCCCGTCGGCTCCCCGGAGCTAACTACCCACAGAGGAAGATCAAAAGGAACGGAACCGGGAGGCGAACACCACGCACCCTTCCCCCTGGAAGCGATACAACCGGCAGCAACGCCAACCCAAGGCGCCACAGCCCCGGAAAGTACTGGGAACAACACAAGAACAACGAGCAGCAAGGCCCCTGAACGAACACCAAAGATCCATGCCCGAAAGACTGCTCGAACACGTCATCCAGACGGCAGCGAGAGCAGCAAAGCCACGAACATCACGGGCAGGAGTTAAGAACACAGGCAGCCGAGCCGCAAGAACACGGCTGACAACCCAGGACACCATCACAGGCGAACCGGGAAGAACAGAACCGGATCAACGCAAAACGCGCTCCGGACACAGACGCCATGGCACACAGCGGAGACCAGGATGGTGCAAGCGGCGCACGAACAGGCCGGAGGGGAAACGACGCACAAGACAGCGTACTAACGGTGTAGAAGCAACACCAAGACCGAAAGCAAGCCAAAGCGGCCCCGCCAGCGCCGCACAAAAGAGAGGCGACAGTATGTGGCACGACGACGGCCCCCAACCCCCACCAAAAACCAAGCCGACGCTAACAAGAGGAACCACCTAAGAAGGGACAGGAAAAGGAAGGACCGCCAAAACACCCCATACTGCCGCCAAGAGAAACACGCAGGTGGGACACCGACCACCAGCTGGAGGCGAGACCACGAGGCAGACGGAAACAGCCCCGACAAGGCCCCTCCAAGCCCAGGAAAAGGCGGAGCCGCAAGAAGATCTCGGGCGCGACCACCGAACGCAGGTGGCACAAGATGGAACGTCTGCCGACCAGCATCCCAAAGTATCTCCGGGAAGTCTCATCATCTGTCGATGGAGACCTGACCAAATGTAAACTGGGTCAACAAAATTATTCGCACACCCTCCGTCACTATGTGATGGAGTGCGAAAAGATACGTGAAGTTAGAGAATTCTATAACCAATGTTCCAGCGATGTGCAAAGCTTTCATTCAAAAGGATCTGCCACCAGAAATTGTAGCCAAACATCCCCAGTTTGCTAACAGTAGGTAGCAACTGAGTGATTGTAACCTATCCACCGCTGCCCACTGGATGGGGGCGGTGTGCAGGACAAACATATAAATTTTTACACCAGCACTTCACACGTCAGTTGCTTAATTTAGAACCTGTACTCGAGGTCGACCTCGAACCCATGGTTGATGTGACTACTTATATTGAATTTGTAACGAGCTCATCAAGATTGTAACTTGCTGAGCTAAATGAAGTGTGGGGATCAGTCCCTGAGCCCATTATGTGCCTCTAACTCTTTCCACTACCGCCCACAAGATGGGTATGGGGTGCATAATAAATGAACGAAACTAACTGCCGAACAGAAGAACTCCAAGCAAGCAAACCTGCCAGGAGTTCAGAAATGACGGGTCCGACGCGGGACATCGCCAGACCCCGAAAAACCCAATTGGCAGGGCAAGCAAGGAAACCAAAGAAGGCGGACGGGTTGCCGCCAGAACCGTACCCGAACCAAGAGGTACGAGCAACTGCAACAGACAGAGACAAAGAAGCACACCACAGGACCCAGGCCGAAAAAAGCCCAAGAAGCCAAGGAACACACATAGAACACCCCTGCGGCAGAGGAGGAAAACAAGGGAACGCACAAGCAAGGAAGTGGTGGAAACCGACCACGCCCCCCAACATAGCAGCAAGTGCAGGCAAAACAGACAAAAGGAGATGCCAGGAAAAACGACAGGGGTGAGACAGTACGAAAGAGCAGAAGCATAAAAACCCCAGGAATAAGGACACGCCACCGCAAAACACGGTACTAAAGCACACGCGCAGTAGTAGCAACAGGCACCACCGCAACATGCCACAGGTAAAGAGCAACTCGCTTCTGCAAAGGCAGAGAACGGAGCAGACAGACCCCAGACAGGGCCCACGGAGACACGACAGAACCCAGCAGGCCCAGGAACCCGCATACCAGGCGACCAAGGCGGAGAAACCCCGCTCAAAATCGGCAGGATAAGGAACTGGGAGCTCACGTACACCCCAAGCCTGGCCCGAGGCCAGGCTAGACCGGCCAGAGGGAGGCCCACCAGGCAGCCACATGGAGCGGCCTGCAGGCCCACAGACTCCCACAACCAGGACGGCCATAACTAATTCGAAAGCAAGCTAGCGAGCCCCGGAAGTCCACGGATGGACCATAAGGGGCATAACTGGCAATCCCCCACAGTGTTCAGCGTTGTTACACCTATAATAGGGTAAGTAACAATTGTAATTACGAAACCATAAGACGCTCATTTCAACATACTAAGTAGGGTAAGGAAGGTCGGTGTTTTCCATGAAGTTCCGAAAAGGAAAACGATGTTTAGCATGTCACCCATGCACGTAACTAATAAGGCAAGAACGACTTATTAAATGTTGCGAGGACGGGGTGGTTCAAGAGAACTGGAGAAGCACCTCCAAAGGATACCCGATCAACCAGGCTGTGACTCGTACGTTAGGCAGCGAGCAGCCACGTCCAACAGCCAGGATGAGCAGTCCAGGAGGCCTGGTCGACGACCGGGCCGCAGGGACGCTAAGCCCCGGAAGCACCTCAAGGAAAACCCCAAGGTAATTTTCCAGCAAGAAGGCGTATGCTCGCACGTAGGTCTTTGAACAACTGCAGACCTCTGAAGGATATACAGTGTTCCCCGATGGTGCCCATAGCACCACTGCACTCCACTGGTACTATCCCGCAAGTTCTACCAGATAAGCGGGACCCAAAAACCAGAGTGCAAAACCTTGCAAGCACAGCCAGGAGCCCTACCAGGCGAGTACAGAAACCAACACCACAACCCCCACACCGCATAACACTAACAAAGGTGGAACCCCTGAATGACCCTAGCATGGGTTGGACATGCACAAGAGTGGGACAGGAAGGGGTGAAAAGGGGGACAGACACTGGTGTGCGAACGGTCTCAGTCGTACAAAAAGATACCCAAATAAAGACAGGTATATAACACCGCATCCAGCACCCTGCAAAAGACGCCAGACCGCAGAAACTCACCTGGCTAACGGTAGCACGAAGTGACACGACTCAACCGAGCCCAGAAGAACCTGGGAGCACTGACAGGTGAAGACGCCAGAGCCGGACCTGCAGGAGAGCAGGGGAGAGGCGAAGAAGGCGGCCCACACCCATGACAGAAAACCTCTGCGGCCTCCCCACAACTGGAACCCAGGACACCCCGGAGCGAAGGGGCACACACCGCGCCAAGGGAGAAGAGCGAGAGGCGAAGCACTGGAGCAGGAAGGCGTCTAACACCAGCACTACACACCGCCCAAACCAAAACAAACTCCGCGGCGCACGCGCATGACACGCTGGCCGAAAACGCGCAACAGTCTCTGCGGGAAGGCGGCAACCAGGACTACTGCACTAAAAAGAAGCCAAAAGAGTGAGCAGGAACAATAAAACCGGCCAAAGAAGCGAAGACAGAGCCCAAAATAAAGCACGCAGCCGGTCCACAAGCAGCCCAACAAGGCTACAAGTAGCCCAACAGGGCTACAAGTAGCCCAACTCGGCGACAAGGACGAGGAGCCGACAGACGTTCCAATAACGCGGGAAGTAGCGAAACACCTTCCCGAACCCTCGAGAACACGGAAGCCAAAACCAGTCCCGAAGGCACACAAAGGCGCAGGTGCACCCGAGACCAGGAGTCACGTAGAACCCCCAAAACGGGTTAACATGACGAAAACACCGTCCCAAAAGGGGGTGGGGGGAAACATCCACCCACAGGACGGAACCAACCGACTCAAAGGCCAAGGAACCGAGCCCGGGGAGGGGCTGACACCCAACAGCACGTACGGCGAGTGGGAGGAAAACCCTACTCCGCGTAACCACAAGCCCCGCCTAGAGGGGGAGAAAAACCCCCACGGGGTCCAACGGGGCCATTAAAGCCCCCAAGTCAGCCCCTCCCCAGCCCCGGGAACCCACACGACAGGCCCCGGGGCCGAGCCGTCCCCCAAAGCCCCGGCCGTACCAGAAAAACGGGGCAGCCGTGAAAACACGAAGGAAGGGAGCCCACTGGCAGACTCTTACAACACGGCTGGAGGAACAGGCTCAAATGCCCCCGTCACTACCCCGGAAGGGGATTTCCCCGAGACTGCCCGAGTCTCAACACCAACAAACCCCNAATGTATTAAACTTGTTTACATTGGGGACGTAAGGATAAAAGTACACTGCAAAAATAATTAAAAGTTAAAATGTTTTCTTGCCAAACAAAATATTAAAATATAAATAGGTACATACACTTAAATTATAAATACCAAGATTTTAAAATTAATGATACACCAATTTGTATTTAAATTCACGTTTCTTTTGTTACCATAGTGCCTGAGATGTTGATAATGCATGCACGTGCTTCAGATGTGTTACCATCGTGCCAGAGTGCAGGAGATATTGATAATAGTGTGCATTCACTTGAACGAACTATACGGGGGAGGCCGAGTTGTTCCACCACTGAATTCGTTCTACCCGTCAGCCCAGGCTGTCTCACTCTTCCATCTGAAGAGAAAAAATACAATCGTACATCTCCCATTCAAACTATCACTAATAGAGTAACCTCATTCATCTTTGCCAACATACAAGGACTGAAAACAAGAACAAACAACAAAGTACAGTTCATAAATGGCCTCCTCACGGAGTCAAATGCAGTATTTGGAGCTTTCACAGAAACCCATGCAGGGGAATTGTTGGACAGTGAGATCTGGATTCCAGGATATAACCTATACAGGTGTGATAGGAAAAGTAGGTCACATGGAGGAGTGGGTCTGTATATTAGGGAAGACCTTGTATGCTCGGAGCTCCTAAACGTTACAAATGAGGTGGTAGAGGTACTGGGATTAAAAATAGAGAAAATAAATTTAGTGATTATTCTAATATACAAACCGCCAGATGCAACGGCTGAGAAATTCACAGAACAGATAAACAAAATAGAGAATAGCCTTGATAATTTGGAGAACCCGATACCTGATATTATCTTCCTAGGTGACTTCAACTTGCCTAGTCTCAGGTGGAAAATAGCAAACAATAATATTATACCAGGAAATCTATCGGGACCTAACCAACCACAGATTAGAGAACTACTTAGATTCTGTGACAAATTTTCACTCAGTCAGCAGATATCGGAGCCAACGAGAAATGAAAATATTTTAGATTTGGTCTTTACGAACAATGAAGACATTATCAGAGACATTACGATATCAGATACCACATATTCAGATCACAAGCTCATTGAAGTGCAAACGACCATCATTACTCAGAATAGACCTAAAACGTTGATAAAGCGAGAGGGGCTATTCAGTAAATTCAATTTTAATAATAAAAGGATAGACTGGGAGATAATAAACAGGGAACTTACAAACATTCCATGGGAAACTGTTTTAAGTAATACAAGTCCTACAGAAGGAATAGAAAAACTGACTGCGGAAGCGTATCAAGTCTGTCTGAAACATGTTCCCTTGAGGAAAGCCAGAAAGAGATCTAACGTAGAAAGAGAATGCAGACGACAGTATAAACGCAGGAAAAAAATAACAGAACTGCTTATGCAGACACGAATTTCCCGTCAAAGAAGGAATAAATTAAATAGGGAGATTGAAGAAATCGAGCGGAAATTGAAACACTCATATGAAACTGAAGAAAGGCAGTTAGAACAGAAAGCAATTCAGGAAATAAAGAAAAAACAAAATATTTCTTCTCATATGCGAAATCAAAAGCAAAAACCACTGCCAGTATTGGACCTATTCGTACAAGTGAAGGTTCATACACGGAGGATGACAAAGAAATTAGTGAAATCCTAAAAAAGCAGTATGAGGACATGTTTAGCACTCCAATAAACAACATGAAAGTGGAAGATCCAGATAATTTCTTTATGCGGGATATTCAAACCCCTGTAAATATAACTGATATCAACACGAGCGCACTAAATTTTGAAAGAGAAATTGAAAATATGCCCATGCACTCGGCCCCAGGTCCTGACTCACGGAATTCAATATTTATAAAGAAATGCAAAGTGCCGGTAGCACAGGCACTCAGTATAGTGTGGAGAAAGAGCTTGGACACGGGGGAGATACCAGATGCACTTAAAGTAGCAGACATAGCCCCTCTACACAAGGGAGGGAGCAAAGCATTGGCAAAGAATTATAGACCAGTTGCACTAACATCGCACATCATAAAAGTATTTGAGAGAGTGATTAGGAGTCAGGTCACCAATTTCATGGAGACCAATGACCTTCACAACCCAGGCCAACATGGATTTCGAGCGGGAAGATCGTGCCTCTCACAGCTACTTGAGCACTACGACAAAGTCACTGAGGCATTAGAAGAAAAACAGAATGCTGATGTGATATACACGGACTTCGCAAAGGCTTTCGATAAATGTGACCATGGCGTGATAGCACACAAAATGAAGTCAATGGGAATAACCGGTAAAGTAGGACGCTGGATACTCAGTTTTCTGTCAAACAGGACTCAGCGAGTAACGGTCAACCATATAAAATCTAGTCCAAGTGCAGTTAAAAGCTCTGTACCTCAGGGTACAGTCCTTGCACCGCTGCTTTTCCTTATTCTCATATCAGATATAGACAAAAATACAAGTCACAGCTTCGTATCATCCTTTGCAGATGACACAAAAATCAGTATGAAAATTACCTCGGCTGAAGACATTGAAAAACTTCAAGCTGATATTAATAAAGTTTTCGACTGGGCATCAGAAAATAACATGATGTTTAACAGTGATAAATTCCAGGTACTCAGGTATGGTAAAAATGAGGACCTTAAACATAATACAGAGTACAAAACACAATCAAATGTACCCATAGTAGGAAAACAGCATGTAAAGGATTTGGGAATAATAATGTCTGACGACCTAACGTTTAAGGAGCATAACCAAGCAAATATTGCGACAGCCAGAAAAATGATAGGATGGATTACGAGAACTTTCAAATCCAGGGATCCCATCACAATGGTTGTACTCTTCAAGTCACTTGTGTTGTCCCGTCTTGAGTACTGCTCAGTACTCCCTCCACCTTTCAGAGCAGGAGATATTGCTGAAATAGAGGGAATACAGAGAACATATACGGCACGCATAGACGAGGTAAAGCACCTAAATTATTGGGATCGTCTCAAAGCTCTCCAAATGTACTCACTAGAAAGAAGACGAGAGAGATATCAAATAATATACACCTGGAAGATACTGGAGGGCCAAGTACCAAATCTGCACAGTAAAATAACGACGTACTGGAGTGAACGATATGGAAGAAAATGCAGAATAGAACCAGTGAAGAGCAGAGGTGCCATAGGCACAATCAGAGAACACTGTATAAACATCAGAGGTCCGCGGTTGTTCAACGTCCTCCCAGCAAGCATAAGAAATACTGCCGGAACAACCGTGGACATCTTCAAGAGGAAACTAGATTTATTCCTCCAAGGAGTGCCGGACCAAACGGGCTGTGGTGGGTATGTGGGCCTGCGGGCCGCTCCAAGCAACAGCCTAGTGGACCAAACTCTCACAAGTCAAGCCTGGCCTCGGGCCGGGCTTGGGGAGTAGAAGAACTCCCAGAACCCCATCAACCAGGTATCAACCAGGTACATCCAATATAAACAAAAAATCACAGAACATCTATTTGTTATAATTTATCATTTTTAACATTGCACATGATAGAACAATCACTAGTGAGCAATTCCATACCAAAATCATAACTATGTTGTAATTATTTGAGACTGCAAAAAACCAGCATTGAATGTAATGAAACACCATTTTCTGGACGAGTCTCGAAGGCTCCCCAGAGCTATCCCACGTTGATACGCTAATGTCAGACTTTGGCATCAGTCATGTGTATGGAGTTCTTAGGCCTACCGGGGACCATGGCCAGAACTGGGCCCCCCTCAGAGAGGCACGGGGAGCAATGGCCTATAGAAACCTCCATGTGGTTGGAAGCATTCTATGCCTGCCATCGGCCGGATCAAGCACCCAGAAAGGTAAGCACCCCAAAACAAACCCCTATTCTCGTTAAAATTGCTACCAAAAGCCTTACTAGTGGATAGAACTCCCCAACAGAAAAGCAAACTAGTGTGACGTCACACGTCGCCACGCCGTTGTCTGCGCAGTTCCCCCCTCCCCGGGAGGGGGAAGGGGGAGCCCCAGACCCTTCATGCCGGCTACCCACACCTCAGTTCCGAGGCTGGATGTCAAAAACGTGAAAAAACCAGGGTTGAATGTAATGAAACGCCATTTTCTGGGTGAGTCCCGGAGGCTCCCCGGAGCTATCCATGGCTGATATGGATACCCTAACTATTTTGCATCAGTCGATGTGGGTGGAGTTCTAGGCCTACCGGGGACCACGAGCCAGAACCTGGCCCCCTCAGAGAGGCACGGGGAGCAATGGCCCATAGAAATGCACATGTGATTTGGAGCATTCTATATCTGCCATCGACCGGGACAGGCACCCAGAAAGGTAAGCGCCACAAAACAAACCCCTATTCTGGTTAACCACAAAAATTGACAAACGAGTGGACAGAACTCCCCCAGGAAAACGAACTAACAAGCATGACGTCACACGAGCCGCGCCGCATGTCTGCGCAGCTCCCCCCTCCTCGGGAGGGGGAAGGGGGAGCCCCAGACCCCCGCGCCGGCTATCCACACCCCAGTTCCGAGGCTGGATATCAAAACCACGAAAAACCGCCGACCGGAGGGCGGGAGGGATGCCGGGGAGCCTCCGGGACTCACCCAGAAAATGGCGTTTCATTACATTCAACGCTGGTTTTCTGGGGGGAGCCCCTACGGCTCCCCGGAGCTACCTCACCAAAGACTACCTAAGAAAACAAGGGGACATACCCGGGAGGCGGTCGTTGAACCACTCCTCAACACGAAGTCGAGACAACAACAAAAGGACCCCTCCGGAAAGCAGCAGGCACAACATTCGCCAGAAAAAGGGAGAACGGCCACAGACGAAGAAAACTATGACCAAGATCATAGAAGCCAAGAAACCACTGCGCCTGAGAAGAGCATGAAGCACTGCCACACGACCCCCAGAGGCCAATGCCAAAAGATAGCCGAGGCAAAGCAAACCTGGCCCCGAGGAGCCACAACCACCAAGGAGAAGAAAAACAGGAGAACACCCTGTCCAAAGACCTGGACGGCACAGGCAGTGCAGAAACAGGCCGGAGGTGAAACAATGCACGATACAGCCTGCGAAACGGCACAGAAGGAACATCGAAACCGAAAGCTAGCAGCAGAAACCAAGGTGCAAGACCCAGGAACAGTCCCAAGCGCCTCTACACCTTCTGCAAGCCAATCCTATGACAGCCCCAGGAGGGAAAAGAAAACGCAGGACCAAAACCAAAATGCCACAAGCGTGCAAGGCCACCACCACAAGTGCAGCCGACAGGGAAGGAACCTGCATAAGGAGCCGCCCCGCACCAACCCCCGGCAGAAGGGCAGGAGCGAAGACTCAGTAAAAGGAGCAAAATCGCCCACAGGAAAACGAGGAGCGCCGAGACAGCGCGAAGAGGAGATATATGCACAAAAGAACCAGAAGGCCAAACATCCAGAAACTGCCGGGAAGAGGACCCACAAGCCCTAGAAAGGACCGGAGGGAAGCTCAACCGAATGACGACAGACGTACCAGAAAAAGGGAAAGAGCTGACTGGGGTTAGAAGACACAGAATTGCTCTTTCCCACTCTCATTATTCCTGCCCTGTCATTCTCCGCCGCACACGTAAATGTACGTTTACAGGAGAGTGAAGGAGGAGGAGGGGCCCACTGGGAAGTGTGTCAAGGAAAACCCAGCACAAAGACGCCGCCAGAGTAGCAGGCGCCGGCCCCGTCAACGAGAGGAGCAGCAGTGGCATCGCCTGCTGCATTCTCTCTATGGTGTGGGTGCCAGAAGCCACGGAGCGACCGGGGACAAGGAAGAAGATGTCGTTGACGGGTGTCACGAGCCCCAACAGATGACCAATGCAGTATACGGCGCTAGGACTGACCTGCGCCGGTCGGACTGACTGACATGTCAACGTCACACAGTGGGTGTTGAACTCCCCTCTGTTTATCTGCTTCCTCCTTTCCCACGGCAATTGGGTGCAGCTACCAAGGCTACCCCAAAACAGTCCCAAACCTTCGAAAACAAAAGCCGCAAACAAAGAACGAAGGCACAAAAACTCCGTCGCACCCGAGACCAAAAGTCATGCAGAACCCCAAGAAGAGGGGGACATGACTGAGAAGGCCGCCTGGAAAAAGGTGCTAAGACTGTAGAAAAACACCCACCGACAGGACGGAAACAACGGGCACGCTGGACAAGGAAAACCGAGCCCAGGGAGGGACCGATGCCCACAAAAGCACGTGCGGAGCGGGGGGACGGAAAAACCCCACACCACAAAACCGTAAGCCTGGCCCAGAGGGGTAGAAAGACCCCGGCGGGGACCAACGGGGCGAAGGCCCCTTACGTTAGCACCACCCCAGCCCCGGGAACCCACCCTGCAGGCCCCGGGGCCGAGCTGTCCCCTCAAAGCCCCAGCGGCAAGAAAACCCCGGGGCAGCCGTGAAAAACACCAAGGAAAGGAGCCCACTAGGCTCCGGAACTTGAACGGAAACCGGAGGAAAAAGCGAGGGGCGAGACGACGACCCCAAGCTCATCCCCAACCAGCACAATGAGGCAAGGACAAAACAGAATCCAAGGAACCTGGAAAACCAGGCCCAGCACAGCAAGACCGACAAGGAAGGAGGGCCCCAAAAGGAGCACGGAAGGGCCGAACATAATGCCACAACCAACCCCGACACACAGCTGCAGTACCAAAACCGCAGCAAAACGTCCCCACACTCCCCGAGGGAGCGACAGAGAAGATAGATAAATCGTACACGAGCGGCACACAAGGGGACACAGGCGGAAACCGAGCACCCAACCGAGCCACAGGGACGGTAGGAGAAACGTGTGCAGTGTAACAGGCAACCGAAGGAACACATTGGGCAGCCCAACATGGGCTGATCCCATACACAGCCCCAAGAGCAGAGACGAGAGCGCCCATGAAGCACAGAAACCGCTCAACAGGCAAACGACAGGGGAGAGGCGGAACTAAAGAGCCAGAACCCAACCCCGCAAGCACACAACACCGTCGACACAGGAAACGTACCACCACACAGGCACCCCCACCGTTGCACCGTGGAACAAGGTGGAGGCGGGGCCCCGAACTCAAGCCAGGTGAGACAAGCATAGGAGAGGGGCAGGAGTACAGGCAGGGGTCGCCTCGAAAGGGCCAAGAGGCCACCCGCAGACACCCGTGAACCGAGGAAGGAATCAGGTGGAGAGAACAAGAGCAGCCCAATATGGGCTAATAGCCCAGCAGCAGGCACCTCGGGCGATACGGACCACTGTCACAAGTACGTACGTACACCCATGCCTACGCCCAAAAACAGCGTCAGGACGAAGGAAACGCCAAACCGCACCAACTCACCTGCAGAACTGTTTTAGTGTCAGAGTGGTTGACAAACGGAATGCATGAGGAAGGGATGAGGTGGAGGCTGACTCCATACACAGAGTCAAGTGTAGAGATGATAGAGCCCAATAGGCTCAGGAATCGGTACACCTGTTGATTGACTGTTGAGAGGCAGGACCAGAGAGCCAGAGCTCAACCCCCGCAAACACAACTAGGAGAGTACAGCAGCACCCCAGACAACCCCCAAGCAACGGGGCACGGATGGGATGAAGAGCGAGAGGCGAAGCCCCCCGAGAAAATGGAAGCACAACACATGTGCACACCGCCCGGAACCAAAACAAACTCACGGCGCATGCGCAGGACGCGAAAGAAAAGTAGCCCAACAGGGCGAGAAGTAGCCCAATACCGCTACAAGTAGCCCAATACTGCTACAAGTAGCCCAATACTGCTACAAGTAGCCCAATACTGCTACAAGTAGCCCAATACTGCTACAAGTAGCCCAATACTGCTACAAGTAGCCCAATACTGCTACAAGTAGCCCAATACTGCTACAAGTAGCCCAATACTGCTACAAGTAGCCCAATACTGCTACAAGTAGCCCAATACTGCTACAAGTAGCCCAATACTGCTACAAGTAGCCCAATACTGCTACAAGTAGCCCAATACTGCTACAAGTAGCCCAATACTGCTACAAGTAGCCCAATACTGCTACAAGTAGCCCAATACTGCTAAAGTAGCCTAAAAGCCACAAGTAGCTAAAACTGCACAAGTAGCTAAAACTGCCACAAGTAGCCTAAAACTGCCATAAGTAGCCTAAAACTGCCACAAGTAGCCTAAAACTGCCACAAGTAGCCTAAAACTGCTACAGTAGCCTAAAACTGCTACAAGTTCCGGGACACGCAGGAGGTAAGCCGCAAAGGCCAACGGCACCACAGACGAAGAAATGCGGTTAGCCAAAAAACTCGGAAGACGGAACCGAAGGAACCACAGGGACACGGAACCGAACCCGGGGAGGAGCAGAACCCAAGCCCAAGTCGTACGCAGAGGGGGGCAAGAAAAACCCCACTCCTCGCAACAGTAAGCCCCACTCAGAAGGACGGAATCCAGGCGGGGTGCAATGGAGCACAAAGCCCCCCAAGGTCGCTCCCTCAACCCCAGGAGCCTCTACACTAGGCCCCGGGGCCGAGTCGACCTCCAAAGCCCCGCCCCCACAAGAAAAAGCCGGGGCAGCCGAGAGAGCTGGAAGAGAAGGGGCCCCTGGTCAGACCCCGGAGCATCGGCAGGAGGAACAGACTCGAATGCCTCTGCAGCTACCCGGACGGGGCAACCCCCGAAACTGCCCAAGTCTCAGAACCTCGAACCCCGCCCCGACCCCAAAGCCTATAGATGCGTAGGGGCCGGAAGCGGACGGAAGCAGGAGGGGGAAAATCAAGGGGCGTGGAAGAACCAAGGCCGAAAACGACCAAAACACCCAAGTGTCCCTACACAAGCGGGGGCAGCATCGGGGCGTCAGGGGAAGCGACAAACCTGAGCGCGTTGCAACCAACCTACCCTGCAACGCGCGAGCTGCCTGCACCCACTGGAATTCATCAGCAGACTGGGTGACGGGAGTCACGAACAAGCAACAAAGCTCGCAGGACTCAGGGTCGAATGTGTCACGACCCAAAGGCAGCATGACGGAGGCAAAAACAAGGAGAGTCACCCTGAGACAAAGGGACAGAGCAACCCTCAACTCGCACAAAGCGAGAGGGGACGCAAGGGTCTCCACAATCGGACCCGAGAGCCCCCGGGGGTTTTTCCAGGGCCCCTAGACTGGGTCTGCTAAGGGTTATCCCAGGCAGGGCACTGCTAACCGGCGCCCCAAACTACCAAGCAAACTGCTAAAGCTGAACCCACGGGACGTGTCCACTCGCGAGGGTGAAGCAGGGGGTGCCACCACACAACGAACCTAACATAAGGGGGATGGGGACAAGGCAGACCCCCCTACCAGGCACAAACAAATATAAAAGAAAAACCACACAAGTGGACAACGTACCCAGAGGGAACAGAGCCGGCCGCTGTCATAGGTGAAAACTAGCTACGCAGTGCCCTGCGCCCCACCAGTGCTATAACTACCACTTACCCCAAGGTAACAAGGGAGTAAAACCCCCAAACACTCGGGGCGGCCAAACGCCAAGCAGCGAAAAGCCAACAGAGGTAGACCCGAGGTGACTTGTGGAAGATAACCCCAAGCCCCAAGGGCGGTACTTATAGGCACTCAGGGAAGGTGACCCTAAGCACATGCAGCCCGAGTACCTGAGAATACTACTCCCAGCTCACACGATCACCGTAAGACAGCACTGAAAACAAGTCACAGCACTGAAACAAGACCGGAGCTGGAGCCACATGACCGTGCAAGATCCCATCAGCCGAGGAACTGGGGTGTGGATATCCGGCGCGGGGTCGCAGCTCCCCCCTTCCCCCTCCCGGGGAGGGGGAGCTGCGCAGACATGCGGCGCGGCTCGTGTGACGTCATGCTTGTTAGTTCGTTTTCCTGGGGGAGTTCTGTCCACTCGTTTGTCAATTTTTGTGGTTAACCAGAATAGGGGTTTGTTTTGTGGCGCTTACCTTTCTGGGTGCCTGTCCCGGTCGATGGCAGATATAGAATGCTCCAAATCACATGTGCATTTCTATGGGCCATTGCTCCCCGTGCCTCTCTGAGGGGGCCAGGTTCTGGCTCGTGGTCCCCGGTAGGCCTAGAACTCCACCCACATCGACTGACTGATGCAAAATAGTTAGGGTATCCATATCAGCCATGGATAGCTCAGGGGAGCCGTAGGGGCTCTCCCCAGAAAAACGCCGACGGAGGAGGGAGGGATGCCGGGGAGCCTCAGGAACTCACCCAGAAAATGGCGTTTCATTACATTCAACTATGGTTTTCTGGGGGAAGCCCATTCGGCTCCCTGGAGCTAACTACCCACAGATGACAAAATAGAGGGACTTACCCGGGAGGTGGTCGTCGCTCACCCCTCAACTCGAAGTCGAGACAACTGGATGCAACCGCCGACCCAAAGCAAAACAGACCCGACGGGGCCTAGGGACATTCACGAGGTAACGAGCAGCCAGGACTCTGACTGCCAAAAAACCCGCACCTGAATATCAGACCAAGACATATTTCCAAAGACGGCAGCAAGAGCCGCAAATTTACGGTACGTCATGGGCACTGGGATAGACTGCAGGCTGGCTGGATTTGATAACCCTGCGGATGACCTGGGAGACCCGAACCCGCGAACAGGGAAGAAGGGAAACCGTATCAACCCAAAAAGCGTCCTGGACACAGAAGCCATGGTGCGCAAATAATGGCGAAGTGCCGCAACTGGACAAAAAGCATGATGCACCCCCGACCGTACCAACGAAGCATCCACCACCCACGGACCCCTCAGGAATGCAGCAGTCTCATTCTTCGCCAGAAAAGAAGGAGACGGCTGCAAGCGAACAAAACAATCCCCACGACCAAAAGAGCAGAAACCCCTGCGCCGGAGGAGAGCATGAAGGCGATGAGTCACAATAGTGTGACTAAAGTAATTTGACCAGACCACACACTAGAAGGTGAAGGGACGACGACGTTTCGGTCCGTCCTGGACCATTCTCAAATCGATTGTGATGAGGAAGTAGATGCAGGCAATAAATAGGCTAGAGAGAGAGGTGAGGAGCAAAGTGTAGTAGAGGAGATAGTAGTAGGAACTGCAGAGGCCTATTGGCCATACGAAGCAGCTTCTATTATAACCACCGAATGAGAAGGAGATAATAATAGGAATAAGAAGAGGATAGTAAGGGAACGTAAAGAAAACAAAGAACAGAAAAGAGAGAAGAGAGAAAGAAAAGGAAAGAGAAAGAAAGATAAATGGAAGGGTAAGCTATGTTAGGTCACATTTGTTAGAAAGATTAGAGCATTTAAGTATATACTGTGAAAGGGAAGAGTCCCACAGCAACAAAGCCAGGACTCAAGTTCATGTTGGGTACATTGTGTATTAGAGCCGATTCAACAAGATGGTGTCTATGTAGACTAGTGGCAGGAAAGATATTTTGGAGGAAGACCAATCAATAGGATGATTGGAATCCCTCACATGACAGAAGAGAGCATTGTTAGTGTCTGCAGACTTAACACTTCTCTTGTGTTCTTTAAGTCTGTCATTCAGTGTACGGCCAGTTTCACCAAAGTATTGGAGAGGACAAGATGAACAGGAAATAGAGTAGACACCAGCAGCATTAGAAGTAGGAGGAGCAGTGTGAACTAGATTGCTACGAAGTGTGTTAGTTTGTCGAAGGCGAGCTTTATGTCAAGATGATGAAAGGTATTGGTAAAAGTTTTGAGTTCAGATATGAAGGGAAGGGTATAGTACAGTGCTACTACTGTTGGAAGCAGGTTTAGGATGAAAGAAATTGCGTTTTGCTTGAGAGTAGGCACAGTTGATGAAATGCAAAGGGTAACGAAAGCAAGAAAATGATTTGTAGATAAAGGCAATTTCAGAATCAAGAAACTGAGGGTCGCTGATGCGTAGAGCGTGGAGGAAGAGAGAGACGAGGACACTTCTTAACAGAAGGCGGATGGTAGGAAAAGAAGTGAATGTACATGCCACTATGCATGGGTTTGCGGTAGACAGACAGAAAGAGAACCCAGACACAGAGCTGTGAACGTCAAGAAAAGGAAGGAGGGAATTAGATTCCCACTCAACTTTGAAATGGATAGAAGGAGCCAGATTGTTAAGAGAGAAGAAAGGAAAGGCTGGAAAAGACTAAGGTCATGAGGCATAAAGCAAAAATGTCATCAACATAGCGAAGCCAGAGAGAGGGACGAGTATCAATAGATGGAAGAAGAACAGTTTCGAAGTATTCCATGTAGAAATTAGCAAGAACAGGGGAGAGAGGGGAACCCATTGCGACACCTAAAGTTTGAGTGTAATAATTACCGTTGAAAGAGAAAGAGAGTCAACACAGAGTCTAATGAGTTTGAGGAAAACATCAGTGGAAGCAGGAGAGGAAGAAGGCCCACAGACGCCTTCTGTCTAAGGAAAAGAGAGAACGTCATCGAGCGGAACATTAGTAAACAGAGAGTCGACATCAAGACTAAGCATCTTACAAGAGGGTTGCAGGCGCAGTCTTTCTATGAAGTCCTGAGAGTGACGAAGGTGGGCAGGGGAAAAAGTGCCAAGGTAAGGCGTCAGGGTTTTAGCGAGCCAGGAGGCAAGAGGATAGCTGACAGAGCCCCGTGAAGAAATGAGAGGACGAAGAGGAACACCAGGGTTATGAGTCTTAGGAAGACCATAGAAATAAGGAAGAGAAGGGGAGATAACACAGAAACATTTAATGAGATCAAAGTCAGGAGGACAAAGACTAGAGAGCTGTCTTAGTTTGAGTTTTAAAGTTAATTTAAAGAAGTTTTGAGGCGATCCAAAGTGTTAGAAGTCAGAGGAGCATAAGTGCGAGTCAGAGAGCAAGACATTGCTTTTCGGAGGTAGTCCTCACGGTCAAGGACAACCACTGTCTAGGTCATCAACCCCAGACAGCTCTTTATGAATGACATTAAGCCGCAGATAATATAACGGATACTGACTCGTGGAATTCAATATTCATAAAGAAATTGTAAAGTACCAGTAGCGAGAGCACTCAGCGTAATATGGAGAGAGGGAAAGAGCCTAGAACAGGGGAGATACCAGCAGCACTAAATCTGCAGATATAGCAGCGTTGCACAAGGGGGGAGAGAGTAAAGCCTGGCAAAATATATAGGACCAGTTGCACTAACATCACACATAATAAAAGTGTTTGAAATGTGATTAGGAATCAAATTTCTAGTTTTATGGAAAACANAAACCGCTAGGGGCCCAAATGGAATTCACACCCACAGGCGCAACAAAACAAAAAAAAATCAAAAAAATTCTTTTGCCTTATAGAAGTGTTCATTTTTGTTCCCTGATCACGGAAAAAATAACAAAAAAAAAATCGTACGTGGCATATTTTAGCCGCAATAGGGTAGGGAAGTGTGGCAAAAAAAAGGGCGTTGGCAGAGCCTTTGCAGACGAGGTCTACTCCGCCCGAGCTGCCAGACGGCAGTTGCCACAAATATATTATTACCTAATTATTTCAATGTCTCTGATTGATTGATTTTTTCTTAGTTTTTTGCAGTAATATTATTCCATACAGTGAATTGTGGTATATTTATATTATAAAATGTGTGAACCATCGCTGTACTCAAAATTATGGTGTGCATATTAGTGATTCAATATTATGTTCAAAAACAATAAACAAATAGTTTTGCTGTTGTTACACTATATACACAGGTTATATATAAGTATCTGCATGTTTGTTCACCATAACGAACTACTAAGTTGGTCTTGTGAGTCAAAAAGCAACGAGGAGTGACCGCCAAAAACCAGCGAGCCACTCGCTGCCACTCCCTCCCTCAACACCACCTTACTCCTGGATGATACCTGGTTGATGGGGTTCTGGGAGTTCTTCTACTCCCCAACCCCGGCCTGAGGCCAGGCTCGACTTGTGAGAGCTTGGTCCACCACTCGCCCTCATTCACCTCCCACAATACTATTTTTGCATTATTCACTATACACAGACGTTATATATACGTATTTACATGTTTTGTTCACCATAACTGTACATCTCAGCTTGTATGGTGAGAAAAGGCACAAAGACGTAGCTACTCTCACAGTCAGCTGATCGGCGGCCGCCCTCAAGGCCAGACGCACTAATATTTGTCCTCCAACAATGTTGTTTGTGGTGTTATTACGCTCTATACACACAAGATATATAAGTATCTACCTGTTTTATTCACCATACCTGTACAAATAAGCTGGTATGGTGCCCAAAGACCATAGTAGCCATCAGTAAACAACATGCCAAGTCGTGCAGACGACGCTCCTCCCTCCAAAATGGCGGCTCCCAACCTAGTCCTCTCGCTGTTATCTCACACTATACACACGTTATATATAAGTATCTACATTTGTGTCACCACAGCGAAACACTAAGCTGGTATGGTGAGTGCAGTCAATAAATGGTGGCCACACACAGTCAGAAGACGACGCCACAACCCTCCCTCCACAGCCTTACTCCTCCCTCAATGGAGCACAGCGCTAAATGTCACCACAATCACGCTATTATCAGAATCCTGGTCAGTTTTATCACAGTCAGGGAGCTTCAGTAATACTATTACTGCTAAATAATAGCAGTATCATTTATATTATGGCATTTGTAGGCGATGCTGTGGTCACAAGCTGAACAGCGGTGCTGAGAGCTCGTGCTGCGTGCGCCAGCCTTGGTGCCTTGCTCAATACTGACTCTAACACCCAAGAATGTTGGCCTGGATTTTTTTTCTAGGTGGCATCTGGCAACTATCGGTCGTGGCTGTACTATAGCTGCCCCTATCCCAGGCGGGGCATTTAAATTATAGTGCTAGACACGAAATCATATATAAATGATGTGCGCGGTTGAGGGTTAAAGAATATCAGGGTCAGCAAAGTCAGGGTTAGGGGCCATGGGTAAACTGAGCGAAGACGAGGGAAGGAAGCGGGGGAGAAACAGACAAGAGGTTGGGGGGCGGGGGGTCCGGAGGAGGAGAAGGAAGAGGAGGGGAGCAACGGAGGGGAGCAGTCAAGGACAGCAGCAGGAAGAGGGGAGTAGAAAGAGGGGAGTGCACCTCAGCAAGGGCAGCAACTGAGAGGGAAGCGGGGGCCAAAGTAACCTCCATAGCAGGAACAGGGGGCACAACCACCGAAATGGGAGGGAAAGGAGCGTAAGAGGCAGAAGTAGGGGCCAGGAAGAAAGCGAAACCTTCTTACCCGCTGGGGAGGAGGAAGGAGAGGAGCCAGGCTTACGCTTCTGACTTAAAGAGACAGGGGTCTCAGCAACTACGTACTGGGCAATGGATTCTAGCGTATCAACAGGAAGAAGCTGATGAGAGCACACCGACGGACGTTTGGTTTGGAGAGCGATGGACATCAGCCCACACCGACAGGCGGCGGGGAGGTCAAGAGAGAGGGGAAGGAACGGACGGAGGAACGGAGGGAGACGAGGAAGAAGACACAGGAGACACGTTGTTGTTGACGGCTGCCTCAAGCTTGTAATGGACACGCGCATGGGAGAAGGTAGGATGGGCCTCACCGCAGTTGAGGCAACGAGCCCGGGGAGAAGTGCACTCTGACTTAAGAGTGACCTTCACCCCCATACAAAGGACAGAGAGAGACAGTCCCAGAGCAGCGAAGGGCACCATGCCCAAACCTCCAGCACTTGTTACAGAGCCTAGGAGAAGGAATGTACTCCTGGACAGAGCACCTGGCACCAGCAAGAATGACAGAGGGTGGAAGGGTCCTACCATCAAAGGTAATCTTCACAACCTGAAGGGGCAGACGGCGATGACCACGAGGGGACGAGTAAACGTATCCACCTGGAGAATAGAATGGCCCTGGGCATCATGGATATGTCGAATATCGTCGTGGCAGACTCGCAGATCCCGAACACGGTCGCAACATGGAGCGGAAGGAGAATAGTGCCAACACTGGCGTTCAACTGAGCGTTCTTTGAGACCGAACAGGGGTCTCGCCAAGGCAGGATAAGGCAGCCAAGCGGGAGGCCGCATCCTGAGAAGGAGCAGCAACGACATGTGTACCGAGACGAGTGGGGTTGAAGGTAACAGAGGCATCCACGGAATCAACGAGATGTCGATAGAGGCGCAGAATCAAGAGGGAGGAGATCAAAATATTTGGCCCACAGAGCAGGACCAAACAAGGCTTGATAGGTATCAGAACGGGAAGGAATTGAGCGAGTGCGGCCGTGACGAGGATGGCGTTGAGAACCCCCAGAGAGAAAGAGGGGTTAAAAGGCGCAGTAGTTACAACTAGAGATGGAGCCGCGCCAGGGGACAAGGTAGTTACCACTGGGGGCTTGGGGCTCGACCCAACCACAGAGGAGGGAGGGGAGCCGAGGGGAGGAGTCAGAGAGGCCAAAGGAGGAGCAAGGTCGGGGCCCAATGCAGCAGAGGCTACAGAGCCCGGTCTTCCAACACGGACCGACTCGGGGGCTTGGTCGCCCCCCCCACGAGCCTGAGAAGGTAGAAGAGAAACAGTAGAACCAGTATATATCATCGCTACGAGAAAAACATTTATTCATGAATGTGCCCCCACACCCACCATGGAGCCACAATTAGAGGCAGGACACCCGACAAGAAGCTATCGCCGATCATGCCGGGGCCTCCTAGGGGTGCATCGTGAGTATACGCCCCACAAACACCATCTTAAGAATCGACAGTCCATCGAGATCGGGTTCAGTGACGAAAGGGGGATTGACAATAAAAATGTCATTTTGCATTTCAAATGTGAAATGCAAAGTGCCGGTAGCACAGGCACTCAGTACAGTGTGGAGGAAGAGCTTGGACACGGGGAGATACCAGATGCACATTAACCCCTTAACTGCGTTGCCTCCAAATATGACACCCCCGTGGTGCGCAGGAAATAAATTCTCTGGAAAAATTTTTTTTCTTTTTAAAGTGTCAAAAACCCTTCCCTCAGTATGGGTATGTAAAAAAAAAGTCGTAATTGTACTTACTTTGGCTGCTATGGGGTCCGTAAGTTGGGGCGTGACGTCATGATTCCCCGTGCGCCCGTGCCGTAAGCTCCGGGGCGGGTGGGGCGCTCGGGGCGGGGCGCGCGAGTTGCCGCGAATATATTTTCGGTCATTTTTTGCGCACCTTTCTAAATACATTTTCATTGTTTTTACATGCCAATCCAATGTATAATGAACACGTACACTCTATTATCGCAGTACAACATCCGTACTGTCCGTAGACACTGTTACGTGCATCGCAAACAACGTCACTTATCCTGCACAATTTCCAATGTATCATGCCTAATATATTTATATTTACACTTTATATACACACTGTACAGTATCACACACTATATACACACATCATAAACACACTCAGTACTCCGCGAGTGTGTGATATGCTGCGAAACAGCCAACGGGGCAGAGTGGCACCTTGCACTCCACGCACCAGGTGCTGATGCATCTTCGTTTTTGTTCTCTGCGGGTAGTGTTCCTGCATACTATACAAGCACGTTTACCCTTCTCCCGTGATGCTGTGCCTGGCATATACTCGAGCATATGTACTCTG
The DNA here is from genome assembly GCA_020271785.1 of Procambarus virginalis. NCBI lineage: Eukaryota > Metazoa > Arthropoda > Malacostraca > Decapoda > Cambaridae > Procambarus > Procambarus virginalis. Next base: position 15,157 of record WNGS01160686.1, on the reverse strand, counting down.
AAGTTTTCATTACCCCTCAATCTGTCTGGAGCTGCATGTGGCATTGTTGCTTGCACTCCGCGCGGTACAACAGAACCCTCCTTGCCATACTTTACTAGCAGCTGTGACACAACACCAGCACTGAATGTACGTATAGACGGTCTCCTGCCAGATTTTACTAGGTACATATTGTAGCAGTTGAGCACTGCAACATCCATGAGGTGGAAGAAGAACTTTTTCGTCCACTTCACAGACTTGCGCACACACTCCACTCCACCAAGCATCATGTCACACTTATCGACGAGGCGCATGTTCACGTTATAGTCTATGACACAGTCTGGCTTATACACGGTGTTGCGTGTCTGAAAGTGGACTTTCCCACTGTCCAACATGGCACCGGTGTGAATCGTAGTCAGCATATTCACCTCGCGTCTGTCCTTCCACCGCACTGACAGCGTTTTGTCACACTTGCGCAGCTGGCACTCACCCACGGCTATAGCTAACCGAACACTGGCATTTCCTTCCTGTGGCCCTTCACAGTGCCACATACACCGGTGTTGTGGGCAAGGAGGTATCTGGTCAGCAAGGGGCTGGTGTAATAGTTGTCGGTGAACAGTACATGCCCCTTGTTCAGCAACGGTTCCATCAGGGTTTTCACGACACTGCCTGAGAACCCGTGTACATCTTGAGCTGGTATGTTGACGTCTGTACCAGAATATAATATCATGTCCAAGACGATACCAGTCTCACAGTCGCACAGCACAAAAAACTTCAGTCCAAATCGGTGCCGCTTTGATGGGATGTACTGCCTGAATGCCAGTCGCCCCTTGAACAGTACAAGCGACTCGTCAATAACCACATTCTGTCCAGGTACAAAATAATCCCTGAACTTCCCTCTCATGTCACTGAAAATCTTCCGTACTTTCCACAGTCTGTCTTGTCTGTCTTCATTTGCATTATTCTCGAAATGCAGGCACCTGAGAATCAAGAGAAACCTATCACGCGACATGTACTGGTTGAACACGGGCGTTGGAACAAGGCTGTCTTTGCTCCAATAATCCTGGATGACAGCTTTCTCAGAGTGCTTCATCATCATACAGAGTGCGAGAAACACATACATTTCGTCGATTGTCGTGTCCTTCCATCGTGTGAGGCGTGAGGCAGGTAAAATGCCGTCGTCTATGAGGCTGTGAGCGAACCTGTTTGTCTCAGTCACAAGATGCGTCATGAATACATTGTCAAAATATGCCTGAAAATATTCCATGTCTGCCATATCATCACCAGTATATGGGAATAATGGTGTAACACCAAAATCGCTATCATCAAATGTTGGTATTTGAGGGACAAATGTGGTGCAATCCTCCCACACAAGTACACCAGGCGGTTTGGTATTGGCGCCAACACCATGGCCAACACCACCACGAGCACCATAACAACGGCTACGTGGTCTGCTGCTTCTGCTGGAGCTGCGTGAGGGTATGCTAGACGCTGAGGCAGATTTACGTACTGTAGGCCTACCACGAATAAATGATGTTGAGGGGCCACTGTCATTGTTGTCCACATGCTGTGAGGCACGCCGCCGCCTGCCGCGACGTGTTGCTGAGGCAGCAAAACCCCGCCTGGTAACACCACCGCTGCTCGTACTCGGGTTGTCTACACTACTCGTATCAGAGCCAATGTCACTGAAGCCCGAGAATGATTCGTCACATGTACTATCACTGAATAAACTACTAGCGTCTGGGGACATACATGATGGTGGTGATGATAACGGTGTTGACCCAGGGCGGCGAGGCAGGCCGGGCGAGGCATGTGTACCACACACACTCGCCGCATCTTCAAATTCCGTCTCCTCCTCACTCGTATCAGATATCTGAGTAAGGTCTTTCTCTGGATCATAGTCTAGGTCATCATCCAGAGCACCGTCATCATACAAAATGTCGCGTATTTCCTCCTCAGAGAGTCTTTTTCCATGACCGCGGGTCACCGTGGAGCGGGAGCTCGTAGAGGATGCGTCAGACATGGTTGCTGCTGTGAAACTGAGGCTCCCCACGGCCGCAGGGCATGCTGGGATTTTTTTTGAAGATGGCGGACGATCACTGGGGCCCCCACCCACCCATACCATACCCACGTCACCGCGCGCCAGTTTTGAATGGAACGTGAAAAATAAAAATACCTGGAGGCGCGTTGCGCAAACCAGACGCGAGCCTGCAGGCGCGTTGCGCAGTTTAAGGGTTAAAGTAGCAGACATAGCCCCTCTACACAAGGGAGGAAGCAAAGCATTAGCAAAGAATTATAGACCAGTTGCACTAACATCGCACATAATAAAAGAATTTGAGAGAGTGATTAGGAGTCAGGTTACCAATTTTATGGAGACCAATGACCTTCACAACCCAGGCCAACATGGATTCTGAGCGGAAAGATCGTGCCTCTCACAGCTACTTGAGCACTACGCCAAAGTCACTGAGGCATTAGAAGAAAAACAGAATGCTGATGTGATATACACGGACTTTGCAAAGGCTTTCGAGAATGTGACCATGGCGTGATAGCACACAAAATGAAGTCAATGAGAATAACCGGTAAAGTAGGACGCTGGATACTCAGTTTTCTGTCAAACAGGACTCAGCGAGTAACAGTCAACCATATAAAATCTAGTCCAAGTGCAGTTAAAAGCTCTGAACCTCAGGGTACAGTCCTTGCACCGCTGCTATTCTTCATTCTCATATCAGATATAGACAAAAATACAAGTCACAGCTTCGTATCATCCTTTGCAGATGACACAAAAATCAGTATGAAAATTACCTCGGCTGAAAACACTGAAAAACTTCAAGCTGATATTAATAAAGTTTTTGACTGGGCATCAGAAAATAACATGATGTTTAACAGTGATAAATTCCAGGTACTCAGGTACGGTAAAAATGAGGACCTTAAACATAATACAGGGTATAAAACACAATCAAATGTACCCATAGTAGGAAAACAGCATGTAAAGGATTTGGGAATAGTAAGTAAGTAATTATCAAAAGACGGCACCAAACCGGGAAGGCTATGTAGCACCATCAAATGTGCGGAAAAATCAGAGGGCGCTAAATATCACCAAGGATTCCAATTCGAGAACAAAAATGCATAAGGCGAACGATATCAAAAGTATCCGAGTCACCAAGAATTCTATTGAGGGACAAGTGACCGTGAGGGGCGGTCGGAAAGGAAGACACACGCTCGTCCTGGAAGTCAGGACATTCAAGAAGGACATGCACGACCGTAAGAGGGACAATGCAATTAGGACAATAAGGAGCAGGGCGGCGCTCCATCAAGTGACCATGGGTTAAGCGAGTATGGCCAATACGCAACCTCGCCAGAGCTGTTTCCCACTGCCGGTTATGGTGGTAGGAGAATGGCCACGAGGAAACACAACATTTAAGAGTATGGAGTTTGTTACCAGTAACAGACGACCAAGAAGCCTGCCGACGGGTAAGGATGGAGGACTGGATAACCGGGTAAAAGTCCGAATAGGGAATACCTTTACGAGAGACGGGACAAGAGCGGACAGCTTCCTTGGCGGCAGCATCCGCACGCTCATTTAAAGACACACCAATATGGCTGGGAACCCAACAAAACTCAACGGATTTAAACTTACTGTGAACAAGAAACAGCCAATGCTGGATCTCGACAACTACTAGATGAACCAGATTAAAGGACCCGAGAGCCATGAGGGCACTACGAGAGTCAACAACAACCACAAAGGAAGACTGACAACGAGAAAGCAGGAGACGAAGAGCATAGAGAATAGCATAAAGCTCCGCTGTAAAGATGCTAGTCTCCGGAGGTAAGCGACACATATAATTGCGATCAGGAAAAACAACAGAGTAGCCAACACCGTCCGCAGACTTAGGAAAGCAGACAAGGAAAAGGCGTTTTAGAACCGTAGGAGGGGTAAAAGCTTTAGTGACGCGGGTCAAGGACGTACAAAACTGCGGAAGGGGGACTCTCCACGGGGGCAAAGAAGGAACAACACGAGGAAAAACATTAGAAACACGAACGGAAAGAGAATCCTGTAAGAGAGATAACCGGACAGAAAGAGGGAAGTGGTGAAGAGGAACAGGAACCGCAGGAGGGGTAAAAGTTAAAGCACGACAGAGGCGAGAGGAAGGATGTTGTAAGGACCGCGCAAGATAGCGAAGACAGTAGCGATCATGGAGGTCCTGGAGAGACAGGAAGCCAGTGTCAACATACAAGCTAAGGACGGGAGTCGAACGAAAGGCACCAGAACTGAGGTGCAACCCAGTATGGTGCAAAGCATCAAGACGGCGAAGAGCAGAAGGAGAAGCAGAGGAGTAAGCAGGGCAACCATAATCGAGCTTAGATAGGACGAGAGAGGAATGCAAAGCAAGTAGAGTGCGCCTATCCGCTCCCCAACCTGGTTGATACCTGGTTGATGGGGTCTGGGAGTTCTTCTACTCCCAAGCCCGGCCCGAGGCCAGGCTTGACTTGTGAGAGTTTGGTCCACTAGGCTGTTGCTTGGAGCGACCCGCAGGCCCCAAGAAGTATGGGACAATACTCGAAGGAGGGTAAGGGCCTTAGAGCACTCAACACGGAGGTAAGAGATATGGGGAGACCAAGACAAACGAGTGTCGGGGAATAACCCCAAAAGCTTCACGGAATTTTTGTACTCAAGGGGATGACCATAAAGTGACAAAGAGGGACGAAGAACGACCCGTTTCCGAGTAAAAGACATGGCACAAGTCTTAGAAGCAGAGAACTTGAAGCCATGATCGGTGGTTCAAGACGACACGGCATCAATCGCAAGTTGAAGCCGGCGCTGAAGGAGAGGCGAATCATCACCCTGACAGCGAAGGGTAAGATCATCGACATAGAGAGCAGAGAAGACACCTGAAGGAAGAGAGGAAAGAAGACCATTGAGGGCAACCAGAAATAGAGTAGTTCTCAGAAGACTACCCTTGGGCACACCTTCATATTGCTGAAGAGGCAGAGAGAGCGGTACCAAGGCGCACCCGAAAGGAACGACGAGAGAAGAAGCTGCGTAGAAAGAGAGGGAGATAACCACGAAGGCCAAAAGAATAAAGCTGGGATAGAATATGATATCGCCAAGTGGTGTCGTAAGCCTTTTCCAGGTCAAAAAGGACGGCAACAACAGAGGTCCTCCCAGCAAAAGCAGTACGAATATAGACCTCCAAGTTCACCAGGACATCTGTCGTGCTGTGGCACTTGCGGAAACCAAATTGAGAAGGGGAGAGGAGGTAATGGTGTTCCACGAACCACATCAGACGAACGTTAACCATATGTTCAAAGAGTGCAGACACAACTTGTGAGGGCAATAGGGCAAAAGTCCTTAGGGGAAGTTCCCAGAGACCCCGGTTTGTGAACAGGGAGGACAACGGCATCGAGCCAGTCCTCGAGGACTGACGACGACTCCCAAATCCGATTATACAGACTCAGTAAATACTGAGACGTGCACAGAGGGAGATGGCAAAGCATCTCATAATGAATACCATCGGAGCCCCCCACTGTAGAACCACAGAGGGCCAGGCCAGAACGAAGTTCAGAGAGAGAGAAGCGATCGTTATAGGAAAGTCGAAGACGAGTGCAGAAATCTAAAGGACGAGACTGAAGGACAGGTTTACGAAGGAGGAAAGATTGGGGAAGATGAAGACCAGAGCTAACAGAAGAAAAATGAGAATCCAGTTCGGTAGCGACCTGCAACGGGTCCGCCACAAGCGTACCACAGAGGTGGGGGACCGGGGAAACATCGGGAACGAACTTACCCGCTATCTTGCGGATACGCTTCCAGGTCTGTGGCAGGGGAGTTTTGGACGTAATTGTGGAGACATAAGAAGCCCAACATTCACGTTTAGCCGTACCGATGGCCCTACGGGCCACCGCACTCGCTTTCTGAAAGAAAAGAATCGGTCGTTTGCCGACGGTGGTGCCTCTTCCAGGCTGCACGCTTACAGCGTGCAGCCTGAGCACAGTCCATATTCCACCAGGGAACGCACTTCTGTGGATTCTGAGAGGAAGAGCGAGGAATAGAGTGGAGGGCAGCGTTGAAGACAGTGTCATGAAAAAGGAGGAGAGTGCGAGGGAGAGGCAGAAGGGAGAGGTCTGAGAGAGCAGCACTGAGGGTAAATAGGTTCCAGTCCGCTTTAGCAAACTGCCACATACGAAAAGAGAGGGAAGGCGAAAAGAGAAAAAGGAAACAAGGATGGGGAAATGATCACTGCCATGGAGGTCATCTAGAACCTGCCACGTGAAATCTAAGTAAAGAGAAGAAGAGCAAAGAGAAAGATCAAGACAGGAAAGGGTGCGAGTCCGAGAGTCCAAATGAGTGGGCTCACCAGAATTCAGAAGAGACAGGGAAGAAGAGTGGAGAAACGGCTCAAGAAGGCGACCCCGGGTATTCGTCAGAACGTCACCCCAAAGAGAATGATGACAATTGAAATCACCCAGCAGGAGCACAGGCTCCGGCAAGGAGTCCAGGAGGTGTTTCAGATCAGGAAGAGAAAGCGGGACACTCGGGGGGAGATAAATGGAACAAACTGTGTACCATTTCCCCACAAAGATACGAGCAGCAGAACAATGGAGAGGCAAAGGAAAAAGTAAAGGAACAAAGGGAACATCAGCACGAATCAAGAGAGCAGAAGAATTAGGAGCCCCAGCAACGGCTGGGGCGGGGGGGGGGGAGAGAAAGGAATAGCCAAGAAAACGACCAGGACGAGCACCAAGCATTGGCTCCTGGAGACAGACACAAAGGGGCGAAAACTGCGAAATCAGAAGTTGGAGTTCGAGGAAATTGGCGTAATAACCTCGAATGTTATTTCCCACATTGAAGAATAGACATCGACGAGAAGAGAAAGAACAACAACAGAGAACAAGGAAGAAATAAAGGCGAAAGAGCAACACAGCACATTAAAGAATATCAGGGTTGGGATCACAGAGAGAGACAGTCCCAGAGCAGCGGAGGGCACAATGCCCAAACCTCCAGCACTTGTTATAAAGCCGAGGAGAAGGAATATATTCCTGGACAGAGCACCTGGCACCAGCAAGAATGACAGACGATGGAAGGGTCCTACCATCGAAGGTGATCTTCACAACACGAAAAGGTTGACGGTGACGACAAACGAGGGGGACGAGTAAACGAGTCAACCTGGAGGACAGAATGGCCTTAGGCATCAAGGATATGCCGAATATCATCGTGGCAATCCTGCAGATTCCGAACACCGGTTGCAACATGGGGCGGGAGGAGAATAGTGCCAACACTGGCATTCATCCGAACATTCTTGGAGACCCGAACAGGGATCTCACCAAGGCAAGATAAAGCAGCCAAGCGGGAAGCTGCATCCTGAGAAGGAGCAGCAACGATACGTGTACCGAGACGAGTGGGGTTGAAGGTAACAGACGCATCCACGGAGTCAACAAGATGCCGATGGAGGGAGAAATCATCAGGAGGCGCAGAATCAAGAGGGAGGAGATCAAAGTATTTGGCCCATGAAGCGGGACCAAACAAGGCCTGATACGCGTCAGTACGGGAAGGAATCGAGCGAGTGCAGCCGGGACGCGAACGGCGTTGAGAACCCCCAGAGAGAGAGGGGTCAAAAGACGCAGTAGTCACAACGAAAGACTTAGCCGCACCAGGGGACGAAGTGGTCACCACTGGGGGCTGGAGGCTCGACCCAACCACAGAGGAGGGAGGGGAGCTGGGGGAAGAAGTCAGGATGGTCAAAGGAGGAGCAAGGTCGTGGCCCAACGCAGCGGGAGCTACAGAGCCCGGTCTTCCAATACAGGCTGACTCGGGGGCTTGGTCGCCCACCCCACGAGCCTGAGAGGGTACAACAGAAACATTTATCGACATATAGACGAAGAGAAAGAAATTCATCCACGAATGTGACCCCACACCCACCATGGAGCCACAATTAGAGGCAGGACACCCAACAGGAAGCTATCGACGATCATGCCGGGGCCCCCTAGGGGTGTGTCATGAGTATACGCCCCACAAACACCATCTTAAGAACCGTCAGTCCGTCGAGATCGGGTTCAGCGACGAAAGGGGGATTGACAATAAAAGGTTCCCCTCGCTCGGGACATCGTGTACTACAGTTCTACGGGTGCAAGAGTATGCCTCCTCAAGCACCCGGGCGTCAAAATAGAATAAGTCCAAAGAAAGAACCAAAACAAGCAGATAGGAGAAGAGGGGGGAGAAAAACGAAACAGAAGGAAAAGGAAAAGGTGCTCAACATAATTGGAGAGGACGGCAGCAGGAACACAAGGCTAGAAAAGGACAGAGGACTGTCCCAAGGAGTATCACACTCCGGCAGCCCCCCACTAAGCCCCCCCCTAACAGCATCAACGAGCTGAGCGGGGAGGGGAGGATATGGGAATAATGATGTCTGACGACCTAACATTTAGGGAGCATAACCAAGCAAATATTGCGACAGCCAGAAAAATGATAGGATGGATTACGAGAACTTTCAAATCCAGGGATCCCATCACAATGGTTGTACTCTTCAAGTCACTTGTGTTGTCCCGCCTCGAGTACTGCTCAGTACTCACTTCCCCCTTCAGAGCAAGAGAGATTGCTGAAATAGTTGTTGTTGTTGTTGTTGTTGTTAAAGATTCGCTACCTGGAACAAGAAGTTCCAAGTAGCACGGGCTATGGTGAGCCTGTAGTGGATGTTCTGCTGAAATAGAGGGAATACAGAGAACATATACGGCACGCATAGACGCGATAAAGCACCTAAATTATTGGGATCGTCTCAAAGCCCTCCAAATGTACTCACTAGAAAGAAGATGAGAGAGATATCAAATAATATACACCTGGAAGATACTGGAGGGACAAGTACCAAATCTACACAGTAAAATAACAACGTACTGGAGTGAACGATATGGAAGAAAATGCAGAATAGAACCAGTGAAGAGCAGGGGTGCCATAGGCACAATCAGAGTACACTGTATAAACATCAATGGTCCAGGGTTGTTCAACACCCTCCCAGGAAGCGTAAGAAATATTGCCGGAACAACCGTGGACATCTTCAAGAGGAAACTAGATTTATTCCTCTAAGGAGTGCCGGACCAACCGGGCTGTGGTGGGTATGTAGGCCTGCGGGCTGCTCCAAGCAACAGCCTAGTGGACCACACTCTCACAAGTCAAGCCTGGCCTTGGGCCGGGCTTGGGGGAGTAGAAGAACTCCCAGAACCCCATCAACCAGGTATCAACCAGGTAATAAACGGTTCCCCTCGCTCTCGACGTTGGGTACTACAGTTCTACGGGTGCAAGAGTATGTCTCACCAAGCACCCGGGCGTCAAAATAGAAGAAGTCCAAAGGAATAACCAAAACAAGCAAAAGGTCGGCAGGAAACAGCAAGCAGATAGGAGAAGAGGGGGGAGAAAAAAGAAACAGAAGGAAAAGGAAAAGTTGCTCAGCACAATTGAAGAGGACGGCAGCAGGAGCACGAGGCCACAAAAGGACAGAGGACTGTCCCAAGGAGCATCATACTCCGGCAGCCGCCCACTAAGCCCCCTCACGGCAGCAACGAGCTGAGCGGGGAGGGGGGGATGAGTCATTCAAGTCAGCTGTGGGAGAATCCTGAGAGACCATTCTCTCACAAACATAAGGCTCATGATATTGAAGCTAGGGTGCAATAAGGACCTAACACAGAGGTCGGATGCAAGTGATACAGCACCTATGAGGACAATACAGCGAGTGTATCCAGTTGTAGCTCTGAGTGCCACCCATGCCCACCTATGCCATCTCCAATTTATGTAGACGATACATAGATGAATCGTTTTCTGCGTTCAGTGATGATGCATCCGATACAAGTAGCACAGATGAACAGTGTTAGCGACTTCCATGGTGGTGTTCTCCATAGATATTTTCAAGAATAGCTGAATTTCTTCTAGATTGACAGACACTCTTTGATGTTAGCTGAATCTCTTCTAGTGTGGGGACCTTACAAAGCGATCTTTCCTTTAATCTTTTCAATACTACCTTATGATTTACAAGCTTGGCTACATACCACCTACAAGTACTTAAGCCAAGGGTGTACGTGAGTGCGTTATTTGCAAGAACACAGAACGAAGAAACAGGAAGCAAAAATCTGTTTGTACCTGGTGCAACAAGAGTGAAGGCGCGCTGTGTACCATGGACATTTTCATTGATTATTACTCACTTCCAAAGTACTGAGAGTGTAATACAGTGTTACTGTGTAAATAGTGTGTGAAACTGTACATATTGTAATTTTAGTAAATTTTTAACAAGTAGTATTGCAACAATAAACATTTATTGTGGATACATTACTGACATGTATTACAGTTCCATGGAACATTATGAACGTTCTACTGTATACATATTGTAAAGGACACAAATATGCATTATATACAATAAAAAAACTAATAAAACTGCATTGGAAATACATAGAACAAATAATTGAAAATATATTTGTGGCAACTTGCAGTGCTTGAATGGGCTGGGTGACCTTCTCTGGGAGCTTCACGCACGGGATGACAAGCACTTGATGACGTCACAGCACACCTTGTCCACATCTCACAGCCAAAGTAAGTGGAATTTGGTATTTATTTTTACATAGACATGCTCAGGTAAGGAATTTATCATTTTACAAAGAAAAAAATTGGGGGGGGGGGGTAACACTTGATTTCATGCGCACAGGGGGAGTGTCACAATAAACTAGGCATATCACAGTGGTCTAACTAAATGCAAATTCTATCAGGTTTCATGTCTTACTGTTACATGATTTGCATGAAAAGCTTTTAGACACACAATATTCAACTGGCATTTATGCTGTATGAATCCTGATGTGCTTTAATAGACTTTCTTTTCTTGAAAAGACTTTTTGACACTCTGAACAGTGATATGGTTTCTCTCCTGTATGAATCCTAATGTGTTTATTAGATGTGATTTGTTGAAAAGTCTTTTTGACACTCTGAACAGTGATATGGTTTCTCTCCTGTATGAATCCTCATGTGTGTTATTAGATGTGATTTTTGTGAAAAGTCTTTTTGACACTCTGAACAGTGATATGGTTTCTCTCCTGTATGAATCCTCATGTGTGTTATTAGAGTTGATTTTTGTGAAAAGTCTTTTTGACACACTGCACAGTGATATGGTTTCTCTCCTGTATGAATCCTCATGTGTGTTATTAGATGTGATTTTTGTGAAAAGTCTTTTTGACACACTGCACAGTGATATGGTTTCTCTCCTGTATGAATCCTCATATGTCTTATTAGATATAATTTTGATGAAACGTTTTTCTGACACTCTGAACAGTGATATGGTTTCTCTCCTGTATGAATCCTCATATGTGTTATTAGATATGATTTTGTTGAAAAGTCTTTTTGACACTCTGAACAGTGATATGGTTTCTCTCCTGTATGAATCCTCATGTGTCTTATTAGATATGATTTTGATGAAACGTTTTCTGACACTCTGAACAGTGATATGGTTTCTCTCCTGAATGAATCCTCATGTGTGTTATTAATTGTGATTTTGCAGAAAAGTCTTTTTGACACTCTGAACAGTGATATAGTTTCTCTCCTGTATGAATCCTCATGTGTGTTATTAGATGTGATTTTTGTGAAAAGTCTTTTTGACACTCTGCACAGGCATATGGTTTCTCTCCTGTATGAATCCTCATGTGTGTTATTAGAGTTGATTTTTGTGAAAAGTCTTTTTGACACTCTGCACAGGCATATGGTTTCTCTCCTGTATGAATCCTCATGTGTTTTATTAGAGACGATTTTAGTGAAAAGACTTTTTGACACACTGAACAGTGATATGGTTTCTCTCCTGTATGAATCCTCATGTGTTTTATTAGAGACGATTTTAGTGAAAAGTCTTTTTGACACTCTGAACAGTGATATGGTTTCTCTCCTGTATGAATCCTCATGTGTTTTATTAGAGACGATTTTAGTGAAAAGACTTTTTGACACTCTGAACAGTGATATGGTTTCTCTCCTGTATGAATCCTCATGTGTGTTATTAGAATTGATTTTGTTGAAAAGTCTTTTTGACACTCTGAACAGGCATATGGTTTCTCTCCTGTATGAATCCTCATGTGTGTTATTAGAGTTGATTTTGTTGAAAAGTCTTTTTGACACTCTGAACAATAATATAGTTTCCCTCCGGTATGATTCCTCATATGCATTATTAACAATGATTCATATTTAAAGTCTTTTAGACATACTCTACAGTGATATGGCTCTTCTCCTGAATGGGCACTCATAATTAATTTTTTATATTTTTAAAGTAGTTTAGACAATGAACATTTAATACTGATTTTCTTCTCTAAAAATGTTTTTGTATGCTATTATGCAAGATGTTTTCATAATATAATTTTGAACATTCAACATTGATGAAGTTTTGCTATTGAATAAATATTTGTACAGATTACCAAGATTAACTAAATGCAAATTCTATCATGTTTCATATGTTTTACTGTACTCGATTTACATGAAAGCATTTACATGAAAAGTCTTTTTGACACTCTGAACAGTGATATAGTTTCTTTCCTGTAAGAATCCTCAAGTGTCTTATTAGACTTCCTTTTGTTTAAAATTCTTTTTCAAATCATTTTTTTTTTTAGAAGTAAATAAATGTATTTACCCTTAGGCTAAAGTTATGTGATCCAAAAACCCTAAGTATTGTCTAATGAATTATCCTACATTTCATTAGTTAAGTCTTATAGACAATTATTATTGGTATTTTTCTCCTAAATACATTTTTGTATTATTTATAAATATTAGAGAAAAATCTTAGTTACATATTCGTGATGACTTAAAATTGATGAGCTTTTGTTCATTACTAAAACAAATATTCTTAAAAGATGCATAAAACACTTGGACTGTCAAATGCATAAATATTTACATTTCAAAAACACAAGAGAATGGAAAAATTGTACAATATGTAAACCACTTGTATTATTCATAAATATTAAGATAATACTGTGCTTATTATATTAGAAAATATGCTAAACATAAAATATACTGTACTCTATAATATTTCCTGTGAATCAGCAAGCGCAGAAGCAAACATCCAAATGGACTTTTCCACATGTGTTCACCAAGAGGAAAGTTAGTGTCTGTGTACAATTTTATAAACAAGCAAAACAAACCCTGTGACAATTTAAGATTTAACTAAATGTCTAAAAAATATACAGTATTATATTATAATATTAATACCTAAAATACTTAATAAAACACAAACAAAAAAAAAGGGGGTGGTAGGATAAAAGAACAGAAACAATATTAGAGGGGACCTAAAAATTCCCTCTAATGCGTTGTGTGTCCTTTCTTCCGAGGTTATGGGTCCTCTTCCAGCCAGAGATGGTACTCCTTAATGTCATATATAAATATATTATGTCTAATTAGAAATATAGCCCCAGCACTGAAGGATGTTTCATTAAACATATAGGAACAGCAGTGAGGGATGTCTTATTATAAATACAGCCACAGTACTGAAATGTCTCATTATAAACAAACTACAGAACTGAGAAATGCCTTATTATAAAAATAACCATAGAATTTGGGATGTCTTATTACAGTATAACCACAGAACTGAGGGATGTCTTATTATAAATACCCACAGAACTGAGGATGTCTTATTATAAATACCACAGAACTGATGGATGTTTTATTATAAATACCCATAGAACTGATGGATGTCTTATTATAAATACCCACAGAACTGAGGTATGTCTTATTATAAATACCCACAGAACTGATGGATGTTTTATTATAAATACCCATAGAACTGATGGATGTCTTATTATAAATACCCATAGAACTGATGGATGTCTTATTAAAATATCCACAGAACTGGGGGATGTCTTATTATAAATACCCACAGAACTTAGGTATGTCTTATAAATATAGCCGTAGCACAAGTTTCAGGTACAATGGGCCCTCATGTGATTTGTATTTGTGTATATGAGTTTAACAAGAAATTTCCGATCCAATGTACCATGCACATGCTCGTAATATTTTTAAATCCCCTATACCTTCATGTAAATATGTAAATATATAAAAAAAATCTGAGCATTAAGAACACTGATATATTATCTTACTTGGAGAGCCTTTTGAGCTACTAGAGTAAATTACCCAAGAAAAAAATTCATAATTACTATACAGTTTAAGATTTTTTTTAATGCTCTTGCAACATTTACAATAACTCACATAGGAGAAAAGTGTGCAATGTTTTAAAATGGAAAATACGTATTAAACTTGTTTACATTGGGACGTAAGGATAAAAGTGTAAACTGCAAAAATAATTTAAAAGTTAAAATGTTTTCTTGCCAAACAAAAATATAAAATATAAATAGGTACATACACTTAAATTAATAAATACAAGATTTTAAAATTAATGATAAACCAAATTTGTATTAAATTCACGTTTCTTTTGTTACCATAGTGCTGAGATGTTGATAATGCATGCACGGTGCTCAGCTGTGTTACCATCGTCAGAGTGCAGGAGATATTGATAATAGTGTGCATCACTTGAACGAAACTACGGGGGGGGGAGGCCGAGTTTCCACCCCTGAATTCGTTCTACCGTCAGCCCCAGGCTGTCTCACTCTTCCATCTGAAGAAAAAAAATACAATCGTACATCTCCCATTCAAACTATCACTATTAGAGTAACCTCATTCATCTTTTGCCAACATACAAGGACTGAAAACAAGAAACAAACAACACAAGTACAGTTCAAAATGGCCTCCTCACGGAGTCAAATGCAGTATTTGGAGCTTTACAGAACCCTGCAGGGGACTTGTTGGACAGTGAGATTGGATTCCAGGATATAACCTATACAGTGTGATAGGAAAAGTAGGTCACATGGAGGAGTGGTGTCTGTATTAGGGAAGACCTTGTATGCTCGGAGCTCCTAACGTTACAAATGAGGTGGTAGAGGTACTGGGATTAAAAATAGAGAATAATAAATTTAGTGATTATTCTAATATACAAACNTCACGAACGTGCCCCCACACCCACCATGGAGCCACAATTAGAGGCAGGACACCCAACAAGAAGCTATCGCCGATCATGCCGGGGTCTCCCAGGGGTGCGTCGTGAGTATACACCCCCACAAACGCCACCTTAAGAACCGACAGTCCATCGAGATTGGGTTCAATGACGAAAGGGGGATTGACAATAAAAAGTTC
>WNGS01160679.1:0-13603 GCA_020271785.1 Procambarus virginalis | reverse complement strand
GATCAATCCGTGTGACTATATGTTAATGTCTGTGATACACGGACATGTATCCAAGGATACACGGACACGTGTATCCATGGGGTTCTGGGTCCAGGAATGTATGTATGTATGTATGTATGTATGTATGTATGTATGTATGTATGTATGTATGTATGTATGTATGTATGTATGTATGTATGTATGTATGTATGTATGTATGTGTGTGTGTATGTATGTATGTACGTACGTATGTATGTATGCGTGTATGTATGTGTGTATGTGTGTGTGCAAGAATGTCGCACATTGAAATGTGTACATGTGATTATAATACCATATGTAAAAAAAAATTTGTAACTATTAGTCAGTCCATTCCCTCTCTGCCTAACTGCCTGCCTGCTAAAACTTGTCCACTCAATATGCTGTTGAATTCCTATCTCCAGAAATCACTTACCGTTAATTCACACATTATTTATCAAATGAAGTGGTTAACAATAATTTACATATTTCAAGCACCTACCTTCCTTCTAACATGAATCACAATAACTAATACTCTCAGCTCAGTCTCAAACACTTTTCCTATTCTTTCCTAAACACCTATTCTTTCCTATCTCAAAAAATTAAGTTTAATACCTAACAGCCAACCCTCCCTATCTCCACCCCCCAACAACCATGATGACCCAAGGGAGCTCCCCTGGACCCCACCTACCAAAAACATCCCCCCAACGGTGGCCACCATATCCCTACAACCCTCAACGTTACCCCCCTCCCCTTCCCGGCAAATAGAGAAAATGACGGCGATAACGTTATATTTACCCAGCCAAACCGTTCCATCATTTGGACACACAACACTAAATATTAATTAATACACACAATTAAACATACACATGTCAGTTAGCCTAAATTCTCCTATATTCATTCATGACACTGCTTCACTGGACTGCAACCTCATCGAATAACGCTGCCATGTATTTCTAAATGTCAACACAAACTCTCAACTTCACATGTCAATTATTGCAATTGTTTAAAAATAGACACTAACTAACCCTGCTTGCTCCGAGGTATAAATACAAGTGCCAAATTGATTCAGAAGGCAACTCCAGCGTGGCCTAGTCGTGGCCTAGAACAACTCCCTCTCATGCAACTCATGCAACTCCAGCGTGGCCTAGAACATGTTCTTAATCCGGATAGACCTGCGTTCGAGTCTGTCGCAACGGTTGCAACTACAGGGCACAGATTCTGTGATGTCCTCTCCTGTAGGAGCATCAGTTTCGATAGATCTCTGGATAGCCAAAGATTGATTGACTGACCCTTGGAATGTGGGGAAAGGTTAAAGTCCGGGGGCCCACGGACGGATACCTGGATCCATTGACCTCGGGCAGGTCTTTCAATTCACCTGGATTTCAGGTGGGGAGAAGGGAGGCAATTTGAGGGGACACAAATGGCTTCCTGGACCAGAACCCCATGGATACACGTGTCCGTGTATCCTTGGATACATGTCCGTGTATCCACAGACAATAACATATAGTCACACGGATTNACCGTTCCCTTCATTTGCACACACAACACTAAATATTACTTATACACACTATTAACATACACATGTCAGTTAGCCTAAATTCTCCTATATTCATTCATGACACTGCTTCACTGGACTGCAACCTCATCGAATAACGCTGCCATGTATTTCTAAATGTCAACACAAACTCTCAATTTCACATGTCAATCATTGCAATTGTTTAAAAATAGACACTAACTAACCCTGCTTGCTCCGAGGTATAAATACAGGAGCCAAATTTGATTCAGAAGGCAACTCCTGCGTGGCCTAGTCGGATAGAACATGTTCTTAATCCGGATAGACCTGCGTTCGAGTCTGTCGCAACGGTTGCAACTACAGGGCACAGATAGATTTCTGTGATGTCCTCTCCTGTAGGGGCAACAGTTTCGATTGATTCTCTGGATAGCCAAAGATTGATTGACTGACCCCTTGGAATGTGGGGAAAGGTTAATGTCCGGGGGCCCACGGACGGATACCTGGAGCCATTGACCTCGGGCAGGTCTTTCAATTCACCTGGATTTCAGGTGGGGAGAAGGGAGGCAATTTGAGGGGACACAAATGGCTTCCTGGACCCAGAACCCTATGGATTCCCCGTGGATAACACTAAACATATTAAGGTTAAGAAAACCTTAAGATACACGGACATGGATATATACATCCATGTATATATCCGTATATGGATATCCATGTATCAATGGATATCTGTGAATATCTGTGAATGTTCGTATCTGTGAATATGATCTGTGAATACGGAAGGGAGGGAGGGAGAGAGAGGGAGGGTATAATTAAATTACAATTATCAATTTATTTAATTAATAAATTAAATCAATTAAAGTTAACTCCTAGTTAAATCTAGGATTTAAGTCTAGATTTAAATGGAGTATTAAATTTTAATAAATTTAAATGGATTGTAACATGAATGACTTGATCCTTCTCGACTCACAATCGATTTGATTCAAGGGTTCGAATCCCGGTCGGGCAGTGGTGTAATTATTGGTAGCGTGTCCTTTCACCTAATGCCTCTATTCACCTAGCAGTAAATAGGTATCTAGGAGTTAGTAAGCTACTTGCATCCTGGTGAGTGAGTGAGGGTTAGTCACTAGTTGGACCTTGAGGGGTAGGTGTTCTAAGCCTAACATGTGTATTCAGAAATTGCCTGTCCCCCGACTCAATGATGTATTGACTATATGAAGCATAAGAGTGCATATCAAACATCCTTTCCCCTAATGCCTCTATTCACCTAGCACTAAATAGTTATCTAGGAGTTAGTAAGCTACTTGCATCCTTGTGAGTGAGTGAGGATTAGTCACTAGTCTTTCTTCTTCTTCTTGAGAATAGGTGCAGTTTGCATGAAGGGTTAACCCTCACGATGACTGCACCAGGACAGACGTAAGGAGATGCGTTGACGGTTAGGATGAGAAGAAAGTCAAAAGCGGTAGATGTGATGGGCCGTAGAGAGAGGAGAGGCGGCGAAAACTGAGTCGAACGTTAGAGGGAGACACCCCGCACCAGGGGGCTGGGTGTCGCGGTCACGGTGGCAGCCACGCACGGCTTAGCAGTGTGTGCAAGACGGGAACTAATACTTTTCCGGAAACTTGTATATCGGAAAGCGCAAGCAGTACGCTTCCCAAATCACCCGCTCGTCAACGGGCAGCCGGCCACTAGGCAGCGCCCTCGGCTGAGACATCCTATCCGGCACCCGATACACAAACTCCTTCACCCGCAACACCCAGATAGTGGACGAGCACCACGGGATCGGAAGCACCCGGGCATCTCGATAAGGGCCCAACTCCGGACCCTCACAGGGCACGACTCCAGCAGACGGAACCAGGCAATCCCCAGACTGGAGCAAGGAAGGAGGGGATACAGCAGGGGATGCAGGTGCGTCACCGACCCCACCACCGGGCACAGGACCCGAGGCCCCCCGGCGCACATCTTTCCGCAACATCACGACGAGGTCCCGATCATCAGGGACAACCCCCCACTGCGGAGATCCAACAGCAGGAGACGCAGGAGGAGAGGCACAGGTAGCAACTTCGGAGTCTCGCACAGCACCAACATCCTCGGAGGGGGCGCCAGATCATCATACTCCCCCACCTCCTCCCAAGGCACACCACGAGGGGGAGACACACTCCGAGCCCGCCGTGAACGCTTCGAGACAGGTCGCACCACACCACGCCCAGCAGGCCCCGCCGCAGGCACGGCCACCATCTTCACATCCACACAGGTCACACCAGCACTGTCCGAAGAGTCCACAGAGGCCACATCACCCACACTGTCCACATCATCCAGGGAAACAACCTCAGAACACCGACGCGCACGCTTCTGCAAAGGGATGGAAAGAGCAAAACTACAGTTGTCAGCACACACAGGCACGGCAGGCACCTCTCCCTGCCGAAGCACCCCCTCTAAAACAGCAGAACCCGTATTCCCGGGAGCCGGTATCACATCCACAGGCGGGACATGGACCTCCACCGGGACATCCTGCACAACACGCAGCTCAGGCGACGGCCCAACACCCACACACACCGGCTCAACATCCCCAGGGCCACAGCAGGCACCAGACGGGTCGTGCAGGCCGTAGAATTTGCCTCAACAGGCAGAGCAGCAGACAGGCAATCAGGCGCCGCAGGCACAGTACCCACTCCATCCTCAGAACCGTCCAAGGGTGGGAAATCCTCCGCACGAAAAACATGCACCCGACCAGCTGCTCCCACGTCGCACGCTGCAGCCAGATGACCCTCGTGACCACACCGATAACAGGTGCGCGGTTGACCCCGATACTGGCAGTGGAGCGTGTATCCCAACACGGACATCGACGACGGTACACTGCACTTCAGCGACATTGTCAGGGTGCGGGAGCCGTCAAGCATACCAACACAGTGCCCGGCAACGACCCTGTTCCAACGAACACTTAACACTGTCCCAAACCGTTTGAAACAGGAGGTCAAAAAGTCGTCCTGAAATTCGAAGGGGGCACCATGCACCGCCACAGACGTCAAGGTGACACTAAGATTCACTACCTTAACGGAGCCAGCAGTATCAGGGAGAGGGTAAACACGCCCCTCACACCGCTCGAGAAACGCCTGAAAGGCAGCCTGGAGGCGGAACTTTACCACAGCACGGTTGCCCTGAAGCAGCTGGATGCCCACCAGGTCCGACAGCTGCACATGAAGCACGTCCACCAGGGCGACACCAACCAATGGATGTCCCACTGGTACCGTAAACGCCAGACCAGCCGACAATGTCCTCTTCACTGGAGGGCGAGAAGTCCCCATGGCTAAGCAATCGTCACCCTGTCAGTGGCAGACCACCACCAGCAGGGCAAACCAGCAATCACCCAACGTAAACACTAGCCAGTGCGGAGAGACCTCAGGAGCGTCCGACCTGGCCGGTGGTCACCACGCAACCAGTCACTAGTCACCTTGGGGAGTTATAAGCCTAACAAGTGTATATATAAACTGCCTGTCCCCCGGCTCAATGATGTTACATGTATTGACTAAATGAAGCCTAAGAGAGCATATCCAAGGTAATTCGAGTTTAGTCATTTATGTTTTGAAGAGGTTTGATTTGGTTCTTTAGTTACCGGTAAGTGGGTGACATTTGTATGCAATTTGCGCGAGATCAATGGCATCCGAACATTTCCATTTTGGAGCAACAGTCCATTTGATGTTGGTTTGAATAAATAGTCGCTATAAGCACTATCATTAATGGAGAATTGGGTGGCATGTGTGATTATCCTCCGCCTCAGATACCATTATCTTGACTCACTCACTCACTGACGTGTGATTGGTTACCACTTGTATGCAATAGCAACGGCCATACTACCTACCACCTTGAAAACACTGCTTCTCACCCCATCTTCCAAGTTACGCAACGTTGACTTTGGTTAGTACTTGGATGGGTGACCTGCCAGGGAACACCAACTGCTGCTGATGGTATTCATATTTTGGCAGTCTCCTTGGGCCAGTGTGTGTGTGTGTGTGTGTGTGTGTGTGTGTGTGTGTGTGTGTGTGTGTGTGTGTGTGTGTGTGTGTGTGTGTGTGTGTGTGTGTGTGTGTGTGTGTGTGTGTGTATACTCACCTATATGTACGCACCTATATGTGTCTGCAGGATCGAGCATTGACTCTTGGATCCCGCCTTTCGAGCATCAGTTGTTTACAGCAATGACTCCTGTCCCATTTCCCTATCAAATACGTGTGTGTTTGTGTGTGTGTGTGTGTGTGTGTGTGTGTGTGTGTGTGTGTGTGTGTGTGTGTGTGTGTGTGTGTGTGTGTGTGTGTGTGTGTGTGTATGTATGTATGTATGTATGTGTGTGTGTGTATGTATGTATGTACGTACGTATGTCTGTATGTATACGTGTATGTATGTGTGTATGTGTGTGTGCAAGAATGTCACACGCTGAAATGTGTACATGTGATTATAATACTTTACCATATGTAAAAAAAAAATTGTAAGTATTTGTCAGTCCCTTCCCTCTCTGCCTAACTGCCTGCCTGCTAAAACTTGTCCACTCAATATGCTGTTGAATTCCTATCTCCAAAAATCACTTACTGTTAATTCATACATTATTAATCAAATTAAGTGGTTAACAATAATTTACATATTTCAAGCACCTACCTTCCTTCTAACATGAATCACAATAACTAATACTCTCAGCTCAGTCCCAAACACTTTTCTTATTCTTTCCTAAACACCTCACCATATATAACCTATCTCAAAAAATTAAGTTTAAATACCTAACTGCCAACCCTCCCTATCTCCTCCCCCTAACAACCCATGATGTCCCAAGGGAGCTCCCTGGACCCCACCTACCAACAACATCCCCCCCAACGGTGGCCACCATATCCCTACAACCCTCAACGTTACCCCCCCCCCCCCTCCTTCCCGGCAAACAGAGAAAATGGCGGCGATAACGTTATATTTACCCAGCCAAACCGTTCCCTTCATTTGCACACACAACACTAAATATTAATTAATACACACTATTAAACATACACATGTCAGTTAGCCTAAATTCTCCTATATTCATTCATGACACTGCTTCACTGGACTGCAACCTCATCGAATAACGCTGCCATGTATTTCTAAATGTCAACACAAACTCTCAACTTCACATGTCAATCATTGCAATTGTTTAAAAATAGACACTAACTAACCCTGCTTGCTCCGAGGTATAAATACAGGAGCCAAATTTGATTCAGAAGGCAACTCCAGCGTGGCCTAGTCGGATAGAACATGTTCTTAATCCGGATAGACCTGCGTTCGAGTCTGTCGCAACGGTTGCAACTACAGGGCACAGATAGATTTCTGTGATGTCCTCTCCTGTAGGAGCAACAGTTTCGATTGATTCTCTGGATAGCCAAAGATTGATTGACTGACCCCTTGGAATGTGGGGAAAGGTTAAAGTCCGGGGGCCCACGGACGGATACCTGGATCCATTGACCTCGGGCAGGTCTTTCAATTCACCTGGATTTCAGGTGGGGAGAAGGGAGGCAATTTGAGGGGACACAAATGGCTTCCTGGACCCAGAACCCCATGGATACACGTGTCCGTGTATCCTTGGATACATGTCCGTGTATCACAGACAATAACATATAGTCACACGGATTGATCACACGGATACATTTCCGTGCGATACGTAAATCCGTGTGATACGGGATTCGAACCTAGGTGGGTGAGGATAAGGGAGGCAATTTGAGGGGACACAAATGGCTTCCTGGACCCAGAACCCTATGGATTCCCCGTGGATAACACTAAACATAATAAGGTTAAGAAAACCTTAAGATACACGGACATGGATATATACATCCATGTATATATCCGTATATGGATATCCATGTATCAATGGATATCTGTGAATATCTGTGAATGTTCGTATCTGTGAATATGATCTGTGAATACGTATCTGTGAATACGGAAGGGAGGGAGGGAGAGAGAGGGAGGGTATAATTAAATTACAATTATCAATTTATTTAATTAATAAATTAAATCAATTAAAGTTAACTCCTAGTTAAATCTAGGATTTAAGTCTAGATTTAAATGGAGTATTAAATTTTAATAAATTTAAATGGATTGTAACATGAATGACTTGATCCTTCTCGACTCACAATCGATTCGATTCAAGGGTTCGAATCCCGGTCGGGCAGTGGTGTAATTATTGGTAGCGTGTCCTTTCACCTAATGCCTCTATTCACCTAGCAGTAAATAGGTATCTAGGAGTTAGTAAGCTACTTGCATCCTGGTGAGTGAGTGAGGGTTAGTCACTAGTTGGACCTTGAGGGGTAGGTGTTCTAAGCCTAACATGTGTATTCAGAAATTGCCTGTCCCCCGACTCAATGATGTATTGACTATATGAATGAGAAGCCTAAGAGAGCATATCCAACATCCTTTCCCCTAATGCCTCTATTCACCTAGCACTAAATAGTTATCTAGGAGTTAGTAAGCTACTTGCATCCTTGTGAGTGAGTGAGGATTAGTCACTAGTCACCTTGGGGAGTTATAAGCCTAACAAGTGTATATATAAACTGCCTGTCCCCGGCTCAATGATGTTACATGTATTGACTAAATGAAGCCTAAGAGAGCATATCCAAGGTAATTCGAGTTTAGTCATTTATGTTTTGAAGAGGTTTGATTTGGTTCTTTAGTTACCGGTAAGTGGGTGACATTTGTATGCAATTTGCGCGAGATCAATGGCATCCGAACATTTCCATTTTGGAGCAACAGTCCATTTGATGTTGGTTTGAATAAATAGTCGCTATAAGCACTATCATTAATGGAGAATTGGGTGGCATGTGTGATTATCCTCCGCCTCAGATACCATTATCTTGACTCACTCACTCACTGACGTGTGATTGGTTACCACTTGTATGCAATAGCAACGGCCATACTACCTACCACCTTGAAAACACTGCTTCTCACCCCATCTTCCAAGTTACGCAACGTTGACTTTGGTTAGTACTTGGATGGGTGACCTGCCAGGGAACACCAACTGCTGCTGATGGTATTCATATTTTGGCAGTCTCCTTGGGCCAGTGTGTGTGTGTGTGTGTGTGTGTGTGTGTGTGTGTGTGTGTGTGTATACTCACCTATATGTACGCACCTATATGTGTCTGCAGGATCGAGCATTGACTCTTGGATCCCGCCTTTCGAGCATCAGTTGTTTACAGCATGACTCCTGTCCCATTTCCCTATCAATACGTGTGTTTGTGTGTGTGTGTGGTGTGTGTGTGT
This sequence comes from Procambarus virginalis, assembly GCA_020271785.1. Lineage (NCBI taxonomy): Eukaryota > Metazoa > Arthropoda > Malacostraca > Decapoda > Cambaridae > Procambarus > Procambarus virginalis. Next base: position 4,836 of record WNGS01160679.1, on the reverse strand, counting down.
GTGTGTGTGTGTGTGTGTGGTGTGGTGTGTGTGTGTGTGTGTGTGTGTGTTGTGTGTGTGTGTTGTATGTATGTGTGTGTGTATGTATGTATTACGTACGAATGTCTGTATGTATACGTGTATGTATGTGTGTATGTGTGTGTGCAAGAATGTCACACGCTGAAATGTGTACGTGATTATAATACTTTACCATATGTAAAAAAAAAATTGTAAGTATTTGTCAGTCCCTTCCCTCTCTGCCTAACTGCCTGCCTGCTAAACTTGTCCACTCAATATGCTGTTGAATTCCTATCTCCAAAAATCACTTACTGTTAATTCATACATTATTAATCAAATTAAGTGGTTAACAATAATTTACATATTTCAAGCACCTACCTTCCTTCTAACATGAATCACATAACTAATACTCTCAGCTCAGTCCAAACACTTTTCTTATTCTTTCCTAAACACCTCACCATATATAACCTATCTCAAAAAATTAAGTTTAAATACCTAACTGCCAACCCTCCCTATCTCCTCCCCCTAACAACCATGATGTCCCAAGGGAGCTCCCCTGGACCCCACCTACCAACAACATCCCCCCCAACGGTGGCCACCATATCCCTACAACCCTCAACGTTACCCCCCCCCCTCTTCCCGGCAAACAGAGAAAATGGCGGCGATAACGTTATATTTACCCAGCCAAACCGTTCCATTCATTTGCACACACAACACTAAATATGAATAATACACACTATTAAACATACACATGTCAGTTAGCCTAAATTCTCCTATATTCATTCATGACACTGCTTCACTGGACTGCAACCTCATCGAGTAACGCTGCCATGTATTTCTAAATGTCAACACAAACTCTCAACTTCCATGTCAATCATTGCAATTGTTTAAAAATAGACACTAACTAACCCTGCTTGCTCCGAGGTATAAATACAGGAGCCAAATTTGATTCAGAAGGCAACTCCAGCGTGGCCTAGTCGGATAGAACATGTTCTTAATCCGGATAGACCTGCGTCGAGTCTGTCGCAACGGTTGCAACTACAGGGCACAGATAGATTTCTGTGATGTCCCTCCTGTAGGAGCAACAGTTTCGATTGATTCTCTGGATAGCCAAAGATTGATTGACTGACCCCTTGGAATGTGGGGAAAGGTTAAAGTCCGGGGGCCCACGGACGGATACCTGGATCCATTGACCTCGGGCAGGTCTTTCAATTCACCTGGATTTCAGGGGGAGAAGGGAGGCAATTTGAGGGGACACAAATGGCTTCCTGGACCCAGAACCACGTGTCCGTGTATCCTTGGATACATGTCGTGTATCACAGACAATAACATATAGTCACACGGATTGATCACACGGATACATTTCCGTGCGATACGTAAATCCGTGTGATACGGGATTCGAACTAGGTGGGTGAGGATAAGGGAGGCAATGAGGGGACACAAATGGCTTCCTGGACCCAGAACCCTATGGATTCCCCGTGGATAACACTAACATAATAAGGTTAAGAAACCTTAAGATACACGGACATGGATATATACATCCATGTATATATCCGTATATGGATATCCATGTATCAATGGATATCTGTGAATATCTGTGAATGTTCGTATCTGTGAATATGATCTGTGAATACGTATCTGTGAATACGGAGGGAGGGAGGGAGAGAGAGGGAGGGTATAATTAAATTACAATTATCAATTTATTTAATTAATAAATTAAATCAATTAAAGTTAACTCCTAGTTAAATCTAGGATTTAAGTCTAGATTTAAATGGAGTATTAAATTTTAATAAATTTAATGGATTGTAACATGAATGACTTGATCCTTCTCTCTCACAATCGATTCGATTCAAGGGTTCGAATCCCGGTCGGGCAGTGGTGTAATGGTAAGTAGGTCCTTTCACCTAATGCCTCTATTCACCTAGCAGTAAATAGGTATCTAGGAGTTAGTAAGCTACTTGCATCCTGGTGAGTGAGTGAGGGTTAGTCACTAGTTGGACCTTGTGGGGTAGGTGTTCTAAGCCTAACATGTGTATTCAGAAATTGCCTGTCCCCCGACTCAATGATGTATTGACTATATGAAGTGGGGAGAAGCCTAAGAGAGCATATCCAACATCCTTTCCCCTAATGCCTCTATTCACCTAGCACTAAATAGTTATCTAGGAGTTAGTAAGCTACTGCATCCTTGTGAGTGAGTGAGGATTAGTCACTAGTCACCTTGGGGAGTTATAAGCCTAACAAGTGTATATAAAACTGCCTGTCCCCCGGCTCAATGATGTTACATGTATTGACTAAATAGCCTAGAGAGCATATCCAAGGTAATTCGAGTTTAGTCATTTATGTTTTGAAGAGGTTTGATTTGGTTCTTTAGTTACCGGTAAGTGGGTGACATTTGTATGCAATTTGCGCGAGATCAATGGCATCCGAACATTTCCATTTGGAGCAACAGTCCATTTGATGTTGGTTTGAATAAATAGTCGCTATAAGCATCATTAATGGAGAATTGGGTGGCATGTGTGATTATCCTCCGCCTCAGATACCATTATCTTGACTCACTCACTCACTGACGTGTGATTGGTACCACTTGTATGCAATAGCAACGGCCATACTACCTACCACCTTGAAAACACTGCTTCTCACCCCATCTTCCAAGTTACGCAACGTTGACTTTGGTTAGTACTTGGATGGGTGACCTGCCAGGGAAAACACAACTGCTGCTGATGGTATTCATATTTGGCAGTCTCCTTGGGCCAGTGTGTGTGTGTGTGTGTGTGTGTGTGTGTGTGTGTGTGGTGTGTGTGTGTGTGTGTGTGTGTGTGTGTGTGTGGTGTGTGTGTGTATACACCTATATGTACGCACCTATATGTGTCTGCAGGATCGAGCATTGACTCTTGGATCCCGCCTTTCGAGCATCAGTTGTTTACAGCAATGACTCCTGTCCCATTTCANTTGGACACACACAACACTAAATATTAATTAATACACACTATTAAACATACACATGTCAGTTAGCCTAAATTCTCCTATATTCATCATGACACTGCTTCACTGGACTGCAACCTCATCGAATAACGCTGCCATGTATTTCTAAATGTCAACACAAAACTCTCAACTTCACATGTCAATCATTGCAATTGTTTAAAAAATAGACACTAACTAACCCTGCTTGCTCCGAGGTATAAATACAGAGCCAAATTTGATTCAGAAGGCAACTCCAGCGTGGCCTAGTCGGATAGAACATGTTCTTAATCCGGATAGACCTGCGTTCGAGTCTGTCGCAACGGTTGCAACTACAGGGCACAGATAGATTTCTGTGATGTCCTCTCCTGTAGGAGCAACAGTTTCGATTGATTCTCTGGATAGCCAAAGATTGATTGACTGACCCTAGGAATGTGGGGGAAAGGTTAAGTCGGGGGCCCACGGACGGATACCTGGATCCATTGACCTCGGGCAGGTCTTTCAATTCACCTGGATTTCAGGTGGGGAGAAGGGAGGCAATTTGAGGGGACACAAATGGCTTCCTGGACCCAGAACCCCATGGATACACGTGTCCGTGTATCCTTGGATACATGTCCGTGTATCACAGACAATAACATATAGTCACACGGATTGATCACACGGATACATTTCCGTGCGATACGTAAATCCGTGTGATACGGGATTCGAACCTAGGTGGGTGAGGATAAGGGAGGCAATTTGAGGGGACACAAATGGCTTCCTGGACCCAGAACCCTATGGATTCCCCGTGGATAACACTAAACATAATAAGGTTAAGAAAACCTTAAGATACACGGACATGGATATATACATCCATGTATATATCCGTATATGGATATCCATGTGAATATATGGATATCTGTGAATATCTGTGAATGTTCGTATCTGTGAATACGATCTGTGAATACGTATCTGTGAATACGGAAGGGAGGGAGGGAGAGAGAGGGAGGGTATAATTAAATTACAATTATCAATTTATTTAATTAATAAATTAAATCAATTAAAGTTAACTCCTAGTTAAATCTAGGATTTAAGTCTAGATTTAAATGGAGTATTAAATTTTAATAAATTTAAATGGATTGTAACATGAATGACTTGATCCTTCTCGACTCACAATCGATTCGATTCAAGGGTTCGAATCCCGGTCGGGCAGTGGTGTAATTATTGGTAGCGTGTCCTTTCACCTAATGCCTTTATTCACCTAGCAGTAAATAGGTATCTAGGAGTTAGTAAGCTACTTGCATCCTGGTGAGTGAGTGAGGGTTAGTCACTAGTTGGACCTTGAGGGGTAGGTGTTCTAAGCCTAACATGTGTATTCAGAATTGCCTGTCCCCCGACTCAATGATGTATTGACTATATGAAGCCTAAGAGAGCATATCCAACATCCTTTCCCCTAATGCCTCTATTCACCTAGCACTAAATAGTTATCTAGGAGTTAGTAAGCTACTTGCATCCTTGTGAGTGAGTGAGGATTAGTCACTAGTCACCTTGGGGAGTTATAAGCCTAACAAGTGTATATATAAACTGCCTGTCCCCGGCTCAATGATGTTACATGTATTGACTAAATGAAGCCTAAGAGAGCATATCCAAGGTAATTCGAGTTTCGTCATTTATGTTTTGAAGAGGTTTGATTTGGTTCTTTAGTTACCGGTAAGTGGGTGACATTTGTATGCAATTTGCGCGAGATCAATGGCATCCGAACATTTCCATTTTGGAGCAACAGTCCATTTGATGTTGGTTTGAATAAATAGACGCTATAAGCACTATCATTAATGGAGAATTGGGTGGCATGTGTGATTATCCTCCGCCTCAGATACCATTATCTTGACTCACTCACTCACT
>WNGS01160678.1:0-22225 GCA_020271785.1 Procambarus virginalis | reverse complement strand
ACTCCACTCCACCTCAGAGACAGCTCTGAGAATGTGCTGCGTAGAGCAGGAAGACGAGTGGAAGAGACAGCGGCCGCTGTTTTGTTGGCCATTTGCAAAGCAGTGGCAGAACCGTTAAACTTCTCACAGTTCCAGCTGTGAACGGACGTGAGGTGTGGAGCCCTCGGTCTTTAATAGGTAAGCAGTGGACGCCAAGATGACCTTGAAGACGGTCTGCAGACACATGAGATGTCACACTTTGGCGGCTGCAATAATGGCTGGAGCCAAGATTTTCAGTGGAAAGACAACGGTAGTCGCAGATGCGTTGTCCCGCATGCACTAACCAGACATGACTCTTATTTTTTAAGGGGAGGGGTATGTGACGGTGTTCCCCCCCTTCTAATTCTCCCACGCCTGCTGTAAGAGTCATGTCCACTATTCCCGAGCGTTCTCTACATTGCAGGCAACAAGTGAACATGTGTGGGAGAGAACAGTATTCTCGAAGAGCCGAGAAATTGCGAAATGTAGTATTTTGTCCTGTGGGATAGGCCCTTTAGGGAGCCAATATGGCGCTGGCAAGTCTGTTCTCCCGCCAAAACTGTGTGACGTCAGTGGCGCCAGATTGGTCACCGTCAGCGACATGGCACTGGGAGCCAATGAAAACCAACTTTGGGAAAAGTGACGTCACATAGGCATAGGGGTCCGCCCGTGTTGGCGCCAGACGATATCAGTCTTTCACGACACGTCCGAGAGGTAGGACGCGCGATCGGTCATCCTGTCAGAGTGACGGATTTACCGAACTCCGGTGGATTTAAGCGTCTCCAGTTGTTGGCACGCACTCTGTGAGGTCTTCCTGCAACCCAGAATTGGCTCAGATAAGGAATTGACAAAATATTGAGCAACAAGTGCTCAGGGACAGGTGCGTTGCAAGAAGTGGGCGGGCATCGACGTGTGTCGTCGTTGGCAGTTCACCAGTATAAGAGGCAGCTTAGTGGCCGGGCCACCCACCGTGAGTGAACCAGGTTGACAGCCTTGTCAACCAGGTTGAACGTGTGATCGACGATCCTGTCAAGTTTGACAGTAACCCCCACCTTCGTGGAACCCTACGAGTCAACAGTTGGATGCAAGCACGTCGAGAAGTCTTCCCAAATACCTAGCGATATATCTAGACGACGAGGGAATTGACAGTGTTGTGAGCTTCAAGAGCTCTGAAGTCGGTGCTGTGCGTGTGTCGTCCGGTACGGCTGATAACTTCAGTGACTTCGTAGTGGTGAGAGGCAGTTACTCTGGGAGTACAGTGACAAGGACTAATTGGAAACGTACGACGACCGCCGAGACGTAGGCTGGCTGCCGTAGTTGGGAGGAAGTTGACGGCCAGGAGACCGACTTCAACCCTGCGACGTACTGTAGGAAAGAAGCACGGACCTGCTGTGTACAGAAGCGGCGAGACGCGACATCCTAAGGCGTGGGGCTTGTGTTTCTGGATGAACGAGGCGAGAGCCTGGACCAGGAGCTACAACCCAACTGTCATCCTAGGATAGGTGAAGTAGGTGTTTACAGTTCCCTCCCATTTCCCCTTTAGTTAGCTATATATATTCTTGTCAGGATATTTGTATGTCGTGAGCAAGTCTCACTTGAGTTTAAGTCACAGAGAGCACAGTATGTGGTGAGGCTGCCCAGAGCGCTCACAGTATCAATTACATATATATCTATGTGTGGGTGTGTGCAAGCACCAAGATTCATCAGAGAATTTACTGTGACTTATTATTGATCTGTGATTATTATTATATATATATTGGTAGTAAACAGATATTGGTGTATGATCTCTATAATCTATTGATATAAATGCCTGGGATTGATCTCTATAATCTATTGATATAAATGCCTGTGTTGATCTCTATATCTATCAATATAAATGCCCGTGTGTTGATCTCCATAATCTATCGATATAAATGCCTGTGTGTTGATCTCTATGATCTATTGATATATATATATGCCTGAAGTTTGATTAATGATTATATATGACATTTGTGTGCTGAATAATATCATATACGTGAAGTGATTGCCAGTGATATCTCTGTGAGAGGAAGTATAAATATAAAGAAAAGTTCAGTGATCAAGTGAGTGCATTCACAGTAAATATTATTAAGAATAGAGTAATCTTTTGGTACAGTGAAAAGTCACTGTGAGAGTATTGTGAATATAGATGTTGATCGTGAGGCCAGTGAAATCATAAGTAAGCCATGTGAACGTTGATTAGTGTTTTGGAAAAAGTTAAATAAACGGATCGTGACAATTAGAAAACAAGTACTAGTCTTTCCACGATCGCGAGGGCCCGGTCAGCTGGCATTTCTGACAGGTGACACGTGCCGATGTTGCCATATGGTGCGCTCTAGAATATTATGCTATGAATGGAGCAATCGTCATATATTAATTCTGATACATTGATGCATATATATTTCTCGTTGTTTTTTTAAGTAAAATACCAAAACTCTTTGTGTTTGATATCATCCCCTCCATTTATCTTGTGACCGTGTTATGATATAAAGTAGAGTGACCTGCCTGATACTATATTACTTGATTTGGCTCTTGCCACAATTACACCTGACCACTGCAGTGTTACTGGACATCTAAAAAAACCAGTTGGCGACCTTGAAGGCTGTGTAAGAGTTCGGTGTCGGGAGGGCCACAGATTGAGGGAACGATCTGTGCACCCACTCATCTCATAATCTAAAGGCCGGTTGTGAGATCGACTGGGATACTCTCCGAGGCCAGCAGTGGAGCCTAAGGGATTGAGGGAAGACCCGCCGAACGACGGTGAGTAAGGGTTATGGTTGGAGCAACCACCTGGAAAGGAGATCCAGTCTACTGTTGCTTTAACCCTTCTCTTACGAGAACACCGTGAAACCCCGACATTGGCGACCTTGCCAGGATTAAGAGCAAGATCAAGGTGGTAATTGTGGTATTAAATATCAGGCCTAGGTTTTCACTCATTGTCACAAGATGGAGGGTGATAAAGTAGCCAGGTTTATAGACACGAGAGACGAGCAAGTACTGGAGGAGTGCACCAAGGCACAGTTGCAGACGATCGCCGACCACTTTGGGATCAAGTTGAGAGCTTCCAAAGTGGGAGAAAGAAGACTTGAGATCATGGCACAGCTCAAGGCACGTGATGAAGCCTTAGGAGAGGAGCGACCACAGACACCTGCCAGTGGAGGAGAGAACCTGAGTACCGGTGGCAGCAGCCGGGGATCCAGTGGCAGCAGGCGCAGTATCAAGCTAGAAATAATGAAGATGCAGATAGAAGCACAGCTGCGCAGGGAAGAGCGCGAACAAGAGCACAGCTGAAGCGTGAGGAAGCAGAAAGAGAAGCACAGCTGAAGCGTGAGGAAGCAGAAAGAGAAGCACAGCTGAAGCGCGAGGAAGCAGAAGAGAAGCACAGCTGCGCCGAGAAGAGAGAGAAGCACAGCTGAGGCGCGAGGAAGCAGAGAGAGAAGCACAGCTGAAGCGCGAAGAAGCACAGCTGCGCAGAGAAGAACGAGAGGCAGAAGCACAGCAGCGCAGAGAAGAACGAGAGGCACAGCTGAGGGAGCGCGAAATAGAAGCTAGGACGAAGCTGCAGGAGGTTGAAGCGAACAAGGAGATTGAGCTGAAACGAGCTGAGCTAGGACTAGTTCCAACTACCCCACCACAACAGCAGGAAGACCGCCGAGTGAGAGAGAGGGATTTGCCCGTCTTCGTGCCTAATGAGGCTGAGGGCTTCTTCGAGCATTTCGAAGGGTCGCTACGTTGAAGAAGTGGCCGAGGGCAGAGTGGGCGGAGCTAGTTCAAGGAAGGCTCACTGGTGAAGCTCGTGAAGCTTACAACATGCTCGACCTCCAGGAGTGTACCAACTATGATGCAGTAAAACGGGCCGTGCTCCATTCGTTCAAGCTGACGCCGGAGTGCTATAGGAAAAGGTTTAGAGAATGTACCCGATCGCCAGGAAAATCGTATGCGGAGACGGCGAGGGACATGGAGAGGAAATTCGTGAAATGGCTGGAGTCGGAAGGAGCAAGATCGGCTGAAGACATCAAGGGCTAATGGTCATGGAAAAGTTCATGTCCGTGCTCTCTCCCGAGATTAGGGTGAGAGTAAAGGAAGCGGACATCAAGGACCCGAGAGCCGCAGCCGATCGAGCAGACATGCTAGAGGAAGCTTTACGTCCATGTCGAGAGGGACAGCACCGACCGCCCGCATTCTCCAGTTATGGGAGGAATAATAGAAGGTCGGACGGATGGAGGACAGGACCGAGTTCTCCCAGTCCTACCCCTCGAATGGAGACAGCAGAGGACAGAAGAGTGCTGTGGAACCGCCGAAGAAGTCACCGAGGGAGAGCTCAAGAGATCTTGTTATCGTCACGGCCGGAGATGCTGAGCATGAGTCTTTGGAAGGCGCAAGAGGAGTCCGCGGAAGAAGAAGGATCCGTTGTTTCAACTGCGGGTTAATAGGACACATGGCGCGCGAATGCAGACGTCCTAAGCAGCGGGGTTACGTTGCTTTTGTGCGGGTAGAGGACCAGTTAGCCGAAGGAGTGCGGGATGGACCCGTACGTAGGAAGAAGGAGGCTAACCCATTCGTGCGTGAGGGAACTGTAAGGGTGGGGGACGCAGACCCCATCCCGGTAATGATGCTGAGAGATACTGGGGCGGAATTTACCCTGGTGAGCAGAACCCTTTTCCCTGAGTGTCACGAGAATACCTGTGTAGGTGAGGCAAGTGTGACCACTGTGGGAGGCCCAGTGCAGATGCCCCTACACCAGGTAACCCTGAGTTCGGTTTATGGATGCCAAACCCTAGTAGTGGGGGTCTGTGCGACGATGCCCACGAGGGAGGCACAGGTCATTTTGGGAAATGACGCATGTGGAGGACGTGTCCTACCGAACCTCGTGAAGGACGAGGAGTGCTTGGAGCACTTAGAGAAGAAAGGCGAAGTGTTCGACGCCTGTGGGGACGAGAAAGGAATCGCCATGGAGGCGTTCCCTGTCTGTGCTGTAATTCCGAGGCAGTGCGACGGACAAGGAGGACGTGGATCTGATAAGGCCGACGAGGAGACGTCCGCCGGCCTGGGAATTGATCACCTCGTCATGGAACCCGGAGAGCGAGTGGAGGGCGAAGGCAGCCCAGAAGGTGAGGTACAGGTGACCCTCACCAGTTCTCTCGGGGTGGACCGCACTAGTCTCGAGGAGGTGCAGCAGGCAGAATCCCCAAGTTGATTTGTAAGGCCAAAGGAGGACGTATTGGTCCCGAGAAAGCTACTCACTTTAACAGGCAAAAGGCATATTAATAAGACAGTGTAAACCTGTAAGGATGGAGGTCGGAAAAGCCTCTCCAGGTACGAGAGATCAAGTAGCGTTGCCAGCCAAGTGCAGAGCGGCAGTGTTGAGTCCGTTGCACGCTGTTGACTCTGCGGGTCACCTAGGGATGACCACGATGCGACGTCCAACGTCGAGAGAAGTGGCTGGGCAACTACAACATCTTTTCTCTTGGGTGAGGAGGCCCAGGGAAAATCAGGCTGACAGTGGAAATATATTCCGGTCTGAGTGTGTCAGACGAACAGTGATAAATCGGGGAGTGATGCAGATTCGGTCGTCGCCCTACCGATCGCAGTCGAAGGGGGCGGTCGGAAGATTCCACTCCACCTCAGAGACAGCTCTGAGAATGTTCTGCGTAGAGCAGGAAGACGAGTGGGAAGAGACAGCGGGCCCTGTTTTGTTGGCCATTTGCAAAGCAGTGGCAGAACCGTTAAACTTCTCACAGTTCCAGCTGGTGAACGGACGTGAGGTGTGGAGCCCTCGGTCCGTAATAGGTAAGCAGTGGACGCCCAGGATGACCTTGAAGACGGTCTGCAGACACATGAGGAGTGTCACACATTGGCGGCTGCAATACTGGCTGGAAGCCAAGATTTTAGTGGAAAGGACAGCGTAGTCGCAGATGCGTTGTCCCGCATGCACTAACCAGACATGACTCTTATTTTAAGGGGAGGGGTATGTGACGGTGTTCCCCCCTTCTAATTCTCCCACGCCTGCTGTAAGAGTCATGTCCACTATTCCCGAGCGTTCTCTACATTGCAGGCAACAATTGAACATGTGGGAGAGAACAGTATTCTCGAAGAGCCGAGAAATTTGCGAAAATGTAGTATTTTGGCCTGTGGGATAGGCCCTTTAGGGAGCCAATATGGCGCTGGCAAGTCTGTTCTCCCGCCAAAACTGTGTGACGTCAGTGGCGCCAGATTGGTCACCGTCAGCGACATGGCACTGGGAGCCAATGAAAACCAACTTTGGGAAAAGTGACGTCACATAGGCATAGGGGGTCCGCCCGTGTTGGCGCCAGGCGACATCAGTCTTTCACGACACGTCCGAGAGGTAGGACGCGCGATCGGTCATCCTGTCAGAGTGACGGATTTACCGAACTCCGGTGGATTTAAGCGTCTCCAGTTGTTGGCACGCACTCTGTGAGGTCTTCCTGCAACCCAGAAGTGGCTCAGATAAGGAATTGACAGAATATTGAGCAACAAGTGCTCAGGGACAGGTGCGTTGCAAGAAGTGGGCCGGGCATCGACGTGTGTCGTCGTTGGCAGTTCACCAGTATAAGAGGCAGCTTAGTGGCCGGGCCACCCACCGTGAGTGAACCAGGTTGACAGCCTTGTCAACCAGGTTGAACGTGTGATCGACGATCCTGTCAAGTTTGACAGTAACCCCACCTTCGTGGAACCCTACGAGTCAACAGTTGGATGCAAGCACGTCGAGAAGTCTTCCCAAATACCTAGCGATATATCTAGACGACGAGGGAATTGACAGTGTTGTGAGCTTCAAGTGCTCTGAAGTCGGGTGCTGTGCGTGTGTCGTCCGGGACGGCTGATAACTTCAGTGACTTCGTAGTGGTGAGAGGCAGTTACTCTGGGAGTACAGTGACAAGGACTAATTGGGAAACGTACGACGACCGCCGAGACGTAGGCTGGCTGCCGTAGTTGGGAGGAAAGTTGACGGCCAGGAGACCGACTTCAACCCAGCGACGTACTGTAGGGAAAGAAGCACGGACCTGCTGTGTACAGAAGCGGCGAGACGCGACATCCTAAGGCGTGGGCTTGTGTTTCTGGATGAACGAGGCGAGAGCCTGGACCAGGAGCTACAACCCAACTGTCATCCTAGGATAGGTGAAGTAGGTGTTTACAGTTCCCTCCCATTTCCCCTTTAGTTAGCTATATATATTCTTGTCAGGATATTTTGTATGTCGTGAGCAAGTCTCACTTGAGTTTAAGTCACAGAGAGCACAGTATGTGGTGAGGCTGCCCAGAGCGCTCACAGTATCAATTTACATATATATCTATGTGTGGGTGTGTGCAAGCACCAAGATTCATCAGAGAATTTACTGTGACTATTATTATTGATCTGTGATTATTATTATTATATATATTGGTAGTAACCAGATATTGGTGTATTGATCTCTATAATCTATTGATATAAATGCCTGTGGATTGATCTCTATAATCTATTGATATAAATGCCCGTGTGTTGATCTCTATAATCTATCAATATAAATGCCCGTGTGTTGATCTCCATAATCTATCGATATAAATGCCTGTGTGTTGATCTCTATGATCTATTGATATATATATGCCTGAAGTTTGATTACTGATTTATATATGACATGATTGTGTGCTGAATAATATCATATACGTGAAGTGATTGCCAGTGATATCTCTGTGAGAGGAAGTATAAATATAAAGAAAAGTTCAGTGATCAAGTGAGTGCATTCACAGTAAATATTATTAAGAATAGAGTAATCTTTTGGTACAGTGAAAAGTCACTGTGAGAGTATTGTGAATAAGATGTTGATCGTGAGGCCAGTGAAATCATAAGTAAGCCATGTGAACGTTGAATAGTGTTTTGGAAAAAGTTAAATAAACGGGGATCGTGACAATTAGAAAACAAGTACTAGTCTTTCCCACGATCGCGAGGGCCCGGTCAGCTGGCATTTCTGACAGGTGACACGTGCCGATGTTGCCATATGGTGCGCTCTAGAATATTATGCTATGAATGGAGCAATCGTCATATATTAATTCTGATACATTGATGCATATATATTTCTCGTTGTTTTTTAAGTAAAATACCAAAACTCTTTGGTGTTTGATATCATCCCCTCCATTTATCTTGTGACCGTGTTATGATATAAAGTAGAGTGACCTGCCTGATACTATATTACTTGATTTGGCTCTTGCCACAATTACACCTGACCACTGCAGTGTTACTGGACACCTAAAAAAACCAGTTGGCGACCTTGAAGGCTATGTAAGAGTTCGGTGTCGGGAGGGCCACAGATTGAGGGAACGATCTGTGCACCCACTCATCTCATAATCTAAAGGCCGGTTGTGAGATCGACTGGGATACTCTCCGAGGCCAGCAGTGGAGCCTAAGGGATTGAGGGAAGACCCGCCGAACGACGGTGAGTAAGGGTTATGGTTGGAGCAACCACCTGGAAAGGAGATCCAGTCTACTGTTGCTTTAACCCTTCTCTTACGAGAACACCGTGAAACCCCGACCTTACTAACTCCTAGATACCTATTTACTGCTAGGTGAATAGAGGCATTAGGTGAAAGGACACGCTACCAATAATTACACCACTGCCCGACCGGGATTCGAAATTGAATCGAATCGATTGTGAGTAGAGAGGATCAAGTCATTCATGTTACAATCCATTTAAATTTATTAAAATTTAATACTCCATTTAAATCTAGACTTAAATCCTAGATTTAACTAGGAGTTAACTTTAATTGATTTAATTTATTATTAAATAAATTGATAATTGTAATTTAATTATACCCTCCCTCTCTCTCCCTCCCTCCCTTCCGTATTCACAGATACGTATTCACAGATCATATTCACAGATACGAACATTCACAGATATTCACAGATATCCATTGATACATGGATATCCATATACGGATATATACATGGATGTATATATCCATGTCCGTGTATCTTAAGGTTTTCTTAACCTTATTATGTTTAGTGTTATCCACGGGGAATCCATAGGGTTCTGGGTCCAGGAAGCCATTTGTGTCCCCTCAAATTGCCTCCCTTATCCTCACCCACCTAGGTTCGAATCCCGTATCACACGGATTTACGTATCGCACGGAAATGTATCCGTGTGATCAATCCGTGTGACTATATGTTATTGTCTGTGATACACGGACATGTATCCAAGGATACACGGACACGTGTATCCATGGGGTTCTGGGTCCAGGAAGCCATTTGTGTCCCCTCAAATTGCCTCCCTTCTCCCCACCTGAAATCCAGGTGAATTGAAAGACCTGCCCGAGGTCAATGGATCCAGGTATCCGTCCGTGGGCCCCCGGACTTTAACCTTTCCCCACATTCCAAGGGGTCAGTCAATCAATCTTTGGCTATCCAGAGAATCAATCGAAACTGTTGCTCCTACAGGAGAGGACATCACAGAAATCTATCTGTGCCCTGTAGTTGCAACCGTTGCGACAGACTCGAACGCAGGTCTATCCGGATTAAGAACATGTTCTATCCGACTAGGCCACGCTGGAGTTGCCTTCTGAATCAAATTTGGCTCCTGTATTTATACCTCGGAGCAAGCAGGGTTAGTTAGTGTCTATTTTTAAACAATTGCAATGATTGACATGTGAAGTTGAGAGTTTGTGTTGACATTTAGAAATACATGGCAGCGTTACTCGATGAGGTTGCAGTCCAGTGAAGCAGTGTCATGAATGAATATAGGAGAATTTAGGCTAACTGACATGTGTATGTTTAATAGTGTGTATTAATTCATATTTAGTGTTGTGTGTGCAAATGAATGGAACGGTTTGGCTGGGTAAATATAACGTTATCGCCGCCATTTTCTCTGTTTGCCGGGAAGGAGGGGGGGGGGGTAACGTTGAGGGTTGTAGGGATATGGTGGCCACCGTTGGGGGGGATGTTGTTGGTAGGTGGGGTCCAGGGGAGCTCCCTTGGGACATCATGGGTTGTTAGGGGGAGGAGATAGGGAGGGTTGGCAGTTAGGTATTTAAACTTAATTTTTTGAGATAGGTTATATATGGTGAGGTGTTTAGGAAAGAATAAGAAAAGTGTTTGGGACTGAGCTGAGAGTATTAGTTATTGTGATTCATGTTAGAAGGAAGGTAGGTGCTTGAAATATGTAAATTATTGTTAACCACTTAATTTGATTAATAATGTATGAATTAACAGTAAGTGATTTTTGGAGATAGGAATTCAACAGCATATTGAGTGGACAAGTTTTAGCAGGCAGGCAGTTAGGCAGAGAGGGAAGGGACTGACAAATACTTACAATTTTTTTTTACATATGGTAAAGTATTATAATCACATGTACACATTTCAGCGTGTGACATTCTTGCACACACACATACACACATACATACACGTATACATACAGACATACGTACGTACATACATACATACACACACACACACATACATACATACACACACACACACACACACACACACACACACACACACACACACACACACACACACACACACACACACACACACACAACACACACGTATTTGATAGGGAAATGGGACAGGAGTCATTGCTGTAAACAACTGATGCTCGAAAGGCGGGATCCAAGAGTCAATGCTCGATCCTGCAGACACATATAGGTGCGTACATATAGGTGAGTATACACACACACACACACACACACACACACACACACACACACACACACACACACACACACACACACACACACACACACACACACACACACACACACTGGCCCAAGGAGACTGCCAAAATATGAATACCATCAGCAGCAGTTGGTGTTCCCTGGCAGGTCACCCATCCAAGTACTAACCAAAGTCAACGTTGCGTAACTTGGAAGATGGGGTGAGAAGCAGTGTTTTCAAGGTGGTAGGTAGTATGGCCGTTGCTATTGCATACAAGTGGTAACCAATCACACGTCAGTGAGTGAGTGAGTCAAGATAATGGTATCTGAGGCGGAGGATAATCACACATGCCACCCAATTCTCCATTAATGATAGTGCTTATAGCGACTATTTATTCAAACCAACATCAAATGGACTGTTGCTCCAAAATGGAAATGTTCGGATGCCATTGATCTCGCGCAAATTGCATACAAATGTCACCCACTTACCGGTAACTAAAGAACCAAATCAAACCTCTTCAAAACATAAATGACTAAACTCGAATTACCTTGGATATGCTCTCTTAGGCTTCATTTAGTCAATACATGTAACATCATTGAGCCGGGGGACAGGCAGTTTATATATACACTTGTTAGGCTTATAACTCCCCAAGGTGACTAGTGACTAATCCTCACTCACTCACAAGGATGCAAGTAGCTTACTAACTCCTAGATAACTATTTAGTGCTAGGTGAATAGAGGCATTAGGGGAAAGGATGTTGGATATGCTCTCTTAGGCTTCATATAGTCAATACATCATTGAGTCGGGGGACAGGCAATTTCTGAATACACATGTTAGGCTTAGAACACCTACCCCTCAAGGTCCAACTAGTGACTAACCCTCACTCACTCACCAGGATGCAAGTAGCTTACTAACTCCTAGATACCTATTTACTGCTAGGTGAATAGAGGCATTAGGTGAAAGGACACGCTACCAATAATTACACCACTGCCCGACCGGGATTCGAACCCTTGAATCGAATCGATTGTGAGTCGAGAAGGATCAAGTCATTCATGTTACAATCCATTTAAATTTATTAAAATTTAATACTCCATTTAAATCTAGACTTAAATCCTAGATTTAACTAGGAGTTAACTTTAATTGATTTAATTTATTAATTAAATAAATTGATAATTGTAATTTAATTATACCCTCCCTCTCTCTCCCTCCCTCCCTTCCGTATTCACAGATACGTATTCACAGATCGTATTCACAGATACGAACATTCACAGATATTCACAGATATCCATTGATACATGGATATCCATATACGGATATATACATGGATGTATATATCCATGTCCGTGTATCTTAAGGTTTTCTTAACCTTATTATGTTTAGTGTTATCCACGGGGAATCCATAGGGTTCTGGGTCCAGGAAGCCATTTGTGTCCCCTCAAATTGCCTCCCTTATCCTCACCCACCTAGGTTCGAATCCCGTATCACACGGATTTACGTATCGCACGGAAATGTATCCGTGTGATCAATCCGTGTGACTATATGTTATTGTCTGTGATACACGGACATGTATCCAAGGATACACGGACACGTGTATCCATGGGGTTCTGGGTCCAGGAAGCCATTTGTGTCCCCTCAAATTGCCTCCCTTCTCCCCACCTGAAATCCAGGTGAATTGAAAGACCTGCCCGAGGTCAATGGATCCAGGTATCCGTCCGTGGGCCCCCGGACTTTAACCTTTCCCCACATTCCAAGGGGTCAGTCAATCAATCTTTGGCTATCCAGAGAATCAATCGAAACTGTTGCTCCTACAGGAGAGGACATCACAGAAATCTATCTGTGCCCTGTAGTTGCAACCGTTGCGACAGACTCGAACGCAGGTCTATCCGGATTAAGAACATGTTCTATCCGACTAGGCCACGCTGGAGTTGCCTTCTGAATCAAATTTGGCTCCTGTATTTATACCTCGGAGCAAGCAGGGTTAGTTAGTGTCTATTTTTAAACAATTGCAATGATTGACATGTGAAGTTGAGAGTTTGTGTTGACATTTAGAAATACATGGCAGCGTTATTCGATGAGGTTGCAGTCCAGTGAAGCAGTGTCATGAATGAATATAGGAGAATTTAGGCTAACTGACATGTGTATGTTTAATAGTGTGTATTAATTATATTTAGTGTTGTGTGTGCAAATGAAGGGAACGGTTTGGCTGGGTAAATATAACGTTATCGCCGCCATTTTCTCTGTTTGCCGGGAAGGGGGGGGGGGGGGTAACGTTGAGGGTTGTAGGGATATGGTGGCCACCGTTGGGGGGGATGTTGTTGGTAGGTGGGGTCCAGGGGAGCTCCCTTGGGACATCATGGGTTGTTAGGGGGAGGAGATAGGGAGGGTTGGCAGTTAGGTATTTAAACTTAATTTTTTGAGATAGGTTATATATGGTGAGGTGTTTAGGAAAGAATAAGAAAAGTGTTTGGGACTGAGCTGAGAGTATTAGTTATTGTGATTCATGTTAGAAGGAAGGTAGGTGCTTGAAATATGTAAATTATTGTTAACCACTTAATTTGATTAATAATGTATGAATTAACAGTAAGTGATTTTTGGAGATAGGAATTCAACAGCATATTGAGTGGACAAGTTTTAGCAGGCAGGCAGTTAGGCAGAGAGGGAAGGGACTGACAAATACTTACAATTTTTTTTTTACATATGGTAAAGTATTATAATCACATGTACACATTTCAGCGTGTGACATTCTTGCACACACACATACACACATACATACACGTATACATACAGACATACGTACGTACATACATACATACACACACACACATACATACATACATACATACACACACACACACACACACACACACACACACACACACACACACACACACACACACACACACACACACAAACACACACGTATTTGATAGGGAAATGGGACAGGAGTCATTGCTGTAAACAACTGATGCTCGAAAGGCGGGATCCAAGAGTCAATGCTCGATCCTGCAGACACATATAGGTGCGTACATATAGGTGAGTATACACACACACACACACACACACACACACACACACACACACACACACACACACACACACACACACACACACACACACACACACACTGGCCCAAGGAGACTGCCAAAATATGAATACCATCAGCAGCAGTTGGTGTTCCCTGGCAGGTCACCCATCCAAGTACTAACCAAAGTCAACGTTGCGTAACTTGGAAGATGGGGTGAGAAGCAGTGTTTTCAAGGTGGTAGGTAGTATGGCCGTTGCTATTGCATACAAGTGGTAACCAATCACACGTCAGTGAGTGAGTGAGTCAAGATAATGGTATCTGAGGCGGAGGATAATCACACATGCCACCCAATTCTCCATTAATGATAGTGCTTATAGCGACTATTTATTCAAACCAACATCAAATGGACTGTTGCTCCAAAATGGAAATGTTCGGATGCCATTGATCTCGCGCAAATTGCATACAAATGTCACCCACTTACCGGTAACTAAAGAACCAAATCAAACCTCTTCAAAACATAAATGACTAAACTCGAATTACCTTGGATATGCTCTCTTAGGCTTCATTTAGTCAATACATGTAACATCATTGAGCCGGGGGACAGGCAGTTTATATATACACTTGTTAGGCTTATAACTCCCCAAGGTGACTAGTGACTAATCCTCACTCACTCACAAGGATGCAAGTAGCTTACTAACTCCTAGATAACTATTTAGTGCTAGGTGAATAGAGGCATTAGGGGAAAGGATGTTGGATATGCTCTCTTAGGCTTCTCCCCACTTCATATAGTCAATACATCATTGAGTCGGGGGACAGGCAATTTCTGAATACACATGTTAGGCTTAGAACACCTACCCCTCAAGGTCCAACTAGTGACTAACCCTCACTCACTCACCAGGATGCAAGTAGCTTACTAACTCCTAGATACCTATTTACTGCTAGGTGAATAGAGGCATTAGGTGAAAGGACACGCTACCAATAATTACACCACTGCCCGACCGGGATTCGAACCCTTGAATCGAATCGATTGTGAGTAGAGAAGGATCAAGTCATTCATGTTACAATCCATTTAAATTTATTAAAATTTAATACTCCATTTAAATCTAGACTTAAATCCTAGATTTAACTAGGAGTTAACTTTAATTGATTTAATTTATTAATTAAATAAATTGATAATTGTAATTTAATTATACCCTCCCTCTCTCTCCCTCCCTCCCTTCCGTATTCACAGATACGTATTCACAGATCATATTCACAGATACGAACATTCACAGATATTCACAGATATCCATTGATACATGGATATCCATATACGGATATATACATGGATGTATATATCCATGTCCGTGTATCTTAAGGTTTTCTTAACCTTATTATGTTTAGTGTTATCCACGGGGAATCCATAGGGTTCTGGGTCCAGGAAGCCATTTGTGTCCCCTCAAATTGCCTCCCTTATCCTCACCCACCTAGGTTCGAATCCCGTATCACACGGATTTACGTATCGCACGGAAATGTATCCGTGTGATCAATCCGTGTGACTATATGTTATTGTCTGTGATACACGGACATGTATCCAAGGATACACGGACACGTGTATCCATGGGGTTCTGGGTCCAGGAAGCCATTTGTGTCCCCTCAAATTGCCTCCCTTCTCCCCACCTGAAATCCAGGTGAATTGAAAGACCTGCCCGAGGTCAATGGATCCAGGTATCCGTCCGTGGGCCCCCGGACTTTAACCTTTCCCCACATTCCAAGGGGTCAGTCAATCAATCTTTGGCTATCCAGAGAATCAATCGAAACTGTTGCTCCTACAGGAGAGGACATCACAGAAATCTATCTGTGCCCTGTAGTTGCAACCGTTGCGACAGACTCGAACGCAGGTCTATCCGGATTAAGAACATGTTCTATCCGACTAGGCCACGCTGGAGTTGCCTTCTGAATCAAATTTGGCTCCTGTATTTATACCTCGGAGCAAGCAGGGTTAGTTAGTGTCTATTTTTAAACAATTGCAATGATTGACATGTGAAGTTGAGAGTTTGTGTTGACATTTAGAAATACATGGCAGCGTTACTCGATGAGGTTGCAGTCCAGTGAAGCAGTGTCATGAATGAATATAGGAGAATTTAGGCTAACTGACATGTGTATGTTTAATAGTGTGTATTAATTCATATTTAGTGTTGTGTGTGCAAATGAATGGAACGGTTTGGCTGGGTAAATAAACGTTATCGCCGCCATTTTCTCTGTTTGCCGGGAAGGAGGGGGGGGGGGTAACGTTGAGGGTTGTAGGGATATGGTGGCCACCGTTGGGGGGGGATGTTGTTGGTAGGTGGGGTCCAGGGGAGCTCCCTTGGGACATCATGGGTTGTTAGGGGGAGGAGATAGGGAGGGTTGGCAGTTAGGTATTTAAACTTAATTTTTTGAGATAGGTTATATATGGTGAGGTGTTTAGGAAAGAATAAGAAAAGTGTTTGGGACTGAGCTGAGAGTATTAGTTATTGTGATTCATGTTAGAAGGAAGGTAGGTGCTTGAAATATGTAAATTATTGTTAACCACTTAATTTGATTAATAATGTATGAATTAACAGTAAGTGATTTTTGGAGATAGGAATTCAACAGCATATTGAGTGGACAAGTTTTAGCAGGCAGGCAGTTAGGCAGAGAGGGAAGGGACTGACAAATACTTACAATTTTTTTTTACATATGGTAAAGTATTATAATCACATGTACACATTCAGCGTGTGACATTCTTGCACACACACATACACACATACATACACGTATACATACAGACATAGTACGTACATACATACATACACACACACACATACATACATACATACACACACACACACACACACACACACACACACACACACACACACACACACACACACACACCACACACACACACACACACACACACACACACACACACACACAACACACACTATTTGATAGGGAATGGGACAGGAGTCATTGCTGTAAACAACTGATGCTCGAAAGGCGGGATCCAAAGTCAATGCTCGATCCTGCAGACACATATAGGTGCGTACATATAGGTGAGTATACACACACAACACACACACACACACACACACACACNAGACTCGTATTTAACACAGATACGTATTCACAGATTCACAGATACGAACATTCACAGATATTCACATATATATATTCACATGGATATCCATATACGGATATATACATGGATGTATATTCCATGTCCGTGTATCTTAAGGTTTTCTTAACCTTATTATGTTTAGTGTTATCCACGGGGAATCCATAGGGTTCTGGGTCCAGGAAGCCATTTGTGTCCCCTCAAATTGCCTCCCTTATCCTCACCCACCTAGGTTCGAATCCCGTATCACACGGATTTACGTATCGCACGGAAATGCATCCGTGTGATCAATCCGTGTGACTATATGTTATTGTCTGTGATACACGGACATGTATCCAAGGATACACGGACACGTGTATCCATGGGGTTCTGGGTCCAGGAAGCCATTTGTGTCCCCTCAAATTGCCTCCCTTCTCCCCACCTGAAATCCAGGTGAATTGAAAGACCTGCCCGAGGTCAATGGATCCAGGTATCCGTCCGTGGGCCCCCGGACATTAACCTTTCCCCCACATTCCAAGGGGTCAGTCAATCAATCTTTGGCTATCCAGAGAATCAATCGAAACTGTTGCTCCTACAGGAGAGGACATCACAGAAATCTATCTGTGCCCTGTAGTTGCAACCGTTGCGACAGACTCGAACGCAGGTCTATCCGGATTAAGAACATGTTCTATCCGACTAGGCCACGCTGGAGTTGCCTTCTGAATCAAATTTGGCTTCTGTATTTACCTCGGAGCAAGCAGGGTTAGTTAGTGTCTATTTTTAAACAATTGCAATGATTGACATGTGAAGTTGAGAGTTTGTGTTGACATTTAGAAATACATGGCAGCGTTATTCGATGAGGTTGCAGTCCAGTGAAGCAGTGTCATGAATGAATATAGGAGAATTTAGGCTAACTGACATGTGTATGTTTAATAGTGTGTATTAATTATATTTAGTGTTGTGTGTGCAAATGAAGGGAACGGTTTGGCTGGGAAAATATAACGTTATCGCCGCCATTTTCTCTGTGTGTAGGGAAGGGGGGGGGTTGGGTAACGTTGAGGGTTGTAGGGATATGGTGGCCACCGTTGGGGGGGATGTTGTTGGTAGGTGGGGTCCAGGGGAGCTCCCTTGGGTCATCATGGGTTGTTGGGGGGAGGAGATAGGGAGGGTTGGCAGTTAGGTATTTAAACTTAATTTTTGAGATAGGTTTATATGGTGAGGTGTTTAGGAAAGAATAAGAAAAGTGTTTGGGACTGAGCTGAGAGTATTAGTTATTGTGATTCATGTTAGAAGGAAGGTAGGTGCTTGAAATATGTAAATTATTGTTAACCACTTAATTTGATTAATAATGTATGAATTAACAGTAAGTGATTTTTGGAGATAGGAATTCAACAGCATATTGAGTGGACAAGTTTTAGCGGCAGGCAGTTAGGCAGAGAGGGAAGGGACTGACAAATACTTACAAAATTTTTTTACATATGGTAAAGTATTATAATCACATGTACACATTTCAGCGTGCAACATTCTTGCACACACACATACACACATACATACACGTATACATACATACGTACGTTCATACATACATACACACACCATACATACATACATACACACACACCACACACACACACACACACACACACACACACACACACACACACACACACACACACACACACACACACACACACACACACACACACACACCACACACACACACACACACACACACACACACACACACACACACACACACACACACACACACGTATTTGATAGGGAAATGGGACAGGAGTCATTGCTGTAAACAACTGATGCTCGAAAGGTGGGATCCAAGAGTCAATGCTCGATCCTGCAGACACATATAGGTGCGTACATATAGGTGAGTATACACACACACACACACACACACACACACACACACACACACACACACACACACACACACACACACACACACACACACACACACACACACACACACACACACACACACACACTGGCCCAAGGAGACTGCCAAAATATGAATACCATCAGCAGCAGTTGGTGTTCCCTGGCAGGTCACCCATCCAAGTACTAACCAAAGTCAACGTTGCGTAACTTGGAAGATGGGGTGAGAAGCAGTGTTCTCAAGGTGGTAGGTAGTATGGCCGTTGCTATTGCATACAAGTGGTAACCAATCACACGTCAGTGAGTGAGTGAGTCAAGATAATGGTATCTGAGGCGGAGGATAATCACACATGCCACCCAATTCTCCATTAATGATAGTGCTTATAGCGACTATTTATTCAAACCAACATCAAATGGACTGTTGCTCCAAAATGGAAATGTTCGGATGCCATTGATCTCGCGCAAATTGCATACAAATGTCACCCACTTACCGGTAACTAAAGAACCAAATCAAACCTCTTCAAAACATAAATGACGAAACTCGAATTACCTTGGATATGCTCTCTTAGGCTTCATTTAGTCAATACATGTAACATCATTGAGCCGGGGACAGGCAGTTTATATATACACTTGTTAGGCTTATAACTCCCCAAGGTGACTAGTGACTAATCCTCACTCACTCACAAGGATGCAAGTAGCTTACTAACTCCTAGATAACTATTTAGTGCTAGGTGAATAGAGGCATTAGGGGAAAGGATGTTGGATATGCTCTCTTAGGCTTCATATAGTCAATACATCATTGAGTCGGGGGACAGGCAATTTCTGAATACACATGTTAGGCTTAGAACACCTACCCCTCAAGGTCCAACTAGTGACTAACCCTCACTCACTCACCAGGATGCAAGTAGCTTACTAACTCCTAGATACCTATTTACTGCTAGGTGAATAGAGGCATTAGGTGAAAGGACACGCTACCAATAATTACACCACTGCCCGACCGGGATTCGAACCCTTGAATCGAATCGATTGTGAGTCGAGAAGGATCAAGTCATTCATGTTACAATCCATTTAAATTTATTAAAATTTAATACTCCATTTAAATCTAGACTTAAATCCTAGATTTAACTAGGAGTTAACTTTAATTGATTTAATTTATTAATTAAATAAATTGATAATTGTAATTTAATTATACCCTCCCTCTCTCTCCCTCCCTCCCTTCCGTATTCACAGATACGTATTCACAGATCGTATTCACAGATACGAACATTCACAGATATTCACAGATATCCATTATACATGGATATCCATATACGGATATATACATGGATGTATATATCCATGTCCGTGTATCTTAAGGTTTTCTTAACCTTATTATGTTTAGTGTTATCCACGGGGAATCCATAGGGTTCTGGGTCCAGGAAGCCATTTGTGTCCCCTCAAATTGCCTCCCTTATCCTCACCCACCTAGGTTCGAATCCCGTATCACACGGATTTACGTATCGCACGGAAATGTATCCGTGTGATCAATCCGTGTGACTATATGTTATTGTCTGTGATACACGGACATGTATCCAAGGATACACGGACACGTGTATCCATGGGGTTCTGGGTCCAGGAAGCCATTTGTGTCCCCTCAAATTGCCTCCCTTCTCCCCACCTGAAATCCAGGTGAATTGAAAGACCTGCCCGAGGTCAATGGATCCAGGTATCCGTCCGTGGGCCCCCGGACATTAACCTTTCCCCACATTCCAAGGGGTCAGTCAATCAATCTTTGGCTATCCAGAGAATCAATCGAAACTGTTGCTCCTACAGGAGAGGACATCACAGAAATCTATCTGTGCCCTGTAGTTGCAACCGTTGCGACAGACTCGAACGCAGGTCTATCCGGATTAAGAACATGTTCTATCCGACTAGGCCACGCTGGAGTTGCCTTCTGAATCAAATTTGGCTCCTGTATTTATACCTCGGAGCAAGCAGGGTTAGTTAGTGTCTATTTTTAAACAATTGCAATGATTGACATGTGAAGTTGAGAGTTTGTGTTGACATTTAGAAATACATGGCAGCGTTATTCGATGAGGTTGCAGTCCAGTGAAGCAGTGTCATGAATGAATATAGGAGAATTTAGGCTAACTGACATGTGTATGTTTAATAGTGTGTATTAATTAATATTTAGTGTTGTGTGTGCAAATGAAGGGAACGGTTTGGCTGGGAAAATATAACGTTATCGCCGCCATTTTCTCTGTTTGCCGGGAAGGGGGGGGGGGGTTGGGTAACGTTGAGGGTTGTAGGGATATGGTGGCCACCGTTGGGGGGGATGTTGTTGGTAGGTGGGGTCCAGGGGAGCTCCCTTGGGTCATCATTGGTTGTTGGGGGGAGGAGATAGGGAGGGTTGGCAGTTAGGTATTTAAACTTAATTTTTTGAGATAGGTTATATATGGTGAGGTGTTTAGGAAAGAATAAGAAAAGTGTTTGGGACTGAGCTGAGAGTATTAGTTATTGTGATTCATGTTAGAAGGAAGGTAGGTGCTTGAAATATGTAAATTATTGTTAACCACTTAATTTGATTAATAATGTATGAATTAACAGTAAGTGATTTTTGGAGATAGGAATTCAACAGCATATTGAGTGGACAAGTTTTAGCGGCAGGCAGTTAGGCAGAGAGGGAAGGGACTGACAAATACTTACAAATTTTTTTTACATATGGTAAAGTATTATAATCACATGTACACATTTCAGCGTGCAACATTCTTGCACACACACATACACACATACATACACGTATACATACATACGTACGTTCATACATACATACACACATACATACATACATACATACACACACACACACACACACACACACACACACACACACACACACACACACACACACGCGCACACACACACACACACACACACACACACACACACACACACACACACACACACACACACACACACACACACACACACACACACATACACACAAACACACACACACACACACACACACACACACACACACACACACACACACACACACACACACACACACACACACACACACACACACACACACACACACACACACACGTATTTGATAGGGAAATGGGACAGGAGTCATTGCTGTAAACAACTGATGCTCGAAAGGTGGGATCCAAGAGTCAATGCTCGATCCTGCAGACACATATAGGTGCGTACATATAGGTGAGTATACACACACACACACACACACACACACACACACACACACACACACACACACACACACACACACACACACACACACACACACACACACACACACACACACACACACACACACACACACACACACACACACTGGCCCAAGGAGACTGCCAAAATATGAATACCATCAGCAGCAGCTGGTGTTCCCTGGCAGGTCACCCATCCAAGTACTAACCAAAGTCAACGTTGCGTAACTTGGAATATGGGGTGAGAAGCAGTGTTCTCAAGGTGGTAGGTAGTATGGCCGTTGCTATTGCATACAAGTGGTAACCAATCACACGTC
>WNGS01160675.1:0-12500 GCA_020271785.1 Procambarus virginalis | reverse complement strand
TATTATAAGAGCCCATTCCGGTGCTCAATATGATCACATAAGAACAGACAGACAAGTGCTCACTACAGCCACAAGATAAGTTCCAGTGGGGATCATTTCTCCGAGAATAACATTTGATTTGATTGCGAAAGCAGTAAAGGTCTTTTGAATATTTTTAGTTTCCTCTCCGTAATTTAACTGAGTAAATCAAGTTAATCTTGAGTAAATTAAGGCTAACAAAGATTTATATATTAATATAATACCACTTGGTTAAACTGGGAATAATGTTAATTAACCCTGTTAACCCACATTTTGTCTCAGTGCCTACGTCTCTGTCTCCTTGTCTCTGTGCCTATGTCTCTGTCTCCTTGTCTCTGTGCCTATGTCTCTGTCTCCTTGTCTCTCACCTCTACCAACCCCTACCCGTTCTGTCCCGTTTCTCCTTTCTATCTTGTCCACCCCTTTCATTCCCCCCTCTCTTCTCCTTCACCATTTAGCAACAAATTACCCCAAACTGCCTTACCAGTGACATTCCCCAACCCACCCCACGACTAGACGAGGAAGTTTTCCAATTAGCCTGATTGAGCTTATCAATACACACCTCTCACACCGTCATTATGGAGGCCGAGGAGTCGTAATCGCCGCTCTGATGAGCTCCTCCGGCCTAATGGAATTCAAAGGACATGTGCTGGAGGTCAGAGAGCAGTCTCTCTCTCACCCGGTTGACAACTTGTCCTCTTGCAAAAGAACGTTGTTTTTCGGTCGTATGCGTTGCCTAGGGGCAAATATGGTGTCACTAGGAAATGGAAGCGGCTGGGGAGAGGTGATGTACTGCCCCGTTTTCTGTTTTGGGTCCTCTGGCTTATTCTGGTTAGGTTAGGAGAGGACACTTTAAATATGACCGTTTTCTTGAAGTAGGAAACACTCGTTGACGACATGACACTGGCTGACATGACACCGGCTGACATGTCACTGGCTGACATAACACCGGCTGACATAACACCGGCTGACATGACACTGGCTGACATGACACTGGCTGACATGACACTGGCTGACATAACACCGGCTGACATAACACCGACTGACATAACACCGACTGACATAACACCAGCTGACATGACACCGACTGACATAACACCAGCTGACATAACACCGGCTGACATAACACCAGCTGACATAACACCGGCTGACATAACACCGACTGACATAACACCAGCTGACATGACACCGGCTGACATGACACTGACAGCCACTCAACACAACACAGCACTTGAGGGCTGAGAAAGAGCATTATATATAAGATGCCCTTGCCATCTGGTGGAAAAATAGGGTCACAAGATATTTTTTATGTTTTCCAATTTTGCGTGCAATTTGCGTGGGTTACGAGCCAGTTACTTACAGTGCTCCACGAGCTGGCCTCGCTGAAATTTTTCGAGAAAGTCTTCTGAAATATAGAAATGAAAGTATGATGAGAGAGAGAGAGAGAGAGAGAGAGAGAGAGAGAGAGAGAGAGAGAGAGAGAGAGAGAGAGAGAGAGAGAGAGAGAGAGAGAGAGTCAGAGTCAGGAGGTGAGGGAAGGGGGGGAGGGAATGATGAATAGCGATGATGAATGCTCAATATCCTGCAATAGAAGGGTTTTGTAAACTGCAAAGGTTTGGTAGTATTGGACGGGAAGACTAAAAAATGTATAGTGCCTGAATACCTGAAATTAACAGACCCGGAAACTGTTTGTCATCCTTTACTCAGACCTCTGGTCTCACAGAGGTTATCTGTAGAGGGGGGTGGGGGGGTGTATATACACTCAGAGGCATACTCAGTTTCTGGGTGTATGTCTACACACAGGGATGTGTATATATATATATATATATATATATATATATATATATATATATATATATATATATATATATATATATATATATATATATACCGATAAGCTGCGTGTTCCGAGCTCCATGCTGTATATACGATTAAAGTTTAGGTTAATCGTGGAGTATGTTCAAGACTAAAGTGTTTTGCTGTTTGGTCAATAAAGTAGTATAGAGGCCTTAATTGGCCTCCAAGGGGTGATAGGCCTTAAAGGCTTAATCCCAACTACAAACCTGACCCAGCAGGGGTGTGTGTGTGTGTGCCACAGCTCGTCACTGCCCTTCATAACAAACCCAGATCTTGTAATAAAATGTCCAGCAAGCATACACACTGAATCACCTATGCACATACCTCTAATGTCTGAAGGAGCTGTTCGTCGGTTCCGTGGCCCACACCTTATCATTCCGCAAGCACAAGTCACCAACCATCGCGCCAGCCTCTGGGGGTATCTGTGGGTGCTTGCACCCGGGGTTCCTTCTCTTGCTCAGTTATCCATGTCGCTCTAGTCCAATGTTTCGGCTCGCGAGTAAAGTCAGGAGAGTTCGCTGGAGCGCTCTCAACAACCTGTGTGGTAGATGTAGAGGTTAAGCAAGTCATTTTCCTTATTCCTTCCCAAGTGAAACATATATATATATATATATATATATATATATATATATATATATATATATATATATATATATATATATATATATATATATACAAATACTCATATCCGGAAAAAATACAAGAATGCTTAATGCATTTTCAACACACACACATACAGAGTTAAGGGCCTCGCGGCTGAGTGGACAGCGGTCAGGGTTCGTAGTCCTAAAGGCCCGGGCTCGATTCCCAGCAGAGGCAGAAACAAACGGGCAGAGTTTCTTTCATCCTGATCGCCCCTGTTCACCTAGCAATAAATAGGTACCTGGGAGTTAGACAGCTGCCACGGGCTACATGCTGGGAATGCGTGTGTGTGTGTGTGTGTGTTATAGAGAAATATATGCAGTAGATATAATAGAGGAAAAATAGATTGCTTAGAAAGGCGGGGTCCAAGAGCTAATAGCTTGATTCTGCAGACACAAATATTAAATATAGAGTCGATGAAAGTAGTGTATCTCTTCAGAATCCTTCAGTCATATTCATATTCACTCTCTTGAGGGCTCTAAATGGCCTCTTGACTCTCCTGAGGGCTCTAAATGGCCTCTTGACTCTCCTGAGGGCTCTAAATGGCCTCTTGACTCTCCCGAGGGCTCTAAATGGCCTCTTGACTCTCCCGAGGGCTCTAAATGGCCTCTTGACTCTCCTGAGGGCTCTAAATGGCCTCTTGACTCTCCTGAGGCTCTAAATGGCCTCATGACTCTCCTGAGGGCTCTAAATGGCCTCTTGACTCTCCTGAGGGCTCTAAATGGCCTCTTGACTCTCCTGATGGCTCTAAATGGCCTCTTGACTCTCCTGAGGGCTCTAAATGGCCTCTTGACTCTCCCGAGGGCTCTAAATGGCCTCTTGACTCTCCTGAGGGCTCTAAATGGCCTCATGACTCTCCTGAGGGCTCTAAATGGCCTCTTGACTCTCCTGAGGGCTCTAAATGGCCTCTTGACTCTCCTGAGGGCTCTAAATGGCCTCTTGACTCTCCTGAGGGCTCTAAATGGCCTCTTGACTCTCCTGATGGCTCTAAATGGCCTCTTGACTCTCCTGAGGGCTCTAAATGGCCTCTTGACTCTCCTGAGGGCTCTAAATTGCCTCTTGACTCTCCTGAGGGCTCTAAATGGCCTCTTGACTCTCCTGAGGGCTCTAAATGGCCTCTTGACTCTCCTGAGGGCTCTAATTGGCCTCTTGACTCTCCTGAGAGCTCTAAATGGCCTCTTGACTCTCCTGAGAGCTCTAAATGGCCTCTTGACTCTCCTGAAGGCTCTGACTGGCCCACCTGACTCTCCTGAAACTGCTGAGTGCTACCCACGGGAATAGTTCCGACTCCTCCAACTTCAGGAGCGCTTCTGACCTCTGGAAGGCTTCGTTAAGGAAGGGAAACTACCTCTTCCCTCCCCCCCTCTCGCCCTCTGCATCTCTACGACTTCACCATTTGTTAAATTGACTGATTGACACTGTACAATTCGACCAATCACGTCCTGACACGTGTCATTCGCCTCATATTGGCTTTGAAAGGTCACGAGATTGAATGTTGGCAGTGATTAACAATATCTGACTAATGCCATCATGTTGTATACAGAAACATGCATTTTTAATACTCACAATTAAGTATACACTTCATTAACTATAATCCTTGCCAACGGCTGTATAAATACAGTCGTTGCTGTATAAATACAGTTGTTGCTACACTAAACAAATCCTTGTTATACTAACCTTTTCCTTACGCTAAACAAATTATAGTTCTGTAAGTAAATACGACGAAGAATTGAAGGGAATTGATGGTAATTATCCGGGGAAAACATTAAGCCATTACGACTATATAGCACTTGAAAGGAAATCAGGATAAGGATTTAGGATGATTAGGAATTGGAACAACGAATGACTCCAAGGGGATAATATGTCGTGAAGACCCATTAGAGGTCCAATGATTGCTTAGAAAGCAATAGCTTGATTACAGTTACAGGTTCCAATAGATTCCAATAGAGGTCCACTCACTACTATCGTACTGGAGAATGGCCACCTAGTATATCTAAAGGTTTTTCTATATCTAAAGGTTTTTTTTCTATATCTAAAGATCCACCTTCCACCCCATGTTCTCTGGATCTTGTCCTGCTATACCCTGTGATAAGTCCGGTTTTTTCAAAAATAATAATCAAATATTATGTGATCATGTCAATTCTTTTCCATTTTGTTTTTCAATGAAATATATTGCAACATTCAGATCAGAATTTTTTCGAGATAAATATATATATATATTCGTGCAGAGTTGAAAGACATTAAATGACGCCAACAGTTAGATTAGTTTATTGCTGCACAATTTAATTAAAGTCTTCCTGCCGTGTTTTCCTAGAAGGTATTAGGAAGGACTCTTATCATTTCTCCTTTGATAACGCAATGGCATTTCTAGAGCAAATTAGTCACATATGTAACTACTTGGGTTTGTGGGACGTCACTTCCGGGAGCACTGTTATTTAGGAAGCTTGTTCTCTCAGCGTGTTCCACTAGCCTGTGTTGGAGACCATAGCCAGTGGTCTCTAGTGTAGTGATGAAGAGAACATCCACTACGGGCTCACCATAGCCCGTGCTACTTGGAACTTTGTTCCAGGTAGCGAATCTTTAACAACAACAGTGATGAAGATGTTAACTAATGTTTAAGCATACAAGCATACTGTGATAGTATACAAAGGCGATGTTTTCTGTTATGTTCACGAGGGAGTGTAAAAGCATAATTTATCGTTGATGTCGAACTTAATGTATAATACAATAAAAGCCAATGTATATGTATAAATGATAACGCTAAGTAAAATAACGTCTGCTGACGAGTCCTGGAGCGTGAACTAGAAACTCATGCAGGAGTCATCGAACTCATGCCGGAGTCATCGAACTCATGCCGGAGTCATCGAACTCATGCAGGAGTCATCGAACTCATGCCGGAGTCATCGAACTCATGCCGGAGTCATCGAACTCATGCCGGAGTCATCGAACTCATGCAGGAGTCATCGAACTCATGCCGGAGTCATCGAACTCATGCTGGAGTCATCGAACTCATGCCGGAGTCATCGAACTCATGCAGGAGTCATCGAACTCATGCCGAGTCATCGAACTCATGCAGGAGTCATCGAACTCATGCAGGAGTGCAGTCATCGAACTCATGCCGGAGTCATCGAACTCATGCCGGAGTCATCGGACTCATGCCGGAGTCATCGAACTCATGCAGGAGTCATCGAACTCATGCAGGAGTCATCGAACTCATGCCGGAGCCATCGAACTCAGGCCGGAGTCATCGAACTCATGCCGGAGTCATCGAACTCATGCAGGAGTCATCGAACTCATGCAGGAGTCATCGAACTCATGCAGGAGTCATCGAACTCATGCAGGAGTCATTTTCCGAATCGTGTGCGAAGGAACCATTTACAAGAAGAAATCCCATTTGTACTATACTGTTGAGAACGTAACGAGACTGTTAAGGAGACCCTGCTCTCTCTCTCAGACATTCAGATCCCGGTAATTATGTCTTAATACCCCCCCCCCCCTACAAAACACCCAAATCCAGGTGATCATTCACTCAAATTCCACAAGCAATTTGCATTTAATTTCGAGTTATGGATGGGAAATTTCCTCGTGAAAGCTGGGTAGACGTTTCATGCATACCCAAGTGTGAGAGGCGGGGTCTGGACAAGTCATGTCAATTATCAAAGTTTTGAGTTTGGTGAAGAAGGCGCTCGCGCGCCCACTTCGATAGAGAGGGCGCGCGGATACCTAGCCCAGCGCAGGGCGCTCCCACGCCCGCGCCGGCGGAGGGCGCCCCCACGCCCACACCGTAGTCTTAGAACTGCCGCCCCACATGGTAATTCAGAGGCTCGTAGAGCTCGTTGTGGCAGAACATCGTTCAAAATATTGTGAACGCGACGACATTTAACACCCGTCACAGAAGAGGAAGAATGGTCCAGTTAACTGGTTCAACTCATCTCACAGGAGCGACTGGTGGAGCTCTCATGCTTCATTATACAGTAACTGGATTACCTCTATGGTCCCGAACCTCACATGACACTGCCCGACTTAGAGCTGTAGCAGCTCCCCATGCAGGTGATTTCCTATTAGCAACCCCAACCCCTATCAAGTGTATTCGCCTGTCCACCAAGT
This sequence comes from Procambarus virginalis, assembly GCA_020271785.1. Classification (NCBI taxonomy): domain Eukaryota; kingdom Metazoa; phylum Arthropoda; class Malacostraca; order Decapoda; family Cambaridae; genus Procambarus; species Procambarus virginalis. Next base: position 5,876 of record WNGS01160675.1, on the reverse strand, counting down.
CAGATCAATCTTGTAATTTTGTTTGTGTTCTCTTGACAGGTTCTTGACTGTTCTCTTTGGTTTCATTTTTATCACATTGTTTACATCGTGTGAACACATGAACATATGTGAATCAGTCTTGAGATTCGTCGTAGACGTCTCGTCGTTTCTCATTGTTTGAGAACGTTACGTCGAATTGAGTCGTTTCTCAGTCTCAATAATTTCTCTAGTTGTTACTACCAGATTTCTATTAAGAAATATGTTATCCATTGCTTGCTTTTCCATTGGAAAATTTCAGCAACGTGGTGAGAGGGGGACCTGCTGCATGGGCAACAGCTTCTCCTCCATATCAACCTACCTGGCTTTGCGCGAGGCGATGACAGACAGCTGTGGCCTGCAGGATGCTGCACAGGAACACCTGCAACTGGGCGTGTCAGCTGCGATGATAAACAAAGGACAGCTGAGGGACAGCTGTGAATACTCTGCTGACTGCAATCTATCCCTTATCAAATAAAAGACAATCCACCAGCCGTGCACTCAGGCAAGGAATNAAAAGTAAATATTAATGTATATTTAATTGGTATAGGTCTGATAGTTGAAGGAAACAATAGCACGTGTGTATTCCAACCTGTCTCCCTCACCTAATAAAAAATATATAATAGGTCACATATCAATGTATTTAAGTAATGTGTTAAAATACATGAACTATTGTGGATCAGTGCGTGAACGAGCTAGACTGAAGACAAGTTAAATGTAAAGCGTTCTTCGTCAAGCGGCTGCCGGGTTAACGACCACTTGGCCGTTGTTGAGAACGGGCTGTGGATGAGTCAAGTCTGAGATTGGGTTTTGCCATTTGGTGGTAAGTCAGCTGTTTAGATGTACCAAATATGACCTGATCGATTGTCTTGTGGGATGTTTCTCAAACTTTACAAGTAGATGTTCAATTTAGTATTTTGATATATTTAGTGAGTAATTAATGTGATTAATGTAATTAATGTGTAATTTCAGGTATGTACGAGGGTGCATCAGTACAACGGCACTGCAGGTATGGTCAACCAGACCAAGAAATTGGTCTCTTACAGCGCTACTGCAGGTATGGAGGTATTGAAGTTACTTGGGAAAAGTTCTCTCGAATAGCAGTTGGTCATTATGTAGTTGATACATATTCCCACATAAGTACAATAGGTGAAGGGAACATGTTTAATAATTTTAAGTTTAAAACACTATTCCTTGAAGTGGTGATCTTCTAATGAGTATAGTGTAAAGTACTCTATGCGTTAACCACTTCAGAGTGGTAAACCATTCTTCAGGCCCATAATTAACATTTAGTTATGGTTTATTATATGGTTAATGTTAAGCTAACAATTTCGGTTACATTTCAATCCCCTCCTCTCCGTCCATATTTGTCAGTCTGTCTTCTATCCCTCCAATCAAATGTATAAATAAAATACCCAAGAGTGATGCTTCAGTTGGGGTTAGGAGACTCTGGCAAGAGGAAAGTTTTAGCGTGAGGGGAAAGTACCGGGCTAAACCTTGCAAGCTGAATATACCGTCGGGCACAAGTTCTGAGCACTTGCAGCTACGTGGCCATCATCTGCATCGTGCACAAGGTATCGGTAGCCCTTGAATGCTGAAACAATTCTGCAAATAGACAAATATTGTGGTCACGCGGCAGGACCTGTCAAGTGTTAAAAGGTGAACGTTTCTGGGTCTCCGGAACGGGGTAGTGTGGTGTTCCTGATTGTAAGTGCAAAGTATCTTTCTATTGGGGAAGAAAATATATAATAACTGGCGGAGCTCCTATGACCATAAATAACGGTTTTAAGAGCAGGGACACTAACTACTTCCTTTCCAAGCCAACAAAGGCTCCGAAGGAAGCAAGTTCTAGGTGGGAAGTTCGCCGATAGTTTCCTTCATCCAAGACTAGAGCTTGTTAACTTCCTTTCGGATGCTTCCTGAACCTGTAGGAATACATTACTTAGAACCATCCTCTATAGACTGGATGTTTGTTCCCGAACAATATTTTGTTGCTGGAGAGGAGCCAGTTTCTTGGCTGCTTCTCGTACGGTATATTCTGGGCAGCCTCTTTAAGGACGCCCCAGAGCTCCTACAAGGCTTTCCCCAGATTATTCTGGTCACTAAATATTCCTTTGACTCACATTCTCAGGAAGGGAGATGGGTCTCTTGAGAGAAACCGGGTGGCAGGATGTATATAAAAGTGAAGGCTTGAGTCTTTGTAATAAACCTTTATAAGAGTCGTTCTCCGTCTATACATATACACACAAGTACTTAGGAAGGGAACCTCCTCCATGTGGGTCTAGATGGTAAATTTCATGTCTGTGAACTTTATCAATTCATTGACAGCTTGAACTGTAGTAAACTATAGTAAAGCAGCCTATCCTCTTAAAAGCCAGCTGCTCGTTTCCGGCATACCGTCCTCGGGCGAGGCTTGTAAGTGGCTCGTTACACCCTCTCTCCTCCCCTCAAATGCATTCATCGATATTAACGTATTGGGTATTAAAAACTGTTTTTTCACGAGTTATAATTTTAATACAAAGTTAGCCATAGGTTAGGTGTTAAGGTTTTGTTGGCCATTATATGCATTAGAACTACATTGGGTGATGGTTACAGCTTTGAGATTCGACCAGGGGGCCATCAGCAAAGTACTGTTCGGGAAATGTTCGAACGTGATCAGTAGAGCTGCGTAACTGCTCGTCTCATCATAAACAAAGCTGCTGAAGTCCATTCCATGCACCTGCCCTTATTCCATGCACATGCACCCTTATTTATGAATGGAAAACGGTTTAGACATGACAAACAACTGATGACGTTCAAACATTTATTGAAAAGAGCTTCGCTGATGACTTTTGCTTGAACCACAATGTTGTAAATGTTTCACCAACGTACTACAGATTCATATAATCACCAAGAGAAACTAAACACCTAAATTAGCCAATGGCCGAATTTGCACAGTATGCTGTTACGTACAGGGTGGTGGTTGGTGGGTGGAAGACTGTCTATCCTAGTAGCCCTAAGATGAGGACCACACTATAACCTCCACCGCGGGTCTGTGCTCCCACACACCTGGGTGCTACTGATCACTCTAGGAGCCGTCTACTCGAACCACGGGGGAACCGCTACTGGCGATCCCAGCCTTGCCGCACCGAGGAGTGAAGGAAGACTCGGTACTAACCTCAGGACGTCACTTCATGCGGCAACAGTACCTCTGTCTTGCCTGCCGTAACAAAGGGGTCACAGGTCACTCGTCCACACCTGTCACTCAACTACTCACAAGGTCGCCAGCTGGGTTGTAACAATGCATCCCAGCAATGTAGTTCAGTGATTAAATTCAATGTCATCAATGTTACCACTATCAGTGTTGAATCAGTATTGCCAGCCTAGGGTATGTTTCCATAAATACCAGTGTTGTTCATGTTACCAGGCACTAGGCTATTTTCCATATAATATGATATTGGTGGTGCAATAATATCACTTAATAATGCTCAAGGAGAGATGGAAGGCACACATAAACACATCAGTAAAATGTGAAGTTTCCTATGAGAGAACTATATTAATCGTGTAGAGAAATAATCACATTAGGATACATGTATATAAATGGATGAACTGGAGAACGTTGGCAGCTCTCCACTCGCCGCCTCTGGCAACTTGGAGAGTTGGGCAAATTTAAATTGGGGACTCTCATCCTCTCGAGGCACCAGACGGGAGACATCTCCTGTCCACGAGGCTAACCATAGCCCGTGCTTCTTACCCAGCTCCTGTGCCAGGTAAGTTACGGGCTCACCATAGCCCGTGCTACTTGGAACTTGTTCCGAGTAGCTGAATCTATAATAACCACCACCACCACCTCTCGAGGCAAGGGGGGGGGGGGGAAGATATCTCCCGTCACTCACGCAGGGTGCAGTCGCACCTCCACAGGTCTCCAGTATCAGCTCTTGATACTGGTAATGGCTCAAAAGGCCCACCACTTACTGGCTATTCATACCCGTGCCACCTTTTGGGTGGCTTAATCTTCATCATCAATCCTCTCGAGGGCGAGAGGTCACGACCTCTCTGTAGGGTGCAGTCGCACCTCCAGATCTCCAGTATCAGCTAATGATACCGGTAATGGCTCCAAAGGGCCAACACTTACGGACTATCAATGCTCGTGCCACCTTTTGGGTCCTTAATCTTCATCAATCATCCTCTCGAGGGGGACAGCTTCGTCAACGTCCTTCACCAACTGCCACAAACATTCCCATGCTGTCTTCTCCAGCAGTAGTAATACCGGCTGACCTACAGCCTACTCTTAAGCTAACATAATAAGAAAGACACACAATGTAATATATATGATGGGCCAACCAAGCCTAATCAGGGGTAATAGGAGGAAAATATTGATCTTAATCACTCCTGTCCTCTGATGGTAGAGGATCTACAGTTCCCAGGTCGCTCCTCGGCGTTCCGGTAGTGTTACAGGTCCTCAGGTGTCATGGAGAAAGTGTCTTCGCCGTACCAATCCCTGTGTTCAGATTTTCCAAGCTGGTCCAACCAGTGGTCACTGATTCCTTCAACGAGACGTTCTCACCTGTATCCAGATGAGGTGCCTTCCCTCCTACCTCAGTAAATGTGACCCAGTCACTGCAACACTGCACGTCTACCAGAGCGAATTCACGGGCGCCAGATTTGCCCTCACAGAGTCGTCGCTCACCTCCAGTTGCCAACTAATATCCAAGTTCTTAGCACTCATTTACCCACTGAACTTGTCATGTTCACACTCCCCAGCAGCAGAGTCTTCTGCGACAATGGTAGACTGCGATGGCTGCTCAAAATTCAATGAGCGAGACATCCAAAGCCTCCAGTCTCAGGAGCTCACTGATGCACTTCCACTTTCCTGGTTGATACCTGGTTGATGGGGTTCTGGGAGGTCTTCTACTCCTCAAGCCCGGCCCGAGGTCAAACTTGACTTGTGAGAGTTTGGTCCACCAGGTTGTTGCTTGGAGCGGCCCTCGGGCCCACATACCCACCACAGCCCGGTTGGTCCGGCACACTTTGAAGGTAACAATCTAGTTTCCTCTTGAAGATGTCCACGGTTATTCCTGTAATATTTCAGATGCTCGCTGGTAGGACGTTGAACAACCGTGGACCTCTGATGTTCATACAGTGTTCTCTGATTGTGCCCATGGCACCTCTGCTCTTCACTGGTTCTATTCTGCATTTTCTTCCATGTCGTTCACTCCAGTACGTTGTTATTTTACTGTGCAGATTTGGGACCTGTCCCTCCAGTATTTTCTATGTGTATATTATTTGGTATCTCTCTCATCTCCTTCTAGTGAGTACATTTAGAGAGCTTTGAGACGATCCCAATAATTTAGGTGCTTTATCTCGTCTATGCGTGCCGTATATGTTCTCTGTATTCCCTCAATTTAAGCAATCTTTCCTGCTCTGAAGGGGAAGTGAGTACTGAGCAGTACTCAAGACGGGACAACACAAGTGATTTGAAGAGTACAACCATTGTGATAGGATCTCTGGACTTGAAGGTTCTCGTAATCCATCCTATCATTTTTCTGGCTGATGCAATACTTGCTTGGGTTATGCTCCCTAAACGTTAGGTCGTCGGACATCATAATTCCCAAATCCTTGACATGCTGTTTTCTACTATGGGCAGATTCGATTGTTTTGTACCCTGTATTATGTTTTAAGATCCTCATTTTTGCCGTATCTGAGTACCTGGAATTTATCACCGTTAAACATCATGTTATTTTCTGCTGCCCAATCGAAAACTTTTTTTAATATCTGTTTGTAGTTTATCAATGTCTTCAGCAGAGGTAATTTTCATGCTGATTTTTGTATCATCTGCAAAAGGATGACACGAAGTTGACTTGTGGATTTGTCTGTCTGAT
>WNGS01160670.1:0-12994 GCA_020271785.1 Procambarus virginalis | reverse complement strand
TTGAGGCCAGACATCGCAGGGAGATGGCCGCGCTTCGTCGAGCTCCCGCCAGAAGGGACCCCTAGATATTATCTCCAAGAGAAGAGAAGGTGCAGACGTTCCAGCTGTTGAGTCGAGCTGAGGACGTGTGGTCTCAAGTCCTGGACGGCGAGGAGAGAGTATTAAGCCGCCCAGAGACAGTTTTGTGGGCTGTGACAAGCGCCCTGGTCAGACGTTGTCAGAGGGAGAAGCGCCCTCGACCAGATAATCTGTGGTAAGCCCGATTTAAGCCAGTTCATAGTGTTTGCTTGTAGCTGGTCGTGTGCCCAGCGACAGTAGCGATGTTTATTTTCAAATTAGAAATGTTTTGGTATGGCAGAGAGCCTAAAATAAGAGAGTGAAGTGGGAGGAGCGTGGAGCGACGTCCACCTTCTCTGAGCGCTGGCGGGCAACTGAAGGAGCCCGGCTCCTGAGGGAGGAGGCCCCTCCCGGCGTGAGTGAGGCTCGCCCAGCGAGGTGGCGCATGGACTCGCCCACGGGGGAGTCCACTCTCATTAAATGTAGAGGACAGATAGAGATTGGAGACAAAGATGTTGTATGATTAATTTTGTTTATGTGTTAAAAAGGGAAACAATTTATTGGAATGCAAATGGGTTGCAGGTTTGTCCTTTGGGGAAGAAGTTGCTGAGGACTTGGAAGCCAGCACAGAGGAGTGGTTGATGAGACTCCAAGGCAGGGGAGGAGAGGACCCCGAGCGATGAAGAAGCAGTGAGGAGGAGTGTCACGTGCTTCTGCAGAGGTGGTGAAGTGCCACAGTTATTCGAGGAAATTTATGGTGCAGCAGCCAGGAGAGCTGTGGATGACCCTAGTAGGAGTTGGGAGGCACCATAGTTGTTCAAGGAATCTTCATGGTAGCAGCCTGGAGGAGCTGCAGAGGATCCTGGTGTTTAAGCCCTGAGGAACCTGAAGTTGTCAGGGTAGTGAAATAGTTCTAACTGATCACTTGTATGGAGGTGAGAGTGTTTGTCATTAGCGTGAACGACGCAGTGAGAGGTGAGTGATCGTTTGCTATTTATGTGCCAAGAGGTGTATATTGAAGTTTAGAGTTACAGACGTAGGCAGGAGTACCTACAGATATATATGTATTCTAAGACTGATAGAATGGTCGATTGATTCGTTGTGTGGCACGGATCATTTATACTGATATATACATATGTATGTTATTGCTTTCAAATGCTGATTTGCCTTATATGTGTTTATAGGTATATATATATGTATACATTCTCTTGATGGTAGTGTGACATTATATTGTAAGACTTAAATCTACTTGAGGAGGTTGATAATACCAAGAGATAGGATACCACTTAGCAAGCTGAGGATAGAGTTCTGATGGTGTTGGAGTGCAACCTGATTATAATAGTACAGAGTATAGGATTCATCATTATTATTATATGTATGCGTGTATTGTTATGTACTTCGTCCAGTAAATGTATTCAATTTGCTGGTGTTTGCACTTGTCCCAGTGAGGCTTCCCAGGAAATAGGAAAGAAGGAGAGAGAGAGAGAGCAAGAAACAGGAACCACTGCTGTAGACAGGGTAAGACAGAAGTCTAGGAAGATAAAGGGGATTGAGGAGGTCATATTCCATAAGGAGAGAGTGGGGAGTCACAGCGGCTCGAGTGGGTGTGTGCACGTGACAACAAGGCTGCGTGTTGGAGCCGCATCCCCTAAACGTGTGACGTTGAGCCCCTCTCCAAGAGCCAGAAGTGCCTAGTGTGATCTCCTAGTGAAATATGAGCATTTGTCGAGTTGTGGGTTGGGTGGTCGGTCAGCGGTAACACCACCAAATCCACCATCGCAACAAGGGACTCCCCCTTCTACAGGGACTCCCCCTTCTACAGGGACTCCCCCTTCTACAGGGACTCCCCCTTCTACAGGGACTCCCCCCCTTCTACAGGAACTTCCCCCTTCTACAGGGACTCCCCCCTTCTACAGGGACTCCCCCTTCTACAGGGACTCCCCCCTTCTACAGGAACTTCCCCCTTCTACAGGGACTCCCCCCTTCTACAGGGACTCCCCCTTCTACAGGGACTTCCCCCTTCTACAGGGACTCCCCACTTCTACAGGGACTCCCCCTTCTACAGGGACTCCCCCTTCTACAGGGACCTCCCCCTTCTACAGGGACTCCCCCCTTCTACAGGGACTCCCCCCTTCTACAGGAACTCTCCCCCCTTCTACAGGGACTCCCCCCTTCTACAGGGACTCCCCCCTTCTACAGGGACTCCTCCTTGGTCCTCGTGGTATATCTAGAGGGTGGTCAGGGCTGGCCTCGTGGTATATCATATGAGCGCTGAAAAGAACAGCTCCCATCGTCTGAGAAGATAATGTACCAGAATTATCTGAGGGCTACTAACACTTGTGGCCTCGACGAGGACAGGAAGCTGGCGGCTTGTCGAAGGCCATAATGCACACCTAAGTCCCTGCATTGAGAAAATAGGCACAGCAACACTAGAAATATGAGCAAGTCATATTTTAATGATAGAAACAAGAGTAATAGATGTAGACTGGAGGGAACTATTAGGGGAAAGCGCCAAGGTATTACGACTATATAGCATTGGGAAGGGGTCAGGATAAGGATTTGGGATGGGACGGGGGGGGGGAGGGGAGGAATGGTGCCCAACCACTTGAACGGTCCGAGGTTTGAACGCCGACCTGCATGAAGGGAGACCGTCGCTCTACCGTCGAACCCAAGTGGACGAAAACGGCGTTTTACGTAGACGTGAAGAAAATACTCCCCCAAACAACTCGAGCACTCCACTCTTTCCCAGGAATGACAAGGTAGGCATGTAGGGAAATAGAGTCGGTCGAGCTAAAGTTACAAATATCATGTAAACTCCAAGAGAGGCAGAGAGAGAGCCTTCGACCGTCACTGAAATAGAGAGGAATCCAAAATACTTTTTCTCGTACGCAAAATCAGAATGGTTATTGTACTGGACACGCCGAGGAGCATGGAGGTCCTGGCTGACTGGGTTCGAATCCTTCAGGCTTTAGAGTTTATATATATATACATAATATAATATATATATATTATATATATATATATATATATATATATAATATATATATATATATATATATATATATATATATATATCACTGGTACATGTATATGTACCACATTTGTACAAACCAGTTGCGTTGCTCCTGGGAGTATGGGTTCGAGTCACTTCTGGGGTGTGAGTTTTCAGTTATATCTAGTCCTGGGGACCATTCAGGCTTGTTCGCATATGTATATATATTACCTAGTTACCTGGTTGATGGGGTTCTGGGAGTTCTTCTACTCCCCAAGCCCGGCCCGAGGCCAGGCTTGACTTGTGAGAGTTTGGTCCACTAGGCTGTTGCTTGGAGCGGCCCGCAGGCCCACATACCCACCACAGCCCGGCTGGTCCGGAACTCCTTGTAGGAATAAATCTAGTTTCCTCCTCTTGAAGATGTCCACGGTTGTTCCGTATATATATATAACAAGGGACCCTAGAGCTGCCAGCTTTCTTTTCCAGCGCCTCAGCGTGGCGATACAGAGGGGAAATGCGCACTGCATCCAGGGTTCCTGCCCGCCATCTGAGGAGCTGGAGGAACTCGACAACTTATGATAACCATCTTTGTAACCTATACGTAACTCCTTTTTTGTAACAAAGTTCAAATAAAGTAAATATATATGTGTACATACAAAAGAATGGGGGTGGTAGGAGAAGAAAATATTAGTGTTCAGTGAGAAACCACAAGGTCTCCTCTGAATACGTTTTATTTTCTTCTCCGAGGCTATGGGTCCCCACATTGGCACCAGAGGTGGTACCCTCACAAACTTTTATATATATATGTATATATATATATATATATATATATATATATATATATATATATATATATATGTCGTACCTAGTAGCCAGAACGCACTTCTCAGCCTACTATGCAAGGCCCGATTTGCCTAATAAGCCAAGTTTTCATGAATTAATTGTTTTTCGACTACCTAACCTACCTAACCTAACCTAACTTTTTCGGCTACCTAACCTAACCTAACCTATAATGATAGGTTAGGTAGGGTTGGTTAGGTTCGGTCATATATCTACGTTAATTTTACTCCAATAAAAAAAAATTACCTCCTACATAATGAAATAGGTAGCTTTATCATTTCATAAGAAAAAAATAGAGAAAATATAATAATTCGGGAAAACTTGGCTTATTAGGCAAATCGGGCCTTGCATAGTAGGCCTAATATTGAGATCTGGCTACTAAGTACAACATATATATATATATATATATATATATATATATATATATATATATATATATATATATATATATATATATATATATATATATATATATATGTCGTACCTAGTAGCCAGAACGCACTTCTCAGCCTATTATGCAAGGCCCGATTGCCTAATAAGCCAAGTTTTCATGAATTAATGTTTTTTTCGACTACCTAACCTACCTAATCTAACCTAACCTAACTTTTTCGGCTACCTAACCTAACCTATAGAGATAGGTTAGGTTAGGTTAGGTAGGGTTGGTTAGGTTCGGTCATATATCTACGTTAATTTTAACTCCAGTAAAAAAAACTGACCTCATACGTAATGAAATGTGTAGCTTTATCATTTCATAAGAAAAAAATTAGAGAAATATATTAATTCATGAAAACTTTGCTTATTAGGCAAATCGGCCTTGCATAGTAGGCTGAGAAGTGCGTTCTGGCTATTAGGTACGACATATATATATATATATATATATATATATATATATATATATATATATATATATATATATATATATATATATATATAGCGGATGATAGCGGACAGAGTGTATCATGATCCGGCCTGTACTCCTCTTGACATACCAGAAAATATTCTGAGAATACTACTCCAAGCTTGTACTAAAGAGGCACCCTTCTTGAGCCCGGATGGGCACATGTATAAGCAAGTAGATGGGGTCGCCATGGTTCTCCTCTAGGTGTCCTGTTTGCGAACTTCTACATGGGTACCATCAAGAAAAAAGTCTTAGTCGACATGAACTTGAAACCCGCCATATACTGCAGGTATGTTGACGACATTTTTACACAGGTACCTGATGTCAGACATCTGCAGGAGCTGAAGGAGGCATTTGAGCAGAATTCTGTGTTGTGTTTCACTTACGAGGTGGAGAAGGATGGGAAGCTGCCCTTTCTAGATGTAACAGTCATGGAAAGGAGCGGAGGTTTCCACACTGCAGTCTACACTAAGGAAACAAGCATAGGAATGTGCCTCAATGCCAACAGTGACTGCCCAGACAGGTACATGAGGAGTGTAATCAACGCTTACGTCGACCGTGATCTCAGCCACAGCTCAGATTGGAAGCAAGTCGATGAAGAACTCTGTAGGGTAAGGCAGGTCCTAGTCAACAACGGCTTCTCCAATGGTTTTGTTGAAGACATTAAAAGGAAAGTGAAACGCCATGCAACCTCTAAAGAGTTAAACAACACAACACTTGTACCCCCCTAATCGGGCCTTGCATAGTAGGCTGAGAAGTGCGTTCTGGCTACTAGGTACGACATATATATATATATATATATATATATATATATATATATATATATATATATATATATATATGCTGCCAGTCACAGCATATATATATATATATAGATATATATATAGATATATATATATATAGATATATATATAGATATATATATAAAATCTATATATATATATATATATAATATAATAAATATAATATATATATAGATATATATATATATATATATATATATATATATCTATATATATATATATATATCTATATATATATATGCTGCCAATCACCGGGAAGCAACCAAGTCATGTAAATACAGCGACCTTGATCACCTCTACAATTTTGTCCCCATTGCCTCAGAGACACTTGGTGCCTGGGGTAAAAGTGCTGCTAGGTTTTTTTAAGAAGTTGGGTTCAAGCTAATTGAAACAACTAGAGACCCTAGAGCTGCCAGATTTCTCTTTCAGCGCTTTAGTGGCGATCCTGAGAGGAAATGCTCATTGCATCCATGGTTCCTGCCCGCCATCTGAGGAGCTGGAGGAGCTCTACAACTTGTGACAAGTAACTGTGTACCCTGCATGTAACCAATGTTGTAACCCTTTTTGGGTAATGAATGCATCACGTTATTGTGATTTCTGTGTGTAATGATGCAAGGGCGAAGTGGGAGAACGGCCTATTGACATAGCTTGAGTGCATGGGGGTGTTGTGTAAAACCCTGGTTTGTGTCTCGCAGAGACTGCGGGATCCAGTAACTTCAGTAGAACTTCGGTTTTAACTCTGTCGCTCTTGGACGCAGGTTCGAATCCTCGTCATGGCCCTTGTGGATTTGTTCATTTGATGCATCACGTTATTGTGATTTCTGTGTGTATTCATTGGTCAAGTAGGGACCCACTTGTAGGGCGTTCCACAGACGAAGCTTCCTGTGTAACACGACACTAGGCAACAATATTTGTCTAGTTTCATGAGCTGAATGTTATCGGTATTTTGGATGATTATTTCATCTTAAGAGAGTGAAAGCTTGTGTTCTTTCTTGAGCACACACAGCTAATTCGTAATAGGGTAAGAGGCCTTCTAACCTCATGCGCTCATCAGTGATTAATTTGAGTGAAACGGGAGGACCAATGACAGTCGCCTCCTGCATTGGCTACGTGTTGGGAACCAAGGGTTCCCAACTCTGCTTAATACAAAGCTTATTATCTCTCGAATTATGATTTATTTATTACTATTTTTTAACAATTACATTAATTATACAATTCTTTCTCATTATATAATAGTGTTGCGACGCTACAGATTCTAAATGCGCGTAACATTAAATTTATATAGCTTTACTCACAGCCTAGCCTTTGGCTGCGATATCTAGTGTTGATCAGTATCAGCGTAAAACGTGTTATTTTATGTCACTAAATTTACCCTTAATTCTGTACCTATTTGATTTTGCATGCATCAGCTAAAGTTCCTTTTGTTAAACAATAATACAGTGGATTATATTACAAAATGATTAATAAATAGTGATGGGTGCTAAAGAGACCATTATCGTACATCGTCATCTTTGCTGTTAAATTAGGCCACTTGCCAGAACGTTTGTTTACCTCAGCGACCGGCCAGTCGTCGTGTGACAAGGTAAGGGGTGACTGTGTGAACATGGGGTCCACTGTACCTATTAATAGGTGTAGTAATACGATTGGGTACGTTTCACATGCAAGCTTATGAACGCCCTCGCGAATATTGCCCATTTTGTTGTGTTCCGAGTGAAGATCGACGATGTGACAATAGTACAACTGCTGATAAATGCTAAGTTGTTAGTGAAATTTGGTTCCTTCTTGGCGTTCCATGGGCGTCTCCGCAGGTCTGAAGGGCATGTACAACCCGTGCCGGGGGGTAACGAGACGGTACAAGTCCAGAATTCAAGGAATGCAAGTGAGTTTTATATCAGTCTGGGATGTCTCATTGGAAATGTCCTATGAGACGATCGCCAGTGTACACACAGAAATCACAATAGCGTGATACATCAAATGAACAAATCCACAATGGCCATGGTGAGGGTTCGAACCCTCATCACTATTCCTTGTGGATTTGTTAATTTGATGTATCACGCTATTGTGATTTCTGTGTGTATTAGAGTAAGGGCGAAGAGGTAGAACAGCTTGTTGACAGAACCCGGGTGCATGGGGGAATTGTCAAACCACGGTTTGTGTCGCGGAGAGGCTGCAGGATCCGTGTGAAGGCAGTAGCACTCCCGGTGGCATTTCGCTTGGTCATGTTGTGGCGCAATCGACAAAGGTACGTCTGGGATCATCTCGGATGTAGGTTTGAAACCTCATTACGGCCCTTGTGGGTTTGTTCGATCACCACTGTGATTGGGCAGTATGGAAAGAAACTCGGTGTTCAGACCGGTTTCTCGTACGGGCAGCTCAAGGACAATGTGAGTGGTTTGCGGACTGTGAAGATTGTCCTCTCCAGAAAGGTGCTTTCCTCTATTGTGGTGTTCGGTTGCAGATTTAGTGGTGTATGATTATTTCTCTATTTATAACTAGCAATACCCGGCCATGCGTTGCTGTGGTTCAGCAACCTTCCCTGTCCTCCAGTCCTCCCCACCATTTCACCCTCACTTCGTCTCCTCGGCTTCGCAACCATTACCCACTCCACCGTCCCCTCGTCCTCCCAACCATTCCCCGCTCCACCGTCCCCTCGTCCTCCCAACCATTCCGCACTCCACCGTCCCCTCGTCCTCCCCACTCCATCATGCCCCACTCCCCCTGTACCTTTGTCCTCCGCACCATTCTCCATTCCCCCATCCCCTCGTCCACACCATCCCAAACTCCGTCGTCCCCCGTCCTTCCCCACCCTTAGCTACTCCCTTTTCCCCTTGTCCTCCCCACCATCTCTCACTTCCGTCCCTTCGTCATCCCCACCATTCCCCACTCCCTCGTCCGATGCCTTCTCAAATGGTCTGATATTCCCATAAGAAAATTGGGAACATCAAGTGATCTGATGTTCTTATCACTGAAATATAAGAAAAACAGTTAAAAAAAGGAAATGAAAATATGAAAAAATAAAAAAATTGACTACTCACGAAATGAACGATATGGTAAACAATACAGCTCAATTCCAATGCAATTCACACAAAATAATTATATCAAAATGAAAATAAATAAAAATTCACGAAAATTCAATTTATCAATGCAATCAGAAACACTGATATGTAATCGTAACATATTTAGTATTGCATTTGTGTTGCTCTTACATGCAACAGATGGCGCTGTTTTTCAAGAAAAGCATAGTTTTACCTGTCACAGGTGTAGCATCTATTCTTATTCTTACGAAATGAACGGTATGGTAAAATCACAGCACAATTCCAACACAATATCACACAATGATTCATTAAAAAATAAAATATATCGAAATCTATGAAAATAAAATTTATCAATGAAATCGGAAACATTGAATTGGAATTCGTGACATATTTAGTATAGCGTGCATGTTGCCATTATGTGCAACAGATGGCACTGTTTTTAAAAAACGCGTGTTTTTACCTGTTACAAGGCTGGCATCTAAATAGTAGGAAAATAAAAAGACGCGCCTATTCGAATGCAACATTGTGTCAAAATTTCAAAGCAATCGTTGAAGAACTTTCGGAGATTACTGCATGTGTTGCTCTTATGTCCAACAGATGGTACTGTTTTTCAAAAAATGCATGGTTTTCCCTGTCACAGGTGAGGCATGTATATAGGAGATATATAAAAAGACACGCCTATTCGAATGCAACGTTGTGTCAAAATTTCAAAGCAATCGGTAAAAAGGTTACGAAGATTTCTCTCACATGAAAACACATGAAAAACAGTTTTTTCAGAAAAAGCATGTTTTTTGACCGTCACAGATGGGACATGTATATAGTATGTATATAAAAACCTGGCCGGATGCGAATGGAACGTTGTGTGAAAATTTCAAAGCAATCGGTGAAGCACTTTCGGAGATTAGCGATTTTGAACAAACGAACATTTCCATTTTATTTATATAGATTTAGGGTGGTTATATTCTAATTATAACTTGGACCAGGCTTCCTGTTTGACCAGGGAGCCCCTTACCTTACCTTGAGGATACCTTGAGGTGCTTCCGGGGCTTATCGTCCCCGCGGCCCGGTCATCGACCAGGCCTCCTGGTTGCTGGACTGATCAACCAGGCTGTTGGACGCGGCTACCCCGCACTTGTTTCAAGTGTGGGTTTCATGTTCACCTAGCAGCCTTTGTTCAGTTAAGGCGAAGAACAAGGTGAGCTTGTTCCATGAAGGTGATTTTCCCCGTAGCTCAGTTGGCCACCGAGCTGCGTTGGACGCATCGGGAATGCCGATTGTGCATTGAAGATGTGGTTAAAGAGGCGTATGGGAATGGGGTGCAGTCCATGTACAAAGTCTGGTGGTGGTGGTGCAACCTATAATTGGATCGGGTGCTAGACTATTGAATATGTGATACAGCCTGGGGGATGCCTTGCCCGCTGTTGTGGCCCCGGTGTGTTGATCTTCGGATCCAGTTGCTGGTCTGGAACCAACCCGTCCTCATAATAGTACGTTATATTATGACATATTTTACCTAAGGCCGAAGAATGTCTTAGTGGAAAGTGGTAGCGACTCGCAAAATTGACGTAATATCTCGTTTTGTCCTTTATTCCTCTGGTAGGTTAGGACAGGGCACTTAAGTACGACAGTTTCTTGACATTGGGAATGCTCGCGAGAACGAGCTGGGCTGTTTCCGATTAGCGGGAGTTGTCTCGGTCGGCTATGATGCAAAGGCGTGCTCTGTGGCTATGGCGAGCCCGATGAGGTGGCATGGTGACACGGTGTTGACGATGACCAGGTGGCATGGGTGACCACGGTGTTGACGATGACCAGGTGGCATGGTGACAGGTGTTGACGATGACCAGGTGGCATGGGTGACCAGGGTGTTGACGATGACCAGTGGCATGGTGACAGGGTGTTGACGATGACCAGGGCATGGTGACCAGGGTGTGACGATGACCAGGTGGCATGGGACCAGGGTGTTGACGATGACCAGGTGGCATGGGTGACCAGGGTGTTGACGATGACCAGGTGGCATGGGTGACCAGGGTGTTGACGATGACCAGGTGGCATGGGTGACCAGGGTGTTGACGATGACCAGGTGGCATGGGTGACCAGGTGTTGACGATGACCAGGTGGCATGGGTGACCACGGTGTACACAACGTAGAAAGGGCAGCAACGACGTGTCACATGATATGTTCGTGTGGTGGAAGCTGAAGTATACAATGAGCCATGTGGCAGTGTGTTGACGGAGTGCTGCCATCCAGAGGCTAAGCACGACGATGGAGTTTGATGTTGACCCAGTGGGCGAGTTTGTGTATTGGCCGCTTGCTCTAGTAAAGACCTGGGTTTGAAGTTTCATATAGTATCTGCTACTCCAGAGTCCCCAGTAGGGGGATAGTGCCGATGGAGGCTAACTAACCTTACTTAAGAAGTAAGGTTAGGTGTGATTCAGGGTATGGTGTCAAAATGCCATTGTCCCTTGTAGGAAAATTCTGTCCACACAGGGTCCGTCTGGGAGTGGTTGAAGCGTCCTCCCGGGGATCATGGTGAGGGCATTGTTATAGTTCAAATTTGTGGATGAGCAACCCGTCCTTAGACAGTTCATTCCATTCCATACTGTGAATATTTAAACAATGATTAGGTCAGGTGTTTAGGTTTCGTTGGCGATTATTTGTATATGTGGTACGTGGGTGAAGCATTTACAGCAACCATTCCTCAACTCAAGTCGAGGAATGGTTGCTGTAAATGCAACCCGAGGAACGGGT
The DNA here is from genome assembly GCA_020271785.1 of Procambarus virginalis. Taxonomy (NCBI): domain Eukaryota; kingdom Metazoa; phylum Arthropoda; class Malacostraca; order Decapoda; family Cambaridae; genus Procambarus; species Procambarus virginalis. The sequence continues at coordinate 1,621 of WNGS01160670.1, read as the reverse complement.
TCACCGCTGGATGGTGACCACATCCAGCGATCAACCTGTTTTGGCATACAAAGATCCAAGCTCTTTAAAACAGCCGCCAAGCCCCCTGTTTATGAATGAAAAGGAGTTTACACACGACTCACAACTGGTGACGTCCGAACACTTCCGGAACAATTGCTTCGCTCACGTCTGTTTGCACCACAATTCTTTAAGTGCTTCACCCACGAACTTATAAATACAAATAATTACCAACAGAACCTAAAACCTAACCTAAACCTACGCTAAACTATACATACAATTTTTATGTATAAGAATATTAATTTATATGTGAGAAAAAAATTTTTATACACAGTATGTTAAAATTGATGAATGCGTTTGTGGAGGACGGCCGCTGCTTTAAACAGCCTGGTGTGAGAACGGGTTGCAGCGGTCGACCCCACAGACGCATTCATAATTTTTGACATGCTGTTCATTCAAAACGGGAATTTTCTCAACTATAAATTAATGTTATAATATATTAGTAGATTGTGCATATGTAGGCATAGGTTAGGTGTTTAGGTTCTGTTAGAGATTATTTGTATTTGTAGTACGTGGGTGAAGCATTTACAGCGTTGTAGTTTGAACAAAATTCGTCAGTGAAGCACTTGTTCCAGATGTTTTTGATACGAAATTATTTGTGAGTCGTGTGTAAACCATTTTTCATTCATAAACAGGGGGTTTGGCAGGTGCAAGGAATCACTTTTGGGTCTTTGTTTTGAGGAGGGCTGAGTTGTTGTCTGTAAACCGTTATTCATTCATAAACGGGGTTTGGCCGGTGCATGGAATGGACTGTAGCCTTTGTTTATGAGGACGGGCTGGGATGAAGTAATGGACTGGGCAGGTTTCATTCATAAATCAGTGAATGGAGCTGGTGAATGGTGGTTGCGACTGTGGAAGGTGCCCAGGGTACTGGTTTTCTCTGAGAGGATCTAGACAACAGTATGTTGTAGGTGCTGCAGATTGCAGATTTTGTCAAATTTCGGTACAATCTTGGCTTGTTTTTAGTAAAATTTTGGCCTGTCTGGCTTGTTCCACCCCTCAATTTCAACGGGTTCCATTGCCTCGGGAAACAGTTGGGAGTTATCGGCAGAGTCCGGCAAATTGGTATTATATTTCTTCATGAATATAATGAAGGATGTTTTGGTAGCTCATACTCACGGTGATGATTTGTAATTTTACTTAATCCTTCGTTTTTGTCTAAAGGGGACACGCTGAGTAAGAAGGCGGCTCACCGGGATTTTCCACTGATGGTTAGTTTACGGATGCCTGATGGGATGAGTTGTCGTGAACGGAAGACTTCGTTTTTTCAGGTGTGAATTGGCTCAGTTCAGCTTGGCACCCCATTTTACTGCGTCCGAATATTGTATGTTAGTTGTCAGAGGGTGGTGTGCATTAATGGGGTTGCGAGTGATCTATTTTCACTTGGATGTTCTATGCGTCACGGGTGTCCTCTCACTAAAGTGGTGTATGTTTATTCAAGGAGCCACTTTATCTGGCTCTGAAGGGCGACAGCCATATAGTACCACCGTTCCTCCCGGATGGTCTAGTTTTTTCGGTACGTGGGTATGCCAATGAAACATCCGTGTTTGTGGGGTCAAAAGTA
>WNGS01160669.1:45804-59498 GCA_020271785.1 Procambarus virginalis | reverse complement strand
CTCTCTCAAATACTTTTATTATGTGGGACGTTAGTGCAACTGGTCTATAATTCTTTGCCAATGCTTTGCTACCACCCTTGTGTAGAGGGGCAATGTCTGCTGCTTTAAGCGCATCTGGTATCTCCCCTGTGTCCAAGCTCTCCCTCCACACTTCCATGATCCTGGACCGGGGCTGAGTGCATGGGCATATTGTCAATTTCTCTTTCAAAATCTGCCACGCTCGTGCTGATATCAGTTATATTTACAGGTGTTTGAGTATCATTCATAAAGAAATTGTCCGAATCTTCCACTTTCTGCTGAGTATCGGAGTGCTAAACATGTCCTCATACTGCTTTTTTAGGATTTCACTAATTTCTTTGTCATCCTCAGTGTATGAACCTTCACTAATACGAATAGGTCCAATACTGGCAGTGTTTTCGCTTTTGATTTAGCATATGTGAAGAAATATTTTGGGTTTTTCTTTATTCTTGAATTGCTTTCTGTTCTAGTTGCCTTTCTTCAGTCTGATAGGAATGCTTCAGTCTCTGTTCGATTTCTTCAATCTCCCTTTAAATTATTTCTTCTTTGTATGGAGAGTCGTGTCTGCTTAAGCATTTCCGTTAATTTCTTCCTCCTTTTGTAATGTCGTCTGCGTTCTCTTTCTACATTGGACCTCTTTCTGGCTTTCCTCAAAGGAACAGTGTTCAGACAGACTTCATATGCTTCAGAAGTCAGTTTTCTATTCCTTGTGTAGGATTTTTATTTCTTAGAACATTTCCCATTGAATGTTTGTAAGTTCCCTGTTTATTTTCTCCCAGTCTATCCTTTTATTATAAAATTGAATTTATTGAATAGCCCTTCTCGCTTGTTGTTTTCTCTTGGGCCTACTACCGTTATTAATGTTAGTTTGCACTTCAATGAGCTTGTGGTCCGAGTACGTAGTGTCTGAGACAGTAATGTCTCTGATTAGCTCCTCATTGTTCGTGAATATCAGGTCCAGCGTGTTTTCGTTCCTAGTTGGTTCTGTAATCTGCTGACTGAGCGAGAATTTGTCACAGAATCTCAGTAGTTCTCTGACCTGTGGTTGGTTATTTCCAGGTTGACTTCCTGCTATAATGTTATTGTTTACTATTCTCCATTTTAAACTGGGTAGATTGAAGTCTCCAAGGAAGATGATGTCTGGTACTGGGTTTGCTAGGTTATCAAGGATATTCTCTATTTTGTGGATCTGTTCAGTGAATTCCTCAACTGTTGCATCTGGAGGTTTGTATATTAAAATAATAAGTAGATTCATATTTTCTACCTTGATTCCAAGTACCTCTACCACCTCATTGGACGAGTTCAGGAGCTCTGTGCTTGCCAGCTCCTCTTTAATATACAGACCTACTCCTCCACTAGACCTAATTACTCTGTCACATCTATATAGATTATAATTCGGAATCCAGATTTCACTATCCATGTGGTCTTTTGTGTGGGTTTCTGTAAATGCACCAAATATTGAGTTCGATTCTATTAGGAGGCCATTTATGAACTTAACTTTATTTCTTGATTTTGGTTTCAAGCCTTGTATGTTTGCAAATATAATGATTTCCCACATTGCGTGTCACTTCTGGTGGGCTTTGGTAGTACTCCCCCCACTCTACCCAGGTCCAGGGTGTGTTGTTTGGAAGTGATTCGTCCAGTTTTGGTAGTAGGACGGGTGTTGTGTGGTGTAGTACCTGTGTGCTTGTTGATAATTTGTATTCCAGTCTTTTGGGTATCTCCCTTCCCCTCTGTAATCCTGTAGTGGTTCCATCTGACTGTTCCTCTCCTTTATATTTTCTACTCTGTTTGTGCCTTCCTCTAAAAAATTTCCAGTAGTGTCATATTGATCTTCGCGTCTATAACGCTGTGTACCTCTCACGTGGAATTCCAGACACTGAAGATTGTAGCATTTTTTGTCCCTAATTGAAAATTGACATAATTTAGGGTGAAAGTATCTACACCCTGTTCCAAAACGGCATGTACCCCTCACCAATATGTTCCTACATTTTCGAGGATGCAGAAAATTGCATTTTGCTCCTAATTTTCCATATTTGCATATTCCTTTAGCATAGAAATTGCAAATATGTTCAAGTTTTGCGTTTTTCAAGGTATTTATACCTGTGTCTGTCTTGTCTACCTCTTTATTGGAGCCATCTCCGTCTTTCGTCCCAATTCCTTCATTTATGCCCTCTGTCTCACTGTTGCTCTCATTGTTTATACTACCTGGCTCTGTAATATTATTGTTATTTTGTACCACAATACCCTCTTCCTCCACACTACTGCTGCGGTTCTCTAAACTATCTGTTCCTGAGTTTTGGTCGTTATCCAATGCTGTCTTTTCCCAGTCCGCATATATCACTGGTAGCTTTTCTGTGAATGAAAATCGCTGTGACTCGGGAATGCTTTTCATCAGTTTAGTTATGTTCTCCAACATTAATCTGTCATCTTTGCAAACCCAGTAAATTCCTTGCCTTTTTGTGCATCCTGGAGATAATTCTGCACAGCCCAGGTGAAATCTTTTGTTACAGATGCAGCACTTGACGCCTACATACGTCTTCCCAATACTCCCGAACACTTGCCACACCTCTCCATTGTCTGATGTATTGTATTGTATTTGTGCTTCACTGTATGGATCACTTGTTGATGTCAGTCCTTTTAACTCTTTATAAAATATATATATATATATATATATTTATATATTAATATTTATAATATTTATGTATACCGTATGTTTGTAATATTATGTATGTTATTTTGTTCAAACTTTATGGCAGGTATTAGCGTAGGGTAGCGAAGCTGGTCCCCGGTGCGGTACAGTTGACCTCTTGTTGTCCCAGGTTGATGTCACCAGTTTCCAGTTACTCGATTTATAACACTGATTTATTCTTTGCTTGTATTCTTACAAAGAATTTTCTGCCTAATTTCCAGCTTGCAATGGTACTCACTCACTTTATTACTAATTCCTAGATCCACATTTCCATATTACACTATATATTTCCTGTATTTTTTATCACTGAGGAACGTCCCTGGGGGTAGGCCTAGTGGCTTGTGTAAACACAGCCTAGCTGATGCCACCTCTTGCCACTATTCTATATTTCTAGTATTCTATACTTATAATATTCTATGCACGATTTTCCTACACTTCCAACTTATATGTGTGTTGTAATACCCATTCCACTTCACTGTTCCATGACTCACTGTTCACTATTTTTTCCTCCTATCGCCTACACACATGTACACAAAGCCTCGTGCACTGGCTCCCATGTGGTCCCCCCGTTTATTCTCTATTTAACACAAAGTTCCATTGTTAATGACTGTTTTCAATTTTCCAGCGGGTCACTATGCACTTTGTGATGTCTGTAATCAGTAATCCATGGCTGTAGTCCTAAGAAATCCCGGTTAATGTCACGATTTTAACGGAGTGCGCACGGTACGTCTTTCCCCTCCCTCGACCTCGACTTGTTATCATTTTATTCCAGCATAATAGAGGCAGTAGATAGTGGTAAGGTTTGTGATGTTGTTTACCTTGACTTTAGCAAAGCTTTTGATTCAGTGCCACATGAAAGATTTATTAAAAAGATTGAGGCTCATGGTATTGGGGTGCTATATTAAGTTGGATTAGGGCATGGCTATACCAAAGGAAACAAAAAGTTAGTATAAATGGGGTTTTGTCAGACTGGGAAAATGTTGTAATTGGAGGGCCTCAAGGCTTTGTCCTGACACCTCTGATATTCATAACATATACAAATGATTTAGATTCAGGTTTGAGCAGCAATATTTGCAAATTTGTCAATGATACAAAAATTAGGAGGGAAACTAAACACGGAAAAAGACTCTATCACTTCAAGACGATCTAAATAGGGTTTTGAAATGGTCAAAAGATTGGCAGATACAGTTTAATGCTGACAAATGTAGCGTTTTAAGGTTAGGTAGGTAATGATGATAGAGTTACAAGATACGAGCTAGATAGTGTTGAGATTGCGAAAGGGATCTGGGAGTTATGATTAGTAACAATTTAGTACCACAAATCAATGCATAAATGTTCGTAATAAGGAAAATTGGACACTGGGATTTATTAATCGAAGCGTTACTAATAAGACACCTGGTCTTCTTCTTCAGCTATATAAAGCCTACTAAGAAGCCCTCTTAGAAGGGCCCAATTTAGATTATGCAATTCAGTTTTGGTCGCCATACTATAGAATGAATATAAATTCACTAGTACGCGTCCAGCGTAGGTTGACAAAATTACTCCCTCAAATTAGAAACCTGTCATATGAAGAAACATTGACAAAGCTTAAATTACGTTCTCTAGAAAGGCGAAGAACTAGGCGTGACATGATAGAGGTGTACAAGTGGATGGCTGGGCATGACAAAGGGGATATTAATAGGGGTATTAAAAGTATCGACACATTACAGAACATGAAACAATGGGTATAAATTGGATAAGTTTAGATTTAGAAAAGACTTGGGTAAATACTGGATCGGTAACAGGGTTGTTGATTTGTGGAACCTATTACCGCGTAATTATATACCAATTATAATATAATTATATATAATTATACCAACTACCGCATTTATACTAATCCTTCACTGGTCACTGGGGACCTTAATGCTCAGCACACAAGCCTTGAGACAGTGGGAAGTATTAATACTAATGGGGTCAAGTGCTTACAGTTTCTACAAGATCATCCAGATACCTGTCTCTTGGGAAACAATGAACCAACTCACATCAGGAAGGACGGCTTGACTATGCCTGCATTTAAACTTTCAGGGGATTATGGGGTAGGCTCGGGTTGTTCGGGAACTACTTAGTGATTACTTTGCCTTGAATGCTGAGTTACCACTGGGGAAAAAACAAGTCCTCTTTCAATTGAAAATACTAAATAGTAATAAAGATGTGAAAAATTATTTTATTCAAAATATGGGAGATTGGTATCAACAATACACGCCGCTCTGCTTTAATAGTTTTTACGAAGACATGGACATAGAGAAATTAGTACAGTTGGAAAATAACGGGGGCAGGGTTAGCAAGACGCATGAACCTAAGAAATTTAAATATTCCAATGATCAGCAAGTTAAGGGGAGGGAGTGAATGCTACGGAGTGCACATAAAGAATGGTTAAAAAATGGAATGAGAGATGAAGAGAAAAATACAATGTTGGCAGTGGCTAGGGAATGTAGTCAGGTGAGGGACAGATACTGGCAAGACTACTTTGCTCAGTCCGTTGGTAATACTAAGAACTTTAAAGACATATGGAGAGCAGTCACTATTGAGTCATGGGAAAATATTAGAAATGGAGTAACTTTATGTGCTTTAAATAAAAGATCTGTAACATGCACTGAGATAACTCACGATGAGCTACTTGATGCTATAAAAAGTGGCAGCTCTACTGCTCCGGGGAAAGATGGAGTAACGTATGACATTTTTAATTATTTAGCCGGTATGAAACCTAGTCCCTTACTTGATTTGTTTAACATGAGTTATAGGGAGGGAAAGTTACCAAGAAAATGGAAGGAGGCTGTCATCATTCCTATCCCTAAGTCAAACGGAGGCTACAGGCCTGTATCCCAGGGGTCTCCAAACTATGGCCCGCGGGCCACATTCGGCCCGCCACATAATTTCATCCGGCCCGCCAAACAAATCCCTGTGTGGTGGCCTTGAAAAAATAATTATCGTACGAATGGCATCGCAGAATTATTCAAAGCTGGGGCTGCTGACTGGTGGCGCTCAGCCCGAGTCAGTTTTCCTCTCTCTCGATAGTGTGACGCACAGATACTAGTACTGGTAGGTATGTGTTGTGCATTACAACCAATCAGTTGTGTATAACTGTATATTGTAGGGATGGAGGGCGAGTGGAGCATCGCTGCTTCTGTTTCAGGGAGCACAAACACTGTACAATATTCTTTTCTCTGTACTTTGACAATACCTTTATCTTAGTTATACAAAATAGCAATAATACTATTGTAGCCATACTTGTGTGAACAAACATTTTCCAAAATGAAGTATGTGAAATCTAACTATCGAGCAAATTTGTCTGATGATCACTTGAAATCAATTCTTACAATTGGCTCATCTAATCTGCAACCTGATTTTAATGAAATTTTGAAGTCAAAACGACAGTATCATTCGTCACACTAATTTGGTTGCATAAAACTAAAGGCAGGAATCTATTTAGTTTACCCTAATTTTTTCCAAAAAGATATGTTTTAATTTTTCCATGTTTATACTTTAATATTTGAGGAAATTAAATTACTGGCACTGATTAGTTTTTTTTTTAATTTTTTATTCCTTCGGCCCGCATAAATATGGGAAATATATAATGTGGCCCTTACATTGAAAAGTTTGGAGACCCCTGCTGTGTCCTTAACATCCTGCTTTTGTAATATGATGGAAAGAATTTTGTTAAATAGGCTACTCTACCTTGTAGGTGATAACATGTTCAATGATCTCTTTGGTTTTATCAAAGGCAAAAGTACTGCGGACTGTCTCTTAAAGTGTTTGTCTAATGTGGATGACAATTGTAGAGTTCTTGTTGATGTACAAGGAGCATTTGATAAAGCCAATGAGGAAGTAATCTTATACGACACACAAAATCACAATAGCGTGATGCATCAAATGTATTTTGACCATGTCGTAGCTCAGTCGATTAAGGCAGCGTCTGGGATGCTGTCGGACGTAGGTTCAAATCCTCGTCATGGCCCTTGTTGATTTGTTCATTTAATCCTATACGAATTAGCCAATCTGGGAATAACAAGGAGATTGCTACATTGGATACGAGATTATCTACAAGGGAGAAAAGGTCAGGTGTATTACCAGGGGTACATGTCTGAGGAACGTAGGTTTCAGTTAGGTACATCCCCAAAGGGGATTTTTATGTCCCACCTTATTCAATGTATTAATGAACAGATTAGCATCAGTGATGTAGACGAGAAGTCACAATAACGTACCTGAAATATGTTGACCAAACCTCACACTAGAAAGTGAAGGGATAACGACGTTTTGATCCGTCCTGGACCATTTTCAAGTCGATCTGACAATCGACTTGAGAATGGTCCAGGACGGACCGAAACGTCGTCGTCCCTTCACTTTCTAGTGTGTGGTTTGGTCAACATCAGAGATGTATCCTCCATGGGTCACGACGATCATATATGCTGATAACATTCTTATACAAGGCACTTCTGGGAACAAAATTCAAACTGCTCTTAACGTACTTGGTACAACTTGTCACAAGTTAGGCTTAGTTATAAATGCAGACAAAACCAAATATGAGTATAGGAAACGAAGAAATATGACACTTACTCTAAATGGTGTGGAACTGAGCCGTGTTCAGAAGTACAAGTATCACAGCATGTATGTTGGGTACACATGTAGAGTAAAAATCCTGAAATAAATCATATCAGCACCTTATGTAAAGCCTGTCTGCATCCTCTAAAAGCACTGGCTTTTTCTGGTGCAGGGTGTTGGGGTACCTATCTTGCGGATGTTATACATAAGCACTGTTCGGTCCCTGATAAGACTATGCAGCACCCGTTTTGTCTTACACAGGCCAAGGCAGAATTTAAAAAATAGAGTTGATACAGAACGAGGCTATGAGGATTATTCTTGGATGTCAAAGAAATGCAATGATTGAAATAATGAGAATGGAATTAAAATTACAGAGTGTGTATGATAAGAGTCCGTGACATTAACACTAGAGTATCTATTCGTTTCATGTGGAGAAAAGGAGGGGATAAGCTGTTGCACAGCGTGCAGATTTGCTTGAGCGACATACACACTTCCAGGAAACTGAGAGAGACATGCTACACGAGGGAATTAGCTCATGACTTTAGGGAATACGATGTACTTGACTGCTGTAAACCCTCTCACCAGTGTAATAGGTCTGCTCCCTGGAAAGTACAGAAAATAGACGTCGAAATTGTACCCCTCAAGGTGAAAAAGATTCATCGTGAACCGGGACAATTACGGTGTTTAAGTTTACACGTATATTGTAACGGGTCGGTGGCGGAGGATGGCAGAGCAGGGTGTGGTGTCCTAATAAGGGAATATACTGAGTTTGGAACTGTGGACAGGAAAATTGAACTTCGACTTAGTAATTATATATCATTCACACAAGCTGAACTGCAGGCCATTCTGGCTTGTTTGGAGAGAGTACGTCACGACGACAAAAATGTTTTTGTATTTGTCGATAGCCGAGGAGCACTTGATTCCTTAAACAGTTGAAATCCAGTTTTCATGTCCATAGTTGAGGATTGTAAGAAAAGGACAAATGAGATACAACTGAAAGGTCACAATGTGAAATTCATGTGGATTCCATCTCATGTTGTAATAGTGCTCAACGAGGTGGCGAATGACTTGGCCAAATGTACCACATCAAAAGTACAAGTTGACATCGAATATGTATTCACATTGAGACAAATAAGAAGCAAAATCAGAAATATTCAGGCACAAGCAGAAGTGGCGAGGAGAGGTATAATGTATGAGGGAAGCCAAATCATGCAACACTACATGTGTATGAGTCAAAACACCCATTTTACTTATGGTAAAAGGAGAAATGCTTGGAGTGACTGTGCACATGCGGCTCAGGCTTGGGTACAAATATTACTGGGAATATGGGATAGGTGTTCATGATAATGACACCAAGTGTAAACTATGTGGTATGTTAAGGTTTCATATCCTCACCCATTATGTTCTTGATTGTCCGTTGATTAATGTACATAGAAACACTGAGATAAGGACTGTTCCTGAACAAATAGTCTGGATGTGTCACAACGGAAAGGTTGATGATATTCTTGAGAGATATAAGAATTTTGCACCAAGACTAATCTTTTGTTGAATTATCTGCATGTCTCTTGCAAATTGTCTATACAGTATACCTAAGTCATAAAAGTATTTGTGTGTACGTCTGATACCATACTACTTGTGTAAAGGAGGAAATGTATATGTTTATCTCTCAGAATGTTCGACAATATGTTTATTGTTTGTGATGGGTGTCTATATATGTATGAACACGTTGTACTGAATGGGGGTGAGAATGGCTTGAGTTACCTCATCCATTTGTGTGTATTTTACCTCAATAAACTTATTTCAGTTTCAATTTAAATTACCGCGTAACGTGGTGGAGGTGGTCTTGATCTCTTGATTGTATCAAACGTGGGTTGGACATGTATATGACTGGGATTAAGTGGTTATAAATAGGAGATGCCTCGTATGGGCCAAACTTTCGAGCTATTCATGCCCGTGCCACCTCTTGGGGTGGCTTAATCTCTATCAATCTATGGGCCAATAGGCCATCTGCAGTTACCTGTATTCTTATGTTCTTTTGAATGGTATTTGCAATTATCGATTCGAGCAACTTTCCCACAATAGACGTTAAGCTAATTGGTCTTGAAAATTGGTAACACATTAGCCTGATTCTAATGATTTAATAAATATGGTAGACAGCGTCTCACGAAGCTCCTCTTTGCATTCTTTTAGCACTTGAAGGTTCGCATGCAACTTTCTTTAAGCAAATTCTGGAAAAACCTGGGTAAATACCGGTCTAGAGACAGGGTTGTTGATTTGCAGAACAAATTTCCGGGTAACAAAATAGTCGTGGGATCACTTTATTATTTCAAGTGTAGGTTAGACATATATATGAATGAGTTAAGGTGGATATAAATAGGAACTTCCACACATGGTCCAATAAGCCTTCTGTAGTTTCAATAATTTTCATATTCTTTCAACTTCATGTAAGCTGAGCATCCGTGCACCGTGCCAGTGACCCGCACCTCACCTGCAGGTAATGTTTCTTTCCTCAAGCAGGCGATGAGTCACATTAACGTGGCTAAAGTATGTTGACCAAACCACACACTAGAAAGTGAAGAGACGACCACACACTAGAAGGTGAAGAGACGACGACGACATCCAGGACGGACCGAAACGTCATCGTCTCTTCATTTTCTTTCCTCAACATATCTTCGGCCAAATTACTGTGACTTATCTTCTACGTTTATTCCCCCACTTCTCCACTGTTCACCTCACCTGCAACCCAATATAAGCAGGCCCACTCAGAAGAGGTAGTTTTACGGGCTATTCATGCCCGTGCTACCTCTTGGGTGGCTGTGTAACATTCGGATGTTCAGTGTAACATTCGACCTTTTTTTAAATTTTTGACTTCAAATGAGAACTTAACTATCGCATTAGAATGGACGCCACACAAAAATCAAATATTAGATTCCGAGCATTTATTATGGCTTTATCAAGCATCGACCCATATAAAATTTCCTGTCATCATCTTTTAGATACAATTGAGAGCAGTGAACGCAAGGTCGAAATTTTATTACACTATGCCAGCTCGGAGATAGTTGCGGTCAACAAGGCCAGTCAAGCGATTTTTTGGGCACTAACGGTTGCTTCTTGCATGAGAAGGAAATCTGTTCAAATATCAGGTCGATGGGAGAACGTTATTTGGAAAATTGTCGAACTGTTAAGAAACTGGAAGAAAGAATACGACTTAGAGTTAAGTCCATTAGTTTCTAAGTCTTTGAAGCCCTGGATATTGAGAATGTTCTCCCATCCAAGTTTGTGCCCCAACCCCTATCTCCGGCTGGAAATGCTTCGCTTTATCAGTATGTGGCCCGATAAGTACCTCCAGGATGCAACCGCTGGCCAGCATATCGTGGCTGGGCTGGTGGACATGATCGCATACCTGCAGGTAGATATCATTATCTATAGTGAATCAAAGACTAATCTCTTTTACCACCTCATCAGTGTGTTTAACAGCCTTAATAAATATGGTCATGTAAAGGCTGTTGCTGCTACTGCTGTTACTCAAGTTCGAAATTTGAATATTGGAAAAGAAGCAGCTTTTTTTAGCCACATCTTGCAGCTCTTGAGTCATAAGGCAGATGTAATACGAGACATGTATCTTACACGCCTGATTGATGCTATGCAAACTGCCAATAAATACGATGAAATATTTGGTCTGTTTGAGGTGCTCCTGTTTACACTGCCTACAATGGCTGCTTACGAATGCCCCGGTCTCGTCCAGGTCGCAGCTGCTTCCCTCGTTAATTTTATTTCTAGTTTGGTTTCAATGGGACCGACTTTAAAACTTGAGAAATCTCTCGGCTTTCTATTGCTCTTCTCGAACTTAGATGATTTTTTTTGTTACTTGAGAGATCTATGGCTATTTCAACAGTCTTTGTTCTTGACCACGCTCACATTTTGGCGTTTATCAACAAGCGGGCAGCGGAGTTCGGGTTCTCATTTCACCACTTCCCAAAATTATTTGAGGAATCGACGGATGAATGTCCTGTTGAGTTCGTGGACAGCGTGACTGGTGCAGTTATGGAGGCTCCGGTCCTGCTACACTCGTCCAAGATGGTGGTGGATGAGTCGACACTGGTTCAACTGCTGCTGATGACCCCACTGGACCCCTTCACGCGGAGCCCGCTGAATCAGGGTTCCTACAGTCGCCTGCCTGACCTCCAGGCTGATATTGCTGCCTGGAGGAACACCAGAAGTCACATCCAGGTCCACTCGACTGATAACAACATTCCTATGAAAGTGGTAAGTACTGACGAGATTGAGAGTGATATTGGCGACGTGGAAGTAATCATGGACACTGCGATACATAGTAACATAGAAAAGAGCGATTGTCCTTTACAAATCTTGCTTTCACAATTTGACTATATCTGATACTAATGATTGTGTGCAAGTGCTCTCATATTACAGTGAATTAATTTCTCAAAATTTCCAGTTTTTAGATAATTGACCCTAATGTTTATTAAGATTGCTTTTGACCATCAGTTTTGAATAAAAATAATCCTAAAATTATAGTTCGTTTTTCATTACTTTTTCATTCATAAAAAATGTTAAAAATGTGTTTTATAGATAGATGTTAACAAAGTGTTTTTTAAATAAATGTTAAAAATGTGTTTTACAGATACAGGTTAACTACGTGTTTTATAAATAAATGTTAAAAACGTTTTCATTTATAAATAAATGTTAAAAGATTTTGTCTTGTTATAATTATTATGCCAACAATCGAACATTCATCCTCCGGCGCCGGGAAAGAGTTGGAGATCCTCACTGCTGGATCATCTCGCGGTTGGTTATGTTAGGGGTTAAGAGGATAACACCACCACAGCTAGTTATGATGGGGTGAAGAGGATAAGACCATCACAGCTAGTTATGATGGGGTGAAGAGGATAAGACCATCACAGCTAGTTATGATGGGGTGAAGAGGATAAGACCATCACAGCTAGTTATGATGGGGTGAAGACGATAAGACCATCACAGCTAGTTATGTTGGGGGTGAAGAGGATAAGACCACCACAGCTAGTTATGTTGGTGGTGAAGAGGATAAGACCTCCACAGCTAGTTATGTTGAAGGTTATAAGACCACCACACCTAGTTATGTTGGTGGTTATAAGACCACCACAGCTAGTTATGATGGGGTGAAGAGGATAAGACCATCACAGCTAGTTATGTTGAAGGTTATAAGTCCACCACAGCTAGTTATGTTGGTGGTTATAAGACCACCACAGCTAGTTATGATGGGGTGAAGAGGATAAGACCATCACAGCTAGTTATGTTTGGGTGAAGAGGATAAGACCACCACACCTAGTTATGTTGGTGGTGAAGAGGATAAGACCTCCACAGCTAGTTATGTAAGGTTATAAGACCACCACACCTAGTTATGTTGGTGGTTATAAGACCACCACAGCTAGTTATGTTGGTGGTTATAAGACCACCACACCTAGTTATGTTGGTGGTTATAAGACCACCACAGCTAGTTATGTTGGGGTGAAGAGGATAAGACCTCCACAGCTAGTTATGTTGGTGGTTATAAGACCACCACAGCTAGTTATGTTGCGGGTTATAAGACCACCACACCTAGTTGTTGGTGGTTATAAGACCACCACAGCTAGTTATGTTGCGGGTTATAAGACCACCACAGCTAGTTATGATTTGGTGAAGAGGATAAGACCATCACAGCTAGTTATGTTGGGTGAAGAGGATAAGACCACCACACCTAGTTATGTTGGTGGTGAAGAGGATAAGACCTCCACAGCTAGTTATGTAAGGTTATAAGACCACCACACCTAGTTATGTTGGTGGTGAAGAGGATAAGACCTCCACAGCTAGTTATGTTGAAGGTTATAAGACCACCACACCTAGTTATGTTGGTGGTTATAAGACCACCACAGCTAGTTATGTTGCGGGTTATAAGACCACCACAGCTAGTTATGTTGCGGGTTATAAGACCACCACAGCTAGGTATGTTGGGGTGAAGAGGATAAGACCTCCACAGCTAGTTATGTTGCGGGTTATAAGACCACCACAGCTAGTTATGTTGGGGTGAAGAGGATAAGACCTCCACAGCTAGTTATGTTGCGGGTTATAAGACCACCACAGCTAGTTATGTTGGGGTGAAGAGGATAAGACCTCCACAGCTAGTTATGTTGCGGGTTATAAGACCACCACAGCTAGTTATGTTGGGGTGAAGAGGATAAGACCTCCACAGCTAGTTATGTTGCGGGTTATAAGACCACCACAGCTAGTTATGTTGGGGTGAAGAGGATAAGACCTCCACAGCTAGTTATGTTGCGGGTTATAAGACCACCACACCTAGTTATGTTGGGAGTTATAAGTCCTCCGCAGCTAGTTATGTTGGGGGTGAAGAGGATAAGACCAACTCAACTAG
>WNGS01160669.1:23424-44804 GCA_020271785.1 Procambarus virginalis | reverse complement strand
GATCAAACTCGGTGACCAAAGTTTGAGCATTGGCCAGAGAGCGTCCAGTTCTGTGGGAGCACTATTTAATGCTGTGCAAGTTTGGGGTCTGGTAGCTTTTTGACCTTCTCTGTGGTAACTTGACACTGGAATTGTACTCCTTTGGCCCAGTGTGCTTACTGGATAAAATGGGAGGGCGACTGCTTTTTGAACATGATTCTTTGTGTATTCCATCTTTCTTTTCGTCCTGTACGGGGTCTTCACACCCTTCACCATGGAACCGATGGTGAAGGGCCGTGTGCCCCCTCTTCTGAATGGGTAGACCCACGCGGTTTTAGTAGGTAGGGGAGCTGGTATTAGTTTTGGTGGGGGCTTCGGCTCTGCTGTAGGCGTGGTGGGTTCGTTTGAAGCCTTTTGAGCCTTTCAGGCATTTCAAGTTTCAGGCGTGATGTGCCTTGGAGCAATTGGGCACTTTGCCTGAACAGGGTGGTTTGCCTTGTGTCTATCAATGCATATTTTGGGTCATGGGGCTGGCTGCAGACTCCGCACCTCACTGGGCGTTGGCAGCCATCTTTGTGATGCCCAAATCTCTGACATCTGAAGCATCTTAGGGGCTCTGGGGTGTAAGGCCTGTGTTGGAACACGCCACAGATTCCAAGGTCAAGTTTCTCCGGTATCCGTCCTCTAACTGTGAGAAGAACTTGTCGGGTTTCCTGTTTTGTGGTTCTTACTTGGCATCTCTCTGCTGACACCACATAGTTCAGCTTTTCGAGATGGTCAAGGGCCATATGCAAGGGATAGTGGAGGACAATGATTTTCCGTATTTTATCCTCAGGTTTCAGTTCCTCACATTTTGTGTAATTTTTCAGAATCGTAGCGGCCGACTCGTCTTTAGGCCTCAGAATGTATTCACCTCTGAGATTAGGTTTTGCTCTGATCTGGAGCTGGGGGTACTCTTTTTCGAGGTCTACTACATTGGCGTAGGAAGACTTACCTTCGGTGTGCTGCACTTTGAAGATTGGCAGTGGAGATTTAGTCTGAGGAGCTGGAAGAGCTGGAGAAGCTGGAGTGATTATAGGGCGATGGGTCGTCATGGAGTGGCTTGTCCTGTTAGCCTTATTCACGTGATGCCACTCGCCGTCACTTTCAGAACTTGTATCCAGTATAGATGGTCTTTTCCTACACTGAGCAGCATTGCTGGATCGATTATAATTCAATTGGAATTCCATGATGAAATTCAAATGATCACTTGTGGAGTGGTCTGGTGAGTGAAGGTGATGCTCTGTGCTACTGGAGACAAAGTCAGCGTGGAGTTGGCTCACTAGGTGAACTGGTGTGACTGATCGTGTGGTTTTACAAATGGTTTTACAAATGCCCATTCGTGTTTAACAAGTTTGATATCATTTTATTCTAGCATAGTTGAGGTAGATGATAGTGGTAAGGTTTGCGATGTTGTGTACCTTGAGTTTAGCAAAGCTTTTGATACAGTGCCACATGAAAGACTGATTAAAAAGATAAGAGGCTCATGGTTTGTTGTTGTTGTTTCAGATTCAGCTACTCAGAACAAGAAGTTCCAGTAGCACGGGCTAATGTGAGCCTGTAAGTGGAGGCTGTTTGGAGCCATTATCTGTATATAGCTGATACAAGAGATCAGGCGATGGATGGGGGTCTTCATGGTGGTTTTCTGCCCTGGAGGGCTGGCTGTACAAGTTATGGTGCTGTTGGGGTTAGTGTAGCCCACTAGGTCTTCCGTTATTTCTTTGGCTGAGCCGTGCTGTCGTTGTAGTTTGATGAAGTGGCCTCTATGAGGAAGTCTTGAACCGAGCAGGTGCAGGATTGGGCAGCAGAAAATAACATGATGTTTAACAGCGATAAATTCCAGGTACTCAGGTACGGCAAAAATGAGGTCCTGAAACATAATACAGGGTACAAAACACAATCGAATCTGCCCATAATACGTAAACAGCATGTCAAGTATTTGGGAATAATGATGACCGACGATCTAACGTTTAGGGAGCATAACCAAGCAAATATTGCGTCAGTCAGAAAAATGATAGAATGGATTACGAGAACTTTCAAATCCAGAGATCCCATCACAATGGTTGTACTCTTCAAGTCACTTGTGTTGTCCCGTCTTGAGTACTGCTCAGTACTCACTTCCCCCTTCAGAGCAGGAGAGATTGCTGAAATAGAGGGAATACAAAGAACATATATGGCACGCATAGACGAGATAAAGCACCTAAATTATTGGGATCGTCTCAAAGCTCTCCAAATGTACTCACTAGAAAGGACACGAGAGAGATACCAAATAATATACACGTGGAAAATACTGGAAGGCCAGGTCCCTAATCTACACAGTAAAATAACAACGTACTGGAGTGAACGATATGGAAGAAAATGCAGAATAGAACCAGTGAAGAGTAGAGGTGGCATAGGCACAATCAGAGAACACTGTATAAACATCAGAGGTCCGCGGTTGTTCAACGTCCTACCAGCGAGCATAAGAAATATTGCCGGAACAACCGTGGACATCTTCAAGAGAAAACTAGACTGTTTTCTAAAAGAAGTTCCGAACCAACCAGTCAGTGGTGGGTACGTGGGCCTGCGGGCTGCTCCAAGCAACAGCCTGGTGGACCAAACTCTCACAAGTTAAGCCAGGTCTCGGGCCGGGCTTGGGGAGTAGAAGAACTCCCAGAACCCCATCAAGCAGATATCAAGCAGGTGTCGTATTTTTGGTGCAGCGGTGGAGCTCCCACTAAGATTTCCTGGTCTGAGGAATCCGTAATCTCCGTAGTTGGTGTTTTCTTCTTTCACCTCGCAGCCTTAGGTAGGCTCAGGTGTCGTGGATTAGTGGTAGAAGCTATATCAGAAGCGTTGGTAATGCTGTTAGCATTTGTAGAAAACATGTCTGCTAGCGCGGCAGCTGAGATGGTGATGATAAGAGTGTTGGGAGCTGGAGAGGGAATTACCTCTGTGCCGTGCGGGTCATGGGTGGTTCTGGAGTTTGTGTTGAGGTCGACCTCGTGGTCGTCCTGGTGGTGGTCACCGGAGTGGTAGTGGAGGCAGTGAGACTTGCGCCAGGGGCTATGATGGGGTCCAAGCCATTGGCTAGGTATAATATGTTCAATTCACTGACAAAACGGTGGTTGTCTGGTCCGGTAAGCCTTTTTTCTAGTCTAATAAGACCAGGAATAATGCCTGCACGTGAAGGGGTTGTGAAGGAGCCTGTGGGGCCTTGGGTTCCCATTGTGAAGGCTGGATCGCCTGGTTGGAGGAGCCACTCTTTGTAAGGCTGGAAAGTCTTAACATAAGAACATAAGAGCATAAGAACAAAGGCAACTGCAGAAGGCCTATTGGCCCATACGAGGCAGCTCCTATCTATAACCACTCAATCCCACTCATATACACTCATATCACAGGTTTAAATAGAAGCTGCCTCGTATGGGCCAATAGGGCCATACACTTGTACACCTATGTCATGTCACCCCCCTTATTCTTCACCTTTCTAGAGAATGTAAATTAAGCTTTGGAAATCTTTACACACAGAAATCACAATAGAGTGATGCATCATATGAACAAATCCACAAGGACCGTGATGAGAGTTCGAACGTACATCCAAGAGGATCCCAGATGCTGCCTTAATCGACTGAGCTACGACACGGTTAGAAGAATTGCAACCAGAAGTTCTACTGCCCTTAATTGGACCCTGCAGCCTCTCCGAGACACAAACCATGTCGTAGCTCAGTCGATTAAGGCAGCGTCTGGGCAAGATGGAGAAGGTCCAAAATTAAGAATAATCTTAGGAAGCTCAAGAAATGCTATGAGATAATGAGGATGGAATTGAATCTGAAGCGTATTGGGGATAAGATTTCTGAGATTAATGTAGCCTCTGCCATTAGATTAATGAGAGGTGGGGCCTCATTCTCCCCGATTGATTGATTGATAAAGATTAAGCCACCCAAGAGGTGGCACGGGCATGAATAGCCCGTAAGTGCTACAATTTTTTGTTCAGTAATTCTTTTCAGTATTCCGAGGTTGCATTTAATCGTGATGATGTTATCGCAGGGTAGGATACTGATTGACAGTATTTGTGAGGGTGTCCAGCTGCTGGACACGGGCTACACAGCACCGCTTCTGTGCCAGATAAGTCCACTACGGGCTCACAATAGCCCGTGCTGCTTGGAACTTTGTTCCGAGTAGCTGAATCTATAAGAACATAAGAACAAAGGTAACTGCAGAAGGGCTATTGGCCCATAGATTGATTGATTGATAAAGATTAAGCCACCCAAGAGGTGGCACGGGCATGAATAGCCCGTAAGTGGTACAATTTTTTTTTTTCTTTTTTCCGTAATTCTTTTCATTATTCTGAGGTTGCATTTAATCATCAAGCTGTTATCGCGGGGGAGGATACTGCTTCACAGTCTTTATGAGGGTGTCCAGCTGCTGGACACCTTTGTTGACCAGGAGAGTGGCTCTGTTGATGGCTTCAGGGTGGCCACTGCAAGATTCAGGAACTCTTAAAGCTCTTCTAAGGTCGTTGGTTGCTTCACATTCCAGAAGATAGTGAAGTAATGGCTTTTCTGTGACAGTTTGGCAGAAGATGCACTCTCTCTGTCGGGGTTCACCAATCTCCCAGTTGCATCTGTAACCTAGACGTAGTCTATATAACCTAACTGCTATTTCCCTGTGGATTCCTTTTGGGATATTTAACCTTTCTAATTTGGTTGCCTGAAGATACCATGTTGCAGAGGGCGAACCTTCAGCTATTCTCTGGTGTAGGTAGGCTTTGTTGAGGTGTGAGAGTTTTTTGGTGATGATGTTTTTAATGTTCTCTAGGCTGGGTTGAATTGTTTTATGTATCACTGGATGACGAGTTGCCAGTTTAGCAATTTCATCAGCTTTCTCATTTAATGGGATTCCAACATGGGATGGGATCCAGTTCAAGGTTATGTTGAGTCCTTTGCCTTTAGCGACTGCTCCAAGATACAAAATGGTGGTAATTATTTCCACGTTATCTTTCCACTGTTTTTGTCCTAGTATTTGAAGTGCAGCTTTTGAGTCTGTGTGTATGATTGCATTTTGAGTGTTTTGTGCAATCACATATGCGAATGCCTGTTGTATGGCAAACAGCTCAGTTTGGGTTGATGATACTAGTCCTCCCAGTCTCCAATATGCCTGTATGCTGGCCGTGCAAAGAGCAGCGCCAGCACTCTCATATTCTGTGTCCACCGATCCGTCTGTGAAGATGTGGGTGGCTCCTGCTACTGCAATGCTATACATTTGCTCTTCTATTATGCGCCTTAGGATTGTCGGATCATAGGCAGCCTTTTTCATTGGGAGACTTTCTATTACTATTTTGAAAGTAGGCTCTTCCCACGGTGCAGAAGGAGTGTAATTTGGGTGTGGATGATCACCCTCTCTATCGAGAATCATGCTTTTTAAATGTAGTCTGTTTAGGACTTTTCCTGCTCTTGCAGCCCAAGAGTTTCCATTGTTTTGGCCTAGTCCAACCACCAAGGCCTGCCGTACTGGGATTGGATCAGAAGAAATAATTATCTTACTGATAATTGTAGCTGTTCTTTGAGATATTCTTTCCTGTAGAGAGGGCAAACCCATCTCCAGTCTAAGAGTTTCAAGCCTGGTCCACATGGGGGCTCCCAGTGCGGCTCTCATAGCATTGTTTTGGGCAACTTCAAGCTTTTTCCACTGTTGGTGTGATAGATTTGTGAGTGCAGGTGCGGCATAATCGATCACTGATCTGACTACCTGTACATAGTATGTGCGAAGGACTTGCAGATTGGCTCCTCCAGAGAGGGAGGTTAGCGACTTGAGAATTGCCGTCCTGGCCGCAGTTCGCTCTCTCAAGTAAGTGACCTCAGCAATAAAATTCATGTGTGTGTCCAGGATTATTCCTAGGTACTGATAGGTGTCCACCCATTCGATTGGTTGACCCTGTACTGTGAGTTGGATTTTGGGCTTCGCTATTTTTATGGGCATGGCTTTTGACTTTGAGGGGTTGAGTTTGATCCCAATCTGTTTTGCCTCTTTACTGATGCAGTCTAAGTTTTTTGGGTGCAAGGCGCGCCGCATCCCTTCCTTTTATGATGATGACAAAGTCGTTCGCGTAGTTTAGCAGCCTGCAGTGATGTGGAAGTTTCAACCTCATTATTCTTTCCATTAAACAGTTGAAGAGAAGAGGGCTGAGAATACCTCCTTGCGGTGTACCATTTTCATGTCTTTTGTACTCAGAAACTGTGCCATGAAGTTTTACTCTTGCTTCTCTGTTTATGAGACAGTTTTTGGTCCAGGAGAGCAGGTTGCCTGTGACCTCTTTGTCAATGAGGCAGCAGAGAATAGCTGGGGCCCTAGCCAGTTCAAAGGCTTTCTCGAGGTCCAGGAATATCAGCATTCCTGGTCTGTCATTAAAGTGGGCTAACAGAGTTGTTATACATTCCACTGTGCCAACCCCTCTTCTTTAGGCATACATATCATGGTGCAGTTTAGGCATTTTCCACTCAAGTCTGTTGAGTGCCATTCTGTCAGCCGTCTTGGCTGCACAGCTTTGGAGAGAGATGGGCCTGGGATTAGCTGGATCTTTGGGTTTTGGTATCGGCACTATATCTGCTCTATTCCAAGCTGTAGGTCTAGCTTGAGAAGTCCAGGCTAAATTAATTAACCTTAGGTATGCAGCGTCACCCTCTGGGCCGAGGTTTCTAATAATTTTATAGGTTATTTTGTCGACTCCAGGGGATGTATCCTTGGAGTTTTTCTTAGCCCGATTGAGCTCATCCTGTGTGAAAGGGGCGTTAGTGTCAGAGACTTCTTCACATGCTGTAAGGATTCTGTGCCACTTTTCCTCCTCTAATCCTGTCTGTACTGCTAATACATCTGGTGGAAGTTGATTGCTGGCTGCTGCAAACCTGGTTGCCAGTACTTCGGTTCATGTTGAGGATCCTTGGGGTGTGGAGCTTTAGGTGTTTTGTTTCCTTTGGCCCGTGGATTTGCTGCCACATCTCTCCAAGAGAGGTGTGTTCAATCAGATGTGAACACCATTCCAGCCACTTTTGTTCTTTTATTAGTCTGGTCTCTCGATGTACATGTTCCTTGACCTCACAAAGTAAGGACCTGTTGTGGTCACTTGGCTGCTTTTTGTACAGCTTCCTTGTTCTGTTGAGTCTATGGTTGAGTTCTTTAACACGTTCGGAATAGTACCAATGATCTTTATGGTGTCCGGTGGACTGTTTTTTCAGTGGGATTGAGTGGTTGGCTGCACTTTGAATCGCTTTGACAAAATCTTGTTCTGCCTGATTAATATTTCGAGAACATCATAGTTTCTATGCCACTCTGAAATGAGGTTTTGAAATCGGTTCCAGTTTGCTAAAGCAAAGTTCCAGGCGTGAGATGGAGGCGGAGGTGGGGTGGGTAGATCTAACTTAAGATCAATTTGGACCCCATAGTAGTCGCTTGTGAGTGTGGGCTCAACTGACCATATTGTTGCATCACTTAGGGAGGCTGAAACGAAGATAGGGTCTAATCTACCTTCTTGGATGTGGGTGGGTTCATTTTTGTTTAGAATTTGGATTTCTGGTAGCTGGTCTAGTAGATGTACAATGTGAATGCCTGCCTCATTTGTTGTGTTCGAGCCCAGTGCCAATCGATGATGGGCATTAAAATCTCCACAAATGATTGTGTTTGATGTAGTTGCGTGTCCTAATAACACAGAGAGATCCATTTCAGCATGTGGAGACCTGTACACATTAAACACTTCAAGTTTGTCGTGTCTTAGCTCAATGGTTACTCCCATTACCTCTGTCCCCGCTCCACAATCAGGTGAGCTGTTTATGGGCTTGGAGATCAGGTCACATTTTACATAGATTGCACATCCCCTGGATTGCCTGTTGATCCATGGAAGGAAGAAGCCTCGATAGCCTGAGATTTTAGGTTCTAATCCGGCTCGAAGCAAGCTCTCCTGCAGTATCAGGATGTCTATGCCTTTGGTTGCTGCTATGCATTTTAACTGTTGCAATTTTGTGTGCAGCCCTTGCGCATCCCATTGCAGGATCTTTAGACCTCTAGGTTCTTGGAATTTGCTGATATTACCTTGGTATCCATGAAGTCTGATGAACATACCATGGAAGTTGCAATTGTGTATAAGATCTTAGCGGACTTGAAATTGATTCATCATGGTCGCTTTCAGACGAGCTGGACTGTTTTTTAGGGGAGTGTCTCCTGCCCTGCTGTCTCGAAGGTGAGGATATTATATTTTCGAAGGTTTTGAGCCTGTGCTCAACTGTCTTCCGAGTCTTTGTGGTTTGCTTGATACCGTGAATCGACAGCAGGCTTCCAACCAATTCCGTGACCAAAGTTTTGAGCATTGGCCAGAGAGCGTCCAGTTGTGCGGGAGCACTATTTACTGTTATGCATGTTTGAGGCCTGGCTACTTTTTGACCCTTCTCAGTGGACACTTTGACACTGGAATTGTTACTCTTACCCTTATTGCCCCCAGTGTGCTTACTGGATGCAATGGGCGGGCGACTGCTTTGAACATGTTTCTTGTGGCCCCCAGCTATACCTTTGTCTTGGATGGAGGCCTTCACACCCTTCACCATGGCCGATGGTGAAGGGTCGTGTGCCCCCTCTACCTGAATACCTGAATAGGTAGACCCCACGCGGTTTTAGTGGGCAGGGGAGCTGGTATAAGTTTTAGTGGGGGCTTCGGCTCTGTTGTAGGCGTGGTGGGGTTCGTTTGAAGCCTTTTGAGCCTTTCAGGGCATTTCAAGTTCCAGGCGTGATGTGCCTTGGAGCAATTTGGGCACTTTGCCTGAACAGGGTGGTTTGCCTTGTGTTTATCAATGCATATTTTTGTGTCATGGGGCTGGCTGCAGACTCCACACCTCACTGGGCGTTGGCAGCCATCTTTGTGATGCCCAAATCTCTGACATCTGAAGCATCTTAGGGGCTCTGGGGTGTAAGGCCTGTGTTGGAATACGCCCCAGATTCCAAGATGGTAGAGCTGGAGAAGCTGGAGTGTTTGTCGATAGATGGGTCGTCATGGCTTTTCCTGTTTGATTTATTCACAGGATGCCAATCGCCGTCACTTTCGGAACCTGTATCTAATATGGATTTTCTTTTCCGACACTGAGCAGCAACGCTGGTTCTATCACGATTCATTTCGTATTCTAGTTTAGTCAAATGCTCACTGTGGAGTGATGTATGTCGAGTGAAGGTGATGCTCTGTGCTATAGAAGACAAAGTCAGCGTGGAGTTGGCTCACTGGATGAACTGGCTCATTCTCCCCTACCGTGGGGAGCTAATGAATTAATCCTCTCAGTTCAAAAGATGGGAAGTAATAAAGAATGTATGATAAAATATAATAAGAGAGCATATATGAGCACCTTACGTTCTAATGTTATAAAGTATGATGTTATTATAGAATGTATTGTTTTGTCTAAGAGATAATTCACATCACCATGGTAGGATTGTAATGTAGCTGTAGTAATTATTCCCCTGCAAAAGAAAACAAGTATGTATGAGATAGGAGAGCTGAGGGCAACATATGATTGTATAATTTTTAAATTACCTACAGAAAACATTCTACATGTATATTGTGATGGGTCAGCAGCTAGGGATGGGAAGGCAGGATGTGGAATCTTGATTAGGGAGTACACTAACCTTGGCACTGTAGATACTGTTATTGGACCTCACTTAACTGACAATGTTTCTTTAATGCAGGGGTAAACTTCAAGGTGTATTAGCAGGTTTACAGGAAGTAGTCAAATGTGGTAAAAATTCCTGTTTCTTTAAATGCAGTAGGGGAGCGTTAGAGTCTTTAAATATCAGACGACCAGTATACCAGAATATTGTGATAGAGTGTTGAGAGAATGTTAAGACATTAAAAAAATGGGTATAAAGTAAGATTCATGTGGATCCCTTCACATGTGGGAATACTGTTGAATGAGGCAGTTGATGAGATAGCGAAGAGAACCTTGGAAAAAACTCTTGTCGATGTTGTATGATAGAAAACTTTGAAACAAATAAAGACAAGAATCAAGATGATCCAAGAGGATAAAGAAAAAGTTAAGAGAATGGTAATGGTGGACAGCAGTAACACACTTAAGAATTATGCATTAATAAATACAAATTCGTCCTTCACTTATGGTAGAGGAAAGTCTACTTGGAAGGATTCAATTTGCTTGAGATTAAGGGTAGGATACAAATATATCTGGCAGTACGGTGTTGGTGTCAGTGAGAAAGATAAGGAGTGCAAATTATGTAGTATGCCGCATGCCCACACCTTAGATCATTATGTATTAGTGTCAACTTATTGATAATTATAGAAATATGGAAATAAGTAGTGTACCACAACAAATTGTTTGGATATGTGTGATAATGGTATGATAGACAGAATACTTAGGAGCTACAAGCCTTTGCACCTAAAGTGTAACACTTTTATGCTGTGTTTACTATATTAACCTGTAATGTTAAATGTGATTCTCGTACTGTGATTTGTGGATTTGTACTCACTGGATTTGTGTGCCCCTTGAGGAACATGAAGCAGAAGGGGGTAGAAATAGCGTAAGCTACAATATCCCTTTGAGATCTATTTTCTTGGCTCAATAAACGTACTTGAACTTGAATAGGTTTCTAATTTGCTGGAAATAATCCTTTGTAATCCTACACGGGACGTGTTCTACTGAATTTATATGCATTCTATAGTATGGCGACCAAAACTGAACTGCATAATCTAAATGACAAGATTTGCATAATCTATAAATTATGTTAGTATAAATGGGGTTAAGTCGGACTGGGAAAATGTTGTTTCCCAGAAAATGAAAATGCCTCAAGGCATTTGGGAGCCGGTCGGCCAAGCGGACAGCACGCTGGACTTGTGATCCTGTGGTCCCGGGTTCGATCCCGGGCACCAGAGAGAAACAATGGGCAGAGTTTCTTTCACCCTATGCCCCTGTTACCTAGCAGTAAATAGGTACCTGGGTGTTAGTCAGCTGTCACGGGCTGCTTCCTGGGGGTGGAGGCCTGGTCGAGGAGCGGGCCGCGGGGACACTAAAAGCCCTGAAATCATCTCAAGATAACCTCAAGATAGGAAGGCTGTCCTGGGACCTCTGTTATTCATAATATATACAAATGATTTAGATTCTGGTTTGAGCAGCAACATTTGCAAATTTGCCGATAATACAAAAATTGGGAGGGAAATAAACACGGAAAAAGAATCACTATCGCTTCAAGACGATCTAAATAGGATTTTGAAATGGTCAAAAGATTGACAGATGCAGTTTAATGCTGATAAATGTAAAATCTTGAGGCTAAGTAATGATGATAGAGTTACAAGATACGAGCTAGATGGTGGTGGGAAGTCAGATTGCGAAAATGATCTGGGAATTATGATTAGTAAGAATTTAAAACCCAAAGATCAATGAATGAATGTTCGTAATAAGGCTAATAGGACACTTTTTAGGTGTAGTAGGTCAGCCTGGGGAGGAACAAGCATCTGGTGATGAGGTAAAGTGCATTATGAGCATCGATGTCTTCAATCATCTCGTTCATCCTCTTCAGGTCAGTGATCTTCTTACCAAGGACCTCGTCGATGGCATTCCCTCCAACAGGAGCTCCTAGGAGTGGGCTATCCTTAGGGTTGGTTATATGACTATCAGGTAAAACAACCTTTATTCGCTCTATTATGTACTGGTTTGTGGAGGTTATTTCGCACTTGGAAGAGTTCAGTCTGAGGCCTAGACTTGCTCTTTGTTCCTGAATTATTCTTATGTCATCTAGGAGGGAGTCTGGGGAGCCAGCTAGAGTACCATCGTCCTAAAAACAAATGTTTTCACTGGACAGATTATCGGTGACTAGGCAGAAAAGAAAAGGAACAAGGGGGGTCACCCTGTTGGACACCTTCTTGAGATTCAATTTCATGTTCCCCGAATAACAGAGTTAGATTCATGATGTAACATGAGTTTACAAACGGGTAGAGGGAAGGAAAAAAGCGGTGAATCGCACCGAGTACTGCATCCCTTCTTACCAGATTGAAAACATTTTTGAAGTCCAGCTTTATCAGGGCTTTTTCATCTGTAATGTTGGCAATGTAGGCTCTAGCTGCATGAGCCGCTGCCTCACTCCTTTGGGGAATGCCAAACCCAAGCTGTTTTGGCTTCAGCATGTCTGTTGCTGCCTGGCTAACTGTTCTAGCAGTAGCCGTAGCGACGAGGCGCCAGAGTGAATTGCACACAGCTATCGGTTTGATTCCCCTATCGTTATACCCTCAGGGCACAGAGGGTAGCGCCAAAAAAGATAGGCTGTATGATCTCTGGTATGTTGCCAGCTAGATATGTGTTGGAGATTCTAGTTAGTTTCATCAGGAGGCCCTGCGCAATGTCTCCCAGGGTTGAGCATTTGTTTGATGTGGTTGGGTCTTAGTCCTGTGAACCCGCCTGCTGATCCTGGTGGGAAGGATAAAGCTGCTTTATGCACCACGGATTCGAGCACACACAGGGGTTCCGCTCTGGTGACACCGACTAGTGGAACACCGTCGTCACGTGGAGCTCTGGGTGGGGGTTTGTCTCTCAGGGCTTGTGCTATATTGGCGTCTCTGGTGCCAACTGTATCCTTGCTGGTGATGACTCTGATCGCCCCTACTGTGTTGCCTTCTTCTATTTTCTTGTTGACTGTTGCTCTGATTTTGGAGGCCTCGGTTCTGCTGTTAATACCTTTTCTGTGGTGGGTGTTTTTGGCACGGGTGGACAGGGGTGCCTGGTTGTCCTCTCCAGGAAAACTATTTATAGCCATAATGACTGAGGAAGCTAGTGATTTGTCTCTCCTTGCAGGGACAGCTAGGCATGTGTTACCAAACAACAGAAGGTTGCGCCATGCTTGGATGGTTCTGGGAGAGTCATTAACCTTTTGCAAGAGGCTGGATAGTTTGGCTGCTGCTTGGGTGCGGGCAGCTTTGGGGATGTGCTGCAAGGTCCCAACCGATGTTGCTTTGATGGCTTCTAGTAGGTTCTCTGTTGAAATGAAATGGTTGGAGGTGTTTTTCCTGACTGCTGGTGTGGGACGTTGATTGATACTCTCTTTGGGAGGGCGCCACGTATCAGCACATTGGGTTCCATTGTGGGTATGCTTAGGTAAAACATAATGTTACTGGACATTTTGTCTGTTGTACTGGCTACTGAATTTGATTTTGTTGACCCTCATAATATCGTAGTGAGAGTAACTGGGGTATTGGCTCATCAAGTTTTAGCAAGCACTGATGGTGGTAGCCTAGGATAGATTTTCTATCGCTATGCTAAAATCCTACCTCCTTGGTGGTTAGTACATAAAATAATATATATGTATAATCATATACAAATACTTTGAGAGGTAATCACTGTCACTGGAAGTACCACAAGTCAGATCTTCAAAATTACCCTTGGTTGGTGCAGGCACTAATTAACGCTCAAAAGGTGAAATAATTATAAGTAAATATATAAAAAAGATACACAACACAACTCATGCTGATATAGGTCCCACCCGAAATAGGGTCTGCACAAATAATTATGGTTAATTATAGTTAATTAATTGTGCAGACCCTATTTCGGGTGGGGCCTATACCAGCAAGAGTTGTGCTGAGTATCTTTTTACCAGCATGAGTTGTGTAGTGTATCTTTTTTGTGTATCTCAATATAACATTGCACCAATTATCCTGATAGAGACACTCGTGTTAAGCGACTCGAGGAAATGCTCAAGGTGTCTCAAAGCACACAGCATCAATGACTGTGAAACCCAACTATTCACGAGCAATAGGTGCAGAAGGGGTAAGCACCATGCAGTACTGTGCAGACATACGAAAATAAGGTCTCCAAACCTTAAGGTGAGAGATGGAACGCCCACCACAGTACAGTATTGCAAGATGCAATAGAAAATTAGTGTCCTGTCGACAAGGTCCAAAAATAATGCGACTTTACCTACTTACCATTAATACTAAGAAGGCCAGGGTCCATACCCGAGGGTTGAACAAATTTTGTGTAGTGTAGTGTAGTGACCCGAGGGTTATTTGATCAGGGGTCCCAGAGAATATTTATTTCACAAAAAAGTGGCAGATCTACAATTAAAGCCTGTAACCCAGGTGACATTAAATATATCGGGGTTCCTAGCTGACACAGGACCTCAAGTCTACCTGGTGGTACAACCATCAGTATGTTTGTGCAGCTAGTACAAGTACAAGCCATTATGGTGGACACAATTCCAATGGACATACATGTAAAAGGTCTAGGAGCTACTGTCATATTCCTGAGAGATAGGGGAATGAAACTGGCAGATACAATTAATCCTGATCACCTCACCGACATCGGAATCCTTGTAGGCGCAAACTGCTATAACAAATTTATCATTAGCCCAACTAAATATCAGTGTATTAACATGTTAAATTCTGCAGGTGGCAAATTACTCACAGGCCCAGTACTCACAGGCCTAAGGAAGCCTATGCCTGTATACCAACAATACAAACAGAAATTTGAATTAGTCAGCCGATTATACAACTTCAGTAAAATTATACTAAGGAGAACACAGCTTACTATATCAACAGAAGTTGATCTTGATATCATTTAAAGCTGAAGATGTATGCATGAGGCCTCAGTGGCAAATCTGTGAACAGTAGTCTAAACAGCTACAGGTCACTGCGACCAATGTCACTGAACCCACTGCAGTCTCAGAGCCATACTCGACTTTAATGATTGAGTACATTCAATCCTCTAAATTAACTAACCACATTAAAAACTAATTTGTCAGCTAAATGAACTCCAGCAAATAACCTCACGGGAGCATAGCTGACTATATAAATCCGACAACTGATTTTGATATATTTATTATTAGCCAAGATTTATTCCATTAGCCTCAATGGCTAATCAGTGACCTGAATAAGCCACAAGTCACTGTGACTAATGTCACATATCTCAGTGCAGTCCCAAAATCATATTTGACTGTAGTAATTGATCACATTCAGTTCTCTGGGTTAAATAAAATTTAACTGGGCTATAAATTTAGCCTCACAAGAGTTAGCAGGGAAATGAAATCGCCTAAAGACTTCCAACACCTGTAACTCTAGTACAGGACATCCGTCCTGTTTGAACTGACATACAAATGTACCATGTAATAAATACTAACATCAAATTAATCAAATAATTCTATGTAGGAGTTTCAGTGTTCACCTGTTTTAAATACTGGACTTCGACCCGTGTTCGCCCCCCCCCCCCAACGAATTATGTCGGGAAACCCGATATAATTTACTAACCGTTAATGAAATATGCAGTTAATATTACTGTTGTTTTGTACTAACAAACTAAACAAAACATCTTAGTTATTCATTCAAAGAAAACGAGCTTGTTGTGGATTTTCCCTGAGAAAAATGGGATATCATTGCAGCGTCTCCATTAAATTCACCAGCAAATAATATTGGGAATTCCTCTTAAAACATCAGTCTCTGGACTATAAACATCATAAAAGCATTTCCCTTGAACGAACTTAATTATCAGTACTAAAACATATTAAATATTTAACTTTTCCACTTCTTGATAAAACGCATCTGAAGACGCCCGATGCGTCAGTCGTAGGCAGATGCCATTAATTTAACGTAAACAACAAGCCTCACTTGGAGCCCGCTTGAAGCTCTGCAATTATTCCCCTCTAGACGCAGTGCTATGGTACAAACAAACGTCCCATCATCAGCACGATCTTCGTCAACAGTATATTTTCAAATATATGTAGAAATATTCTTACTTGAGTTTTCAGGCTTTGAATAGTGGAAAAGTGTTAATATTATATTAATAAATAATAATAATAATAATAATAATAATAATAATAATAATAATAATAATAATAATAATAATGTTTATTCAGGTAAAAGTACATTCATTCAAAATATGTTACAAACAAAATATTGGATTTTTGTCCTAGTATCACATAAGTGTTGATACATGATTTATGAGAATTCTTGAGTGTGTTGATGTTATATCAGGTTCATGTGACTGAATCCCCTCTCACACTCAGCAGTACTAATTTGAATAACTTGTAAACAGCTCAGTAATGGATGTAAATCATGATGGGGATGCGGCGCCCGTGATCCTCCACATAGTCTCTGAAGGTATTTAGTGCAGAGTAAGAAGAGAAGTTTAAACCTCTTACAGAGATAATAGTTCAGCTTCTCCGTAATTAGGTGGTATTTCATCAGCCCAGTAGTCTTTTCCAAGGACACACATTTCACTTATCAGGGATTTATACATACTTTGAGGTTTAGAAATTGAACCTCATGTTCAATTTCACGGCAACATGGATGTTGTCGTAAACATGCAGTGCTGCACAATATGCACAAAACTAGTAAGAAACTGTTGATAATTAATGGAGACAATTCTCTTTGTTTCTTGTTATGGTAATTACTCCAAACTTCTTTTCAATTGCCTTTTGAGCTTCTAAAGCTCTAGTGCCAGGTTTCTCTTTTAGTCCATGCAGTGACCTTATTCTCCGTTGAATCAGTTTGTCTGCGTACACAATCGAAGTAGTGCGTTTATGTAGACCCTCTGACAGTAAACCAAGTTCATACAATGTGTCATACATTAGAGCTAAATCCAATAGAAATTGTTCTGAAGTTAGCTTCTTCAACAGACCTTCAAAGCTTTTTCTATCAATTCCAAATCTTGTTTCATCTTTCATTGCTTTTTAAAAATTAAAACAAAGTGCTTCGTAATTTTTCCACACTGCTAAAACTGTTCGAAACGAGCTGGCCACCTACCTGGTGCCCAGAACAATGCCTATTTTGCAAATCTGTTGTCCAAGATGAGAGGCATATTCAGATAGTTGTTTTTGATTTAGAGGTGATCTACTGTAAACTGAATACAATTTGTCCGTAAATGCTTGAAAATTATTAATTGTATTAACGTCTCTCATTGAATCACCTTCTTCAAGTTCTAATCTGTGATTAAGACAGTGCCAGATTATTATATCAGGATAATGTTCCTTGAGAATTGTTGCAACGCCAGATTTAACACCCAGCAAGACACTTGCCCCATCACCCCAAATGTGTATAAGGTTATGTTTCAAATATAAGTCATGAAACCCATGATAATTGAGACAGCTCAATAGATGCCTAGCAATAGTTGCTGTTTTCTGATCAGGTAGTTCAACCAGATCTAAGAACGTGAAATGAGGATTACCTTCCTTGTCACTTTCACATTTAAAGTAAACTATCAAGGTTGTTTTAATGCTCCGGCTTGTCGATTCATCAATGATAATATAAATTTTGCCATTTATATGCTTGATATGCTGGCAAAATTTTATGCCAGCATGTGCATCAAAAAGTGCATTTTATGTCCATTTTATGCCAGCATGTGCGGGAATGCAATTCCATTTTAAAGTTCCTCACTGGAACTGCTTTTGCAGTTCCAGTAAGGAACTTAATTGAAGACATGCTTAGAATCATGGGAAGTTTGCTTAGAAGCCATGATGGGGATGTTCGTGAGAAAAAATGCGTCTGTATTAGAAGGAAATCCACGTATCTCCAGCCACCACTTTACTGATGCCACTGAAACACAGAAGTGGAGTTGCCAACTCAGTATATCACACGACATTAGAACCACCCTAAAAAGCACTAAATTATGTAAAGGTGTGTGCAGCAGTTTTGTCACTTTAGCTGCCTAGTATTTAACAATAAAATATACTATTGCACGAATAAAGAACACCTGTCTAATGAACTACTTCTAAACCCATGAACATTATCGCTGAATATTCGTATCCAAAGCGGTAGGTTGGCAACTTTGTCTTATACCGTTTGTCTGTCATAAATGGATAGGATCTGTCATAAATGGATAGGAAGCGTTCACACTAATATTTTCCTGTCAAGATCAACCATCACCCACAAGCTATCGTCTCCCTTTCCCCTCATCCTCTCTCCCTTTCTATTCACCCTCTCCCTTTCCCCTCATCCTCTCCCTTTCCCATCATCCTCTCCCTTTCCTCTCATTCTCTCCCTTTCCCCGATTACATCACCCATTTGTAGTTCTGCCGGAGCGGCGCTCCAGCAGCACTGCACCACTGATTTACTCATATGCAACCAACATATACATGTCTAATCCTAATTTGAAAAATCAAATTGTTCTGCCTTTATATGGTTTCATCCACATCCTGGTATTTTGAATCTTATTTTATTACTCTAAAATTACATATTTAATCTAGAACGAGAGTTGTATTGTGAAACAAAAATGAAGTTGAGAAAAACTGCGAGATTTCATAAAAATCTACAATCAGAATCATCAATCATTTAAAACATTTGTTTCAGACAAATGAAACATCTATTCCATTTGTCTAGAATATGGCTGCCGAGTTCCTTGTCAGAAAACTGAAGAAATCACACCGAGATGCTGTTAAGAGGCGGCTTCAGACATTGTACTTTTCTTNAAGATATTACATTTTCGAATCTCTTGAGCTTGTGCTCAATTGTCTTCCGAGTCTCTGTGGTTTGCTTGATTCCATGTGATGACAGCAGACGTTCGATCAACTCCGTGACCAGAGTTTTGAGCATTGGCCAGAGAGCGTCTAGTTCTGTGGGAACACTATTTAAAGCTGTGCAGGTTTGGGGCCTAGTAGCTTTTAGACCCTTCTCAGTGGTAACTTTGACACTAGAATTGTTTTTCCTAATGGCCCCAGTGTGCTTACTGGATGAAATGGGAGGGCGACTGCTTTGAACATGATTCTTGTGTCCTCCATCTTTCTTTTTTTCCTGTACGGGGGTCTTCACACCCTTCACCATGGCGGATGGTGAAGGGCCGTGTGCCCCCTCTTTCTGAATGGGTAGACCCCACGCGGTTTTAGTGGGCAGGGGAGCTGGTATTAGTTTTGGTGGGGGCTTCGGCTCTGCTGTAGGCGTGGTGGGGTTTGTTTGAAGCCTTTTGAGCCTTTCAGGGCATTTCAAGTTCCAGGCGTGATGTGCCTTGGAGCAATTTGGGCACTTTGCCTGAACAGGGTGGTTTGCCTTGTGTCTATCAATGCATATTTTGGGTCATGGGGCTGGCTGCAGACTCCGCACCTCACTGGGCGTTGGCAGCCATCTTTGTGATGCCCAAATCTCTGACATCTGAAGCATCTTAGGGGCTCTGGGGTGTAAGGCCTGTGTTGGAACACGCCACAGATTCCAAGGTCAAGTTTCTCCGGTATCCGTCCTCTAACTGTGAGAAGAACTTGTCGGGTTTCCTGTTTTGTGGTTCTTACTTGGCATCTCTCTGCTGACACCACATAGTTCAGCTTTTCGAGATGGTCAAGGGCCATATGCAAGGGATAGTGGAGGACAATGATTTTTCCGTATTTTATCCTCAGGTTTCAGTTCCTCACATTTTGTGTAATTTTTCAGAATCGTAGCGGCCGACTCGTCTTTAGGCCTCAGAATGTATTCACCTCTGAGATTAGGTTTTGCTCTGATCTGGAGCTGGGGGTACTCTTTTTCGAGGTCTACTACAGTGGCGTAGGAAGACTTACCTTCGGTGTGCTGCACTTTGAAGATTGGCAGTGGAGATTTAGTCTGAGGAGCTGGAAGAGCTGGAGAAGCTGGAGTGATTATAGGGCGATGGGTCGTCATGGAGTGGCTTGTCCTGTTAGCCTTATTCACGTGATGCCACTCGCCGTCACTTTCAGAACTTGTATCCAGTATAGATGGTCTTTTCCTGCACTGAGCAGCATTGCTGGATCGATTATAATTCAATTGGAATTCCATGATGAAATTCAAATGATCACTTGTGGAGTGGTCTGGTGAGTGAAGGTGATGCTCTGTGCTACTGGAGACAAAGTCAGCGTGGAGTTGGCTCACTAGGTGAACTGGTGTGACTGATCGTGTGGTTTTACAAATGGTTTTACAAATGCCCATTCGTGTTTAACAAGTTTGATATCATTTTATTCTAGCATAGTTGAGGTAGATGATAGTGGTAAGGTTTGCGATGTTGTGTACCTTGAGTTTAGCAAAGCTTTTGATACAGTGCCACATGAAAGACTGATTAAAAAGATAAGAGGCTCATGGTTTGTTGTTGTTGTTTCAGATTCAGCTACTCAGAACAAGAAGTTCCAGTAGCACGGGCTAATGTGAGCCTGTAAGTGGAGGCTGTTTGGAGCCATTATCTGTATATAGCTGATACAAGAGATCAGGCGATGGATGGGGGTCTTCATGGTGGTTTTCTGCCCTGGAGGGCTGGCTGTACAAGTTATGGTGCTGTTGGGGTTAGTGTAGCCCACTAGGTCTTCCGTTATTTCTTTGGCTGAGCCGTGCTGTCGTTGTAGTTTGATGAAGTGGCCTCTATGAGGAAGTCTTGAACCGAGCAGGTGCAGGATTGGGCAGCAGAAAATAACATGATGTTTAACAGCAATAAATTCCAGGTACTCAGGTACGGCAAAAATGAGGTCCTGAAACATAATACAGGGTACAAAACACAATCGAATCTGCCCATAATAGGTAAACAGCATGTCAAGGATTTGGGAATAATGATGCCCGACGATCTAACGTTTAGGGAGCATAACCAAGCAAATATTGCGTCAGTCAGAAAAATGATAGAATGGATTACGAGAACTTTCAAATCCAGAGATCCCATCACAATGGTTGTACTCTTCAAGTCACTTGTGTTGTCCCGTCTTGAGTACTGCTCAGTACTCACTTCCCCCTTCAGAGCAGGAGAGATTGCTGAAATAGAGGGAATACAAAGAACATATATGGCATACATAGACGCGATAAAGCACCTAAATTATTGGGATCGTCTCAAAGCTCTCCAAATGTACTCACTAGAAAGGACACGAGAGAGATACCAAATAATATACACGTGGAAAATACTGGAAGGCCAGGTCCCTAATCTACACAGTAAAATAACAACGTACTGGAGTGAACGATATGGAAGAAAATGCAGAATAGAACCAGTGAAGAGTAGAGGTGGCATAGGCACAATCAGAGAACACTGTATAAACATCAGAGGTCCGCGGTTGTTCAACGTCCTACCAGCGAGCATAAGAAATATTGCCGGAACAACCGTGGACATCTTCAAGAGAAAACTAGACTGTTTTCTAAAAGAAGTTCCGAACCAACCAGTCAGTGGTGGGTACGTGGGCCTGCGGGCTGCTCCAAGCAACAGCCTGGTGGACCAAACTCTCACAAGTTAAGCCAGGTCTCGGGCCGGGCTTGGGGAGTAGAAGAACTCCCAGAACCCCATCAAGCAGATATCAAGCAGGTGTCGTATTTTTGGTGCAGCGGTGGAGCTCCCACTAAGATTTCCTGGTCTGAGGAATCCGTAATCTCCGTAGTTGGTGTTTTCTTCTTTCACCTCGCAGCCTTAGGTAGGCTCAGGTGTCGTGGATTAATACTTTTTCAACCAATTCTTCTTTTGACATCA
>WNGS01160667.1:0-10105 GCA_020271785.1 Procambarus virginalis | reverse complement strand
TCTTAATCCCCCTGCTGCCCGATTCAAACTAAAACTTTAGGCGGCTAGGGAAACTCATATCCCCATATCTCCCCCCTCCTTGTCTGACCATTCAGCAGGAAGCCAGCACAACTCTACATGCCGCTTCCAATAACAGCTCTTGGCGCCAAAACTCGGCATAGGAGCAGAAGTGCCTAAACCAATCACAGATGCCCCTCGCCCGGTGGCGTGGCGTGACGTCACAGGAGAGGCAGGCCTAAAACAACGTCTCAATGTCTCACTGGTGGGGGGGGAGGCAACGTTCCCCCACTGTCCCCCCTCCACCTGTAACGGTTTTTGAGTCATACCACCTCACACCACTCTCTAATCTCTCCCTATTTCACAGAACAGGAAAAATTCTGTAATTCTCTCTACAGAGCAACACAGACCTCCCATTAGTCTTAACTGACAGTCCTTAACATAAGCTTTCATTTGACACCCCACAAGTATATGTAAATTTGAAAGCTTCAGTTTCTAGAGTCCCTAGAGCGACTAGCCTATTCTAGAAACTAGGAAAACTAGCTGAGGGATTCTACATCCCCTCACACCACCTCCCACTAAAGAATATATTTTCCTGCAAGGAAAATACATTCAAAACACCAGCTAGTTTTTCTGCACACACCTGCCCAACAGGTGTACTAGCTAAAAAAGTGTGGAGTGTGAAACTCTGTTTCCTATACATCTCTGGCCTGAGGGTCTCTGTGCACTACCACCGGATCACCCTTGGTGGTGCTGCCTGACCTTGGAGTGGCAACATGTTCGGCTCCAGCTCTGGTCCTGGCCGGTTCAACACCTCGCAACCATTTCCATCACTGAACCTCCCATTTCCGTCCTCGGTCTGTGTCATACTGGACACATGAGCAACACATTGGTGTGGCCTTACCGGTGAAGCACTTCTTACCTCCCCTCAGCCTACAAAGAACTTACTGTCAGTTTTCCACCTGACATTGCAACAAGTTGACAGGATCACCCCACCTGTCCAACTGTCAAACACAAGCCGGTCTTGCTCTACCGACTGAACTATCTGGGAGAAACCTCATCTACAAGCACCTACACTCACCCTACTGAGCTTGGGGTCTCTCCCTTGCTTTTCCTCGGTCTCGCTCCTCTAACAAGGACTCGAGCGAAACTTTTGACATCTGTCAAACTCCCTTGTCCGTTCTACCTGGACATAACTTGGAATGTGATCAGCATTCCCTCTGCAGATCTACTATAACCCTTTACCAAGGCAATCCTTAAAGAACAAAATCATTATGCTGCTGGGGATCTGAACCATGGAAAATCACCAGCCCAAAATGACCTTTGCCATCTTGCATTGGCAGCCTTTCTTCAAAAGGCGATCGATGTATGCATCCATCGAATCGTCTTTCTCAGTGCTGCCATGCTAGGCATCTTTACCTTCATACCTTGTCACCAGGTTAAGTGCACTAGGGTGGGTTTGCTTCCTTCCCTGTGTGAGATTGCCCCCTTGCAATCTGCACTTGAGCCAGCACTGACTTGCTGCGCTCTCACCATCAGGCTCGAACTCGGCCTTGCTGTCACCTCTGAAAACGGGAGCCTCTGCTCAACCTCTCAAGTCGGGAGCTCTGCTCACCTCTCAAGTGACTACCATGAATTCTTCCTGGGGTTGTACAGTCCCCACTCTGGCAAGAATTCCCTCACCTGTCTAACTACAGATAAATTACTCTCCTTTCTCTAAAGAAGTCAACTCGGATCCTTAGCTGGTGGCGCGACCTCCCACTAAGATCCTAAGGTGTATCTAACAACTACACTCCTATGACACCTTTGACAACTACATTGTCGTCCAATGAGACCTCCACGCTTGAGGTCACTTCTAGAAGCTTCGTCTACCCTTAGGTAGGTGGTGTCTTGCACCTCAGGCAGATCCTGAGTGCACCATTGCAACCACTGTTGCACGCTGGCTTGGTGTCCACGACACCTGCTGCTGCGCTGACCCACTCACTCACGAGTGTGTCAATGTCCCCTAGCTAGCAGCCTCGAAAAGCCAGACAGATCTCACCATATCTACCATGAAATACCTCTTTCCTACAGTGTGTGTGGTGTGTGTGTACCTATGTGTGACAACCGTGCACAAAACATACCTTCAACAATACTGTTCCACAATGTTCTGCAACGAGCTTTTATGTTACTTAAAAATCAATGAGACTGCACTGCATGGGCTCGAACCCAAGTTGCATAGCCCCACGTTGGCGCCAGTTGTGAGATTTTTTTCTACGCCTACCTCCCTTAGGAGGTGGACTACAAGTTTAAAGGCTGCTCTTGGCAGTTAAGCATGAGTCCAATAGAAAAAGGAGAAGCGGGAGCAAACCGCCAGGCTTCCACCACCAGGGGTGAAAACCTGTCCACATAGGCCGCTGGTTCCTCCTAGTTAAACATGACGTTAAAACCAATAAAGGGTAACCGACGGGTTCTCACAATCAAATTTTATATTTGATGTGGCGCTATGAATTGGAATTCGAATTCCCAAGAGCACAGCCGTCATATCAAAGATCACAGCAACAATAATCATAAGGTGCAGAACAGGGGTGTGGAATAGAATAGTTGAAGGTTGACATCAAAGACCGTTTTCTATAAAATAAACAATTTATTAATAACAAGAGACTAGACTACTACATTATCGAGTTTACATTTACGTTAATGTCCATCCAGTGGCACTATAACCAACAGCTAACTAGCAACCCTTGCTGTGTGGCTGCATACTGAACTAACCTGAACACAGGTGTGCCCACTGACGACGCAATATTGCAAATCAAAAAAATATCACAGACTAAGTTACACCACAGCGAGTGATTTATTACGTTAATGTCCATCCAGTGGCATTTGCAACACAGCTATTCAACAGCCCCTCGAGAAATGACAGCAGGCTCCATCCTGCTGACACTTTGGGCTGACAACATGAACTAACTGAACAAATGAAGGATATCCACTGATGACACAAGCAAGCAATCAATAGTGTCACGGCTTCACGGTGCACAGCTACTCTAATCACAAGCTTAAGGTCCTCCTTCCAAACAGGAGTGACCCCCGTAACTAGGCGGGTAGTCTAACAGTGACTCCCCCTATCACAACTAAAGTGAACAAAGTCAGGCAAGGTGGGATTCTGGGACACAGCTCCACACATCCCAAGTTACTCTACTCTCGTCACCAGACGATAACCAAAAGCAATTGCCTTAATCAATTACAACATTGATTATGTGATTAATGATGGTAATTGACTGATCGCAGCAGTCAGCAACAAAGTACTACTGTAATCACAAACAATTGTCTCTCGCTAGACAACAACATGATGGTACTCTACGTTAACACAAGTCATCTTGTCTTTCACACAAGTACAATAACTCAAGTCTTACATTACATCACACTTGACTCCCTGCAAGTATTCAGTGAGTAATTTTTAATTAAGCTCAAACGGACCACTAATTACATCCCAATTGAGTTACGTTAACTAAGCCTACCCCAAGTGGGTGGCTTCTCAACAGTCTGTGTCATTAATTACTTTAATATGAGTGTAAATTACCCTAATTAACCCCGAGCAATTAATTAACTGTCACCAGGACCGATAATTAATCATACATAAATACGTCTCACTCCGCACTGCCTAAGCAGGTCTCATCAAACACTGTGAATTCACGGAAGAGGAGTTAATTACTAATTAACAATGAGTGCATCTTAATCCACTGTCACCAGACAGAATATGATTAATATAACGTATGCTAACTCCATGACCTCGCTTTACCGAGTCATCTGAGTCCTCAAGACTCCAGACCTTAATTACTCCACTAATTATCATGAGCCACTAATTGCCATAACCCCGAAAGGTAATTAGTCTCGAGCAAATTACGTTAACACTATCACTTTCAGACTCTGACAGATCCTCTCCCACTACGTGAATTCATGATGAGAATGCTAATTACATAATTAGCTAGAGTGGTCAATTAGTTGTCACACGGACAATTAATTGCACCGGAAACGTATTCCAACAATCTCAAGTTCAACACTGTTCTACCATAACAGCTCTCACTCATTCAACAACAACAAATGTGCACCCCTTATCCAGTTAATTACCCCTTTAATTAACTCACTGAATCCTCAAGTCTTCAACACAACTTAAAGAACAAAGTAACCCAAATGTTACATAGGTCACACTTATAATGGCATGCAAAACAACATAATTGCACCGCCCACATACGGTTGCGACTACTGCAACTCGTTAATTACTATGCCCACACAGTAATGACACATGGTTTTGCAACAACCCAAGGTATACCAATATTACTGCCCCCTCTAATCTTGCAAACGTTGCAAAAGATAGATCGACCCCGTCTATTTCAGCAAGACAATTTACGTTAATATAAGACACCGTCGCTATACGCGGACAGCTGGCGCTAATTCTCCCATAATTAGGCAAATTAACTAATTGCTCGCTCTCATTAAGTACTGAGAATTTCCCTGAATATTCAAAGGGTCCCCTTAAATCCTCAACACAATTCCTAGGACAGTAATATCGTATACCTGATAACACTGCACAAACCTGCAACATAATGATGCCGTCAGCATGCCCCACATGCTAATGACATCATTAGGCAATCAGTCAGCAATCACAACTACTGACTCACCACACAACACAGTACAACAACATGCAAATCAACACATAGAAATGCCTTACATAAACAATGAAAATTATATCACCAGGACAATATACAGACCTCAGGATATCCACTGATAACCCTGCAACACGGGCCTGCCTACCTCTACACTGGCATAATTAATCAGGCGGTACCATGGCCTAATCCTGGCTGAACGATTATACAGAATCGACAGACTGGATCATTTATGTGGTGATTCTCTCCACTGACTGGTCCCATACTCAAGTCAGTCTACACACAACAATATATCTACATAAATATATATATATCTACATGAGTGGAACTGTGGACAATCTCCCTCTCCAGGTAGTTCCTCTACTTGTCACCTGGACGTGCCACAGACAGGTGTCTCAGCTGCTTCCCTAGCCTGGCCGGGCGATGGGACAACACCGCTTTACCGTAATGTCCATTAATACTGAGACACTGTTACACTCTGAATATTTTACTCACATTTTCCTCTCGTTTCACTCATTTCCCGGGGTCCCTACCTCACTGGCTGTCAACACTTAGCTTGCTCCTCGTGCGTCGACACGATGTGGCCCTAGGCTGTCACGGGAAAGTGGCCAAGGGGGTGGCCAAAGGTGGTGGCCAAAGCATGTGGCCACCGCGCGGCCCTCAGGAGTGTAGCCACGGGTGACGTCACAGCACCCCACCCGGGCTGCTGGCACGCGGGGTGGGGTGGCCTCGCCGGGCGGCGGGTGGCCGCGGGCGGCCTGGTGGTGGCCGCGGGCGGCCTGGGGGTGGCCGCGTGGCGCCTGGGGGCGGCCTGGGGTGGCCGCGGGCATCCACACATGGTTGGGGAATCACTCACAACCCCAACATACTAGAGCATGACTCGCTCTTACACTGGGGTGACATGGGTGACCATGGTCGGCATCACCACCACATGACGCCGTCGGGCGGAATTCAAAGTCCAACAGGGGCCTGTAATATCACCTTAATTACACTGGTAGGCCCTGACCATTATTCCCCCAATTGTCCATGAACATACAGGATAATTGAGCCATCTGTTACCCCATGAGGCTCTGCCAGCTGTCCCATGGGTGATCACTGTCTCTGAGGCTTTTTCACTGTCCTGTATTTATCAGCCCCAATTTCATGCGAATTCGGGTGTCGACACACCCAGGGTGGCAGGAGTGCCATGCAAGATGAGTAAACTGAACGACAGCAGCGATAACAGTGGTGGAGGTGGCAGACCCGCCACCTCCACCTAGACACTTC
This sequence comes from Procambarus virginalis, assembly GCA_020271785.1. NCBI lineage: Eukaryota > Metazoa > Arthropoda > Malacostraca > Decapoda > Cambaridae > Procambarus > Procambarus virginalis. The sequence goes on along the minus strand of WNGS01160667.1, from coordinate 4,199 downwards.
TTAATCCCCCTGCTGCCCAATTCAAACTAAAACTTTAGGCGGCTAGGGAAACTCATATCCCCATATCTCCCCCCCTACCTTGTCTTGACCAATCAGCAAGAAGCCGGCACAACTCTACATGCCGCTTCCAATAACAGCTCTTGGCGCCAAAACTCGGCATAGGAGCAGAAGTGCCTAAACCAATCACAGATGCCCCTTGCCCGGTGGCGTGGCGTGACGTCACAGGGAGAGGCAGGCCTAAAACAACGTCTCAATGTCTCACTTGGTGGGGGGGGGGGAAGCAACGTTCCCCCACTGTCCCCCCCTCCACCTGTAACGGTTTTTGAGTCATACCACCTCACACCACTCTCTAATCTCTCCCTATTTCACAGAACAGGAAAAATTTCTGTAATTCTCTCTACAGAGCAAACACAGACCTCCCATTAGTCTTAACTGACAGTCCTTAACATAAGCTTTCATTTGACACCCCACAAGTATATGTAAATTTGAAAGCTTCAGTTTCTAGAGTCCCTAGAGCGACTAGCCTATTCTAGAAACTAGGAAAACTAGCTGAGGGGATTCTACATCCCCTCACATACGGGATTTGTTTGTTTGGTCTACGGCTTAACGACAACTAACCTAAATGTAATAGTGGCCACATAATAACAAAGAGGTAACCTAGCTGCCGAGCCGCGTGTCCGTTGCTGTGGAGACTTGAACAATCCTCCGTCCTCCAGCTGCTGCTTGAAGGGTGTTGACTTGGACTTGCTCATATGGTAGTCTGGGAAACGGCTATTGTGCCAGATAACATGGCACCGCTCTACTGGTCGTGGGAGCGTAGTAAATGGGACCTAAACGTAGCTCTGCTACACACTGTCAGAGGTGTCCACGACGTACTTGCTCGTTCTCTAGTTGACTACTGTTGCCCTGTGGTGACGCTCTCCCGTCTTCCCCTTCTTCCCTATTGCGCATGCGCGGCTCTCGTTAGACAACTCGAGCGTAAAGGAATATGTATATCGTAATTGACTAGGAAGAATCAGGCAATATGTATAAGTGAGTCAAGATAAGGATTAAATCTGCAAGTTAGTAATTTTTGTAACTAGTGTCGTTAATACAAAGCTTGCATAAATACAATAATGTATAAACTGTTGGTTATTTCCAACAACTTCTCTATTACTCCCGCATTAATCATAGATGCCAGTTCTTCTCTCACCTGTGGAACAAGGTGATGAGGAACAGGATATGGTTTTGTTTGTACTGCTTGCTGCTCTAGCAAAGGTCTGCGGTAACCCACTACGTTTGCTTCTTTAGTGACGTCAGAGTACCTCCTTGTACTCTGCAACCAGTCGAGTAACCTGGTCGACTTGATCTTCAGACAGCTGATCATCAACCTTAACATCTCGGTGTGTCTCCTGCTGCTGTTGATTGAAAAGACCTGGCTGACCTACCTCCTCGTCGGCGGTTAACACTGAGACACCGGCAATCGTTGCCGAGAGCAATGGGTGGTCGATATCGAGCCGCGTGGTCCTCTCCTGTTCATACGTCTTACATGCTTCTTCGGCTTTTTGGATCCATCTACAGGTGGGTCCTCATAACGTTTGAGCATGTTGATGTGGTACTTCTTCCTGGCACTATCGACGTCAAGCACGTAGTTTAATTAACGTGTGCGAGCACTTCACTACCGTGAATGGGCTCTTCCGCTGCAGCAAGAGCTTGTTCCTGCTGGTTGGAAATAACAAAAGTACCTTGTCACCTACATTGATCTTGCGTTCTTTTGTTTTTTTCACCTTTGCAGACACTCTCTGAATGTCTCAATTTCAAAAGTTTTTCTGGGTGAGTCGGCTTGTTGCTCTCTGACCTCGTGGTAACAGCTGCCACGAGCGAGTTACCTGTTAATGGAGTTGCTGTCGCTTCAACCAGGGGTTTTGCTTCTCCATAACTTCACAGCTTGCTTTCTTCCCCTGATTCTTCAGTTGGGTGAAGAATAAGGGAGTGGTCACTCCCTGTGACGTCACCCCCGGGAGAGTTACCCATGGCACCAGCTGACTGAGGGCGGCTGCACCCAGCTGAGGCTGCTTCCGCACTCTCCCCCGTTTTCTTTGAGGGTGGACTTGGGCAATCATAGACTCCCGGAACATTCCCCAATAAAAGTCCATATACAGTACGTTCCTGTTGAACGGCACGAATTTTACCTGTGATGTAAGGTGTGTCGACCCACACATACATCTCCACCATCTCTTTAGCATAGCCATTTGGGAATTTGACAGATGTGTCTACCTGTCTCAGATCCTGGCTCTACTAGGCTTTTTCTTACCATGTGGGTAGTGGCGCCTTTGTCACGGAAGATTTTCGCCGATTTTCCGTTAACATTTCCGTCCACCACCTCAAGGGTCCAAGCTAGTGGATCCTTTCCAACGTTGGGATGTTTCTTATCACTTGAGCTCATACCTGCTATGTAACCTGGTTTCGGTTTTGCCTTGCAATCAGCTGCACGATGACCTGGCTTACCACAGTTGTAGCACTTGTGCACATGCTTGTTGGAGTTTCCCTGCTCACCAGGTACTAGGCTTAGGTCCCTCTCCAGTACCTGTAGCATGATTCTTCTTGTGCAGCTTCACCTGGGTGAAGGTGAACTGTCTCCTGGCCTCAGTCCACAGATCAGCTTGCTTGGCCATAGACAGATTTGACACAACTTTCTGCTCTTTGAGCTTGACACGCAGGGACGATTCGCATGCTTCTATAAACTGTTCGGGAATCATCAGTTGATAGAACTCCATTCTTTTCCACCCATGTTCTGCTTTATACGATTGATGTTGATGTGATCTTTTGAAATGACGGCTGTTCTTGGGAATTCGAATTCCAATTCATAGCACCACATCAAATATAAATATTTGATTGTGAGAACCCGCCGGTTACCCTTTATTGGTTTTAACGTCCTGTTTAACTAGGAGGAACCAGCGACCTATGTGGACAGGTTTTCACCCTAGTGATGGAAGCCTGGCGGTTTGCTCCCGCTTTTCCTTTTTCTATTGGACTCATGCTTATCTGCCGTGTGCAGTTCTTTAAACTTTAGGTCCATCTCCTTAGGGAGGTAGGCTTAGAATAAAATCTCACACTGGCTAATCAATTCGGATCCACTCGTGGAAAAACACCTAACTTAACACAGTTGACAGTCAATCATTAACATGGCAACCTAACTGCCGGTGTGCAAAGGGATCACAAGAGTTCCAACCGGATACTCGGGTAATGATGATGCGCAATAAATTACAATGGCACTGTCAATGGGACAGATAATAACATGCACAATAAAAATATCACACAATAACTAAATGTGTGGTGTATGTGAAGCTCACATTCACAAATGAGTGTAATGTTGTGATACCACACAGATAAACATGCATACACCGTCGGGTGTCTAGGTCTCTACCTATACCTGTGTCAGGTATAAAAAAGTGAGAACTGTAGTTGATCCCTCAGATCAACACAGACAGACACAATAGTACAATAAAAAGATCTTGTACTTACAGGTAGGTTACCTCTCTTATTCACTCACTCACTCAGGCACATTTATGCAAGAACTCGTAGGTGGCCTGACGGCTGGTTTTGCTCGGCGACAGGCTTTCCCACAAACCATACTTGACATGGAGGGTACTCGCAGGAGGGCGTTCTGTATATCTAACAGACACACGTACACACTTGATGGCACTGGCGGTAAGGGTAGTGACGTCACGTAGTACCGTGAGGCAGGGCGGGTAGCGGCTTGAGGCTACCCATACACTCTGGACCGAGTGGCGGCTGGCGGCTGATAATATGATACCATGCAGGTACACTGTGGTAAAAGTCACACCACAGATTACTTAGGCGGCAACACTGCCTTAGTTCACTCTAGGTCACTCACAGATGATCTTAATTTGTCACCAGGGCTTACCAGATACCAATCTGTTTCGCTCTGGTGATTTGTTACTAAGCTTCTAAACAATACAGTCACGATCGCGATTCCAGGTGAGCGTTGGTATATCGAAAAGACACCAAGTTTAACTTGACGGTGAGGAATGGGCGGTGTTCAGTCTATTGGCCGATAGACAGAACAGAACATGTCCTCTATGTACGGGCTCCATCACGTGAATGCCCTTGTAAGAGAATGCAGGATTCTCGTGGGACACACACAAGGGATTACAATTGACAAATGGCATTTCAGCAAAGAGCAGGAACCAATCATA
>WNGS01160666.1:5252-19178 GCA_020271785.1 Procambarus virginalis | reverse complement strand
TGTGGTGTCTGTGTATAGCTGAGATAGTCTTGGTAGTAAGGTTGATGTAAAGTCATTCCTGGTTACTGACTTTAATACTTAAAACGATTACATGATAGAGTAGCTCCCAAGCTTGGCAGGCGTCCTGTGTGCTTTTGTTTACCTTCTCTAGTGGCGTCCAGCCGCCGCACATAGAAAACGGATGGTACCATTTTCTGTGAACATGACATCCCTCCTTTTCTTTAAAAGAATGAATACAGGATGTCTACCATGCTTGTAGCACAAAGCAAAGTTATTGACACAAAGTAAGTTATTAACATATCAAGAGATATTGCATACATTTAACATTAATTAAACACACAAAGAATTTAAACAATCTTTACCACAAAGGATTTCAATGTTAAAAATACATATGCAATGTTAAACAAACATGAAAGAAACTGTAATACAAAGTTACAAAATATTGAATGAGAGATCTGCATTATTCAAACAATATTAAATTTAGTTCAGCATAACAAGTAAATACTTTGCATTACATAGGAACACAATTAATCATCATATCGTGTAGGGCGTTTAACATGACGTTTTGGACGAGAGTCCTTAAATACAAAAATATCCCTCGATGAATTGTTTATCGAGTTATAACTCATTTTTTTTTTCTTTTGCACGACTTTGCACTTCATCATTTTCTACACTATTTGGAATCACTTTGAAATAAGCCATATTACGTGTTATACTATGATCTCTATTACTCGCTGTTACCATAGTTCCTTTTACACTAATCACTTTATATGGTTTTGTATCATACGGCATATCTAGCTTTCCCTCTTTTTTCTTTTTAACGAGAACAGTATCTCCAACCTTTATGAATTGTTCCTTTGCACGTTGATCATGAGCAATTTTCATTTTGCCCTTGGCTAGTGCATCCTTCTGAGCGAGACGTTTATCCGTTACCTTGGCTGGCATGACAGGTAGTGCGATTCTCATAGGACGTCCAAATAAAAGTTCGCCAGGCGACTTGCCCAGTGTTCCATGCGGTGTTGCACGGTAGTTCCTGAGAAAAGCATACATAGCTTGTTTCCAGGATCGTCCTTCGGCATGAGCACAGCGTACAGCTTTCATGAGAGGTTGCATGAATCTCTCGACTTCTCCATTTGCTTGTGGATGTAGTGGCATCACACGGCGGTGTTTGAATCCAATATGCTCAGCAAAGTTGACAAAGTCTTGTCCATTAAATGGCGGTCCATTGTCCGTCTTGACAACTTCAGGAATGCCAAAGTTTGAAAAGATCTTGTCGAGTTCGGGATGACAGCCTTTGCAGATGTGGAAGTGATGATTTCTACTTCTGGATAACGTGAGTGATCATCAATGACTACCATCAAGTACTCTCCAGTTGGTAGCGGTCCACAGAAATCCATCGATACTTCCATCCATGGTGCAGCAGGTAGTGGTGAAGGTTGTAGAGGTGTTGGTCTTGAAGTATCCACTGCAGCTTGGCAAGGGACACAGGCATCATGCATGTCCTTAGCTTGACGATCAATGCCAGGAAACCACACCTTTTCTCGTAGCAGCTGTTTGGTCCTTACAAGACCTTGGTGTCCTTGATGTGCAAGCTTCAGAGCACGTTGCTGGAGAACAGCTGGAATGACGATACGAGTACCTCGCAGCACGGTGTCGCGTTGTTGCGTAACACTTAATTCTGTCTGGATGCGTTCAAGTGCTTTGAATGCATCTTGGTCAACTCCTGAGGGTGGGATGCGTGGAAACTTTTTCTTAGTCAATGCATCCACTGTTGCTTGCAGAGTTGGGTCCTCTAGGGTTGCAGTACGGATTTCATCAAGAGTGAGAGCCTTAGGGACTGCATCACAGGTTACAGAGTGTACATATTCCTCGGCAACTTGCTGATGCTTGGTGATGGTGAAACTGTTGGCAGGATGTCGACTGATGTAATCAGCGGGATTGCCTGCACCTGGCTTGTATTTCACCGTAAAGTTGTATGGTTGCAGACGAAGAGCCCATCTCTCAATGCGAGCTGGTGGTTTGGACTTTGGATTATTGAAGATGGTCTCCAACGGTTTGTGGTCAGTGACTATCGTGGTAAAGGGTGCACCAAGCAGATACACATTGAAGTGTTCACAGCCCCATACAAGAGCAAGAGCTTCCTTCTCTGTCTGACTGTATCGTTGCTCAACATCTGTGAGAGAACGGCTGGCGTAGGCAATTACTACTCTTGAATCTGGTTGACCAGGTTTGTGTTGGGCTAACACAGCACCTAAACCAACAGGACTAGCATCCACCGTTAACTCAGTGTCCATTGATGGATCAAAGTATGCAGCAGTCGCATTTTCTACTAGTGCATCTTTCACAGCATCAAATGCATTTTGCTCGACATCGCTCCAGTACCATGATGCATTTTTCTTCAGGAGCTCACGTAGAGGCTTCGTAATGGTAGCAAAATCTGGAATGAAGCGAGAACAGTAGTTTGCCATTCCCAGAAAACTATGTACTTCAGTGGATGTTGAAGGAGGTGCAGCATTCTTGATATCTGCAACTTTCTTAGGATCTGGAGACAGACCTTTGTCACTAAGTACATGTCCAAAGAATTCAATTTTATGTTGATTGAACTCACACTTTGCTCGGCTTAGCGTCAAATTCTTTTCTCGTAAGCGTTGCAATGTTGCACGAAGAGCTTTGTCGTGTTCAGCTTGGGTACGGCCATAAACAATGATGTCATCAGACATGTTGTCAGCATTAGGTATATCTTGCAATACCTGGCTGATGATGTGCTGGAATACTTCAGCAGCACTGTTAATACCAAAACTCAGGCGCTTGTACCTATACAGACCTCGATGTGTCGTAAACGTTGTGATGAATCGACTCTCATCATCAAGTTCAAGCTGATGATAGCCCTTGTTTAAATCTAACTTGCTGAATACAGTTGCACCATTCAAGCGGTAAATCATATCATCTACAGTGGGTGTAGGATGGCGTTCACGCATTATTGCCTTGTTGGGAACACGCATGTCTACACAAATGCGTATCTCATCTGGATTCTTCGGCTTTGGTGGAGTGACAATTGGGCTTACCCATGGTGTTGGGCCTGTTACCGGTTCAATGATATCTAGTTCTATCAGCCTATCCAGTTCGGCATCGACTTTCTTGCGAGTATGGAATGGTTGTCGGCGATGTGGTTGGGCAACTGGAATTACATCTGGGTTGATATGCAGATGTACCTTGCTATCAGTATAACAACCTATGGATTTAAACCGATCAGAAAATTCAGCAACAATAGCATCAACATTGTTTGCAGATTCCACTGCTACAGCATTAGAAAGCTGAAGTAGCCCCAATTTGGTTGAAGTCTTGTAACTGAGTAAAGACTCCTTTGCATTCCTAACAACATGGAATGTAGTAATGAGCATTGCATTCTTTGACTTAATCTCTGCAGTGAAAGTTCCAATCACTGGTAAGGCTACCTTTGAAGCATAGGCAGTGGCTTTGCCATTATAGTTTTCAAGCTTTGGGAATGTTTTTTAAATTTTTCATAGTGGCACTCAGCAATGGTGTCAATGTTTGATCCAGTGTCAATGAGAATTTTGAGACAAATGCCAGCAATGTATACTATAGTCTCTGGGTTGTTTGGAAGATCATTCCATTTTGTGATTGATTGTACTCCATAAATATAATCACATTCACTGTCATCTGAGACTGGTTGTAATGAAATGTTGTCTTGTATATTATTAACATTCTTGATTTGAGGTGCAATATTGTGTTTGCCACCTCGACTCCTATGACTTGATCCTCGTACATTGCTTTTATTTATTGATTGTGGTTTCTTTAGTGCGGAACGACACATAGCACCAAAATGATTTAGTTTTCTACACTCATAGCACTTCTTACCTTGTGCAGGACAAACATTATCTTGGTGTGGGTAGTCTCCTCCACAATTGTAACATTTATTATTGACAACCTCTGATGTGAGTCGTTGTGACTGCTTGAGTCTTGTTCCATGACTCCAGTTGTGATGTGGTTCTCGGCTCAATTTAATGTTAGGTTTGGCATGATATCTTCTATGATCATGGTGTACTCCCTGAACCTTACATACTTCATGACTGTTAGTAACAGTGGCAGAACCGTTGTTGGCACTGCACTCCATGGCACGAGCATCACGTGCAGCATCTTCCATTCGACGAGCCATATCCAGTATCTTGTTAAGAGAACTTTCATCATCAACAAGTTCTAGAGCTCTTCGACGAAGACGTGTAGATGTGCATGTTTCAATTATTTGCTGTTTGATTTCTTTGTCAACATCAGCAAACTCACAGTGGGCTGCTAAACCCTGCAGACGTGTATGGTATTGATCAACAGTTTCATTAGAGAGTTGTTTTGCTCTCCTGAAATGCATAATTTCCATAGCAGTATTTTGCCTTGGTTTGAAATGCTCAGTTAATTTGGCCTTGGCAGTGTCATAATCTTTGGCACCACCAGTATCTTTCAGTGTATCAAAGATATCACAAACTCTATCACCTGCATAGTGAAGCAGAAAGGCACGCTTTCTTTCAGCACTTTTGATGTCAGAAACTATCAACAAATTTTCAAACCTTTTAAGCCATTTGACCCACCTCTGTGACAGGTTTGTCTGGTCACAGTCAGGATCAAATGCAGGAAACTGAGGTATATTTGCCATTTTTACTGAATAAATTTAAACTTATCACTTAAAATGTTCCTCAGAATATATAACACTTACTGCACTGTATATGTTATTTAAGAATTCACTGTAATTACTTTAATTTTGCAAAGCACACAAGCATTTTAATGCAAAAGTTCACAACAGTGCACAACACAGCAGCAACTGACTTCTTACCTAGCCCTTGTGTACATGTGTTGTTCCTACTCACAGCAACACAGCAGTTGTTAGCAGTTGGTACAGCAATTGGCAGCAGTTGGCAGCAGTAGGCAGCAGTTGGCAGCAGTAGGCAGCAGTAGGCAGCAGTAGGCAGCAGTAGGCAGCAGTAGGTTCACAGCGTGAAGAATTTTGTAGCACGGAGCGTCGTTTCGTAACCAAAACATCGGGTTTTGTACACTGCATCAAAGCGTCGTTTCGTACACAGCGTCGGCAGATTCCTCTCTCACAGCAACAATCAGCACAGCTTGGGTAGCACACAGCACACAGCAACGGCCAGCACACAGCAACGGTCAGCACACAGCATTGGTTGCATACAGCATCGGGTATGGTGCTCACAGACAGCTTCTCTTTCCTCCTCTGGGCGAGACAGCATGCTCCTTCCTTGTGTTTTGTTGAACAAAATACCTGCGTTCCCAGTTCATCCTCGTCGCCAGTGTGGTGTCTGTGTATAGCTGAGATAGTCTTGGTTGTAAGGTTGATGTAAAGTCATTCCTGGTTACTGACTTTAATACTTAAAACGATTACATGATAGAGTAGCTCCCAAGCTGGTAGCGTCCTGTATTTTTGTTTACCTTCTCCTGTGGCGTCCAGCCGCCGCACATAGAAAACGGATGGTACCATTTTCTGTGAACATGACAGAGCAGAGTGCCTAAACCAATCACAGGCGCCCCTCGCCCTGTGGTGTGACGTGACATCACAAGGAGGGGTAGGCCTAGACAATGGCGCCGTGTCTCACATGGTGGGGGGGGAGGCAACGTTCACCCCACTGTCCCCCCACCTGTAACGGTCTGAGTCAAGTACCTCCTCACACCATTCACTCTCAAATCCCATCCTATTTCACAGAAACAGAAAAATTTCTGTAACTCTCTCTACAGAGCAATCACAGATCCCTACTTAGTCTTAACCGACAGTCCTTAACATAAGCTTTCATTCGACACCCACAAGTATATGTTAGTTTGAAAGCTTCAGTTTCTAGAGTCCCTAGAGCGACTAGCCTATTCTAGAAACTTAGGAAAACTAGCTGAATGGATTCTACATCCCCTCACACTTTTAATTACAGCTTCAGCTGCTGCTGCAGCTTCAGCTTTATTTTGATTTTCTGGTTCAGATTCACTGGCTGTTGCAGCTTCACTTATTTCTCTGGGTTCCTGTGAGAAGCAAGTTAATTCAGTAGCCTCATGCATTGAATTTATAGAATCCAGGGAATATAGAGATGAGCTGTCTGAAAATTGATCAAACTCTATAAATCAATTATTACGTGATGTTGTATTAGATGAGATTGTAGAAAATGAAAGTTTAACTTCAGTTGTTAATCCTGTGTAGGGATCAGAATTGATTAGAAGATTCTCCTCATTTTGAGGTAGCTCATGTATTCCATCTGAGCTGGGTGCTAGCTTGGGTATAGGTAAACTATAAGAATGTTCCAACACAGTAGGAACATTTTGTGTCGCAAGCACTTTGTAATAATGATCTAATCTGGCTTGAATTTCGTCTTCATAGTTGGCAATGTCAGATTCAATTAGACTCAATTCGTCTGGGTCAGTATTACTGACAAGGAGTATGTTCCTATTAGACTCGATTATATCCATTACTTAGTCATATTTTTGGCTAGCCACCTTTGTGGAAATTCCTAGCCTGAAAATATCAACTGGGTTAGTTCCTAACCAGTTATCACATTTGTCAAGTAGTCTTGATAAGTGACTGAAAACCTTTCAAGAATCTTCCAGTTTTTTCTGGAGTAGCCATGTTAGCTATGGGTTTGAGCCTTATAGGGCTTATATAGCTACTTAGACAGCTATGGTACTTGCTCATATGTGTAGAGCATGTATGGTTATTAACTGCTTGATGTTTCCTTGAGGCTGATTTTAATTTTCCTCATTTGCAGGTTAGCTACCTACCTAATAATAAGTAACTAAGATGTGAGTAGTACTTGGTGTCTCTACAGGGGGTTCTAGGCTTAGCTCATCATAATCAGTTTTGGATGGGTAGTGACACTTCAGTAACACTCAAAGATGTACATAGAAATATGTGATAATATAATTACACAATAAAAGGGTTATAAATCTCACCCTCATTAGGGTCAGCACAACATAAAATAATAATGCACCAGTACTGCCTAACAGTACTAGTTAGGCAATAATTCTACCTATTAATGCAGCCAATGGTGAAGACTGAATTTGTACAAATCTTAGTACTGCGGCAATCTAAAATATCCTACCTCTGTTGGGTTGGCATAACTACAATAAATGTGGTGCAATAATGTGTAAAATAGGGCTATGTTTCTGGATTTTTGTAATTTTATGTAATATATGCACTTGTAGAAAACATGTGTATGGGAAATTTATTGAACACAAGATTATTAATTGTGTATGGCAAGTATTCTACTGCCATAAATAATGTTTAACACCTGACAGTACAGTGGTAACTCGAACACGAGTGTCCCTGTATGCGAGTTTTTCGGAATACGAGCAGGATTTCCTCGGAAAATATGTCTCGGAAGGCGAGGGTTACCTCGGAACGCGAGTTTGTTGATACATGTTCAGGGTGACCTAGCGCGTGGTGGTTCCGCGATCGTCGCCCCTCCGCCCCTCAGTTTACCATTGTCTCGCACCCAGTGACTATCCCACATCAATTCTTCACCCGGATTTTCAGTGTTTTGTTGGATTTTTGGTCATTTGACTACACAATTTGTTGTTATATATCTCACCATGGGTCCCAAGAAAGCCAGTGGTAAAGATCAAGGCCAGAAAGCCCATAATATACTTACTAATCTCTCTCATTTCATTTTTTTTCTTGCAATGTATTTGTTATCATTTTATTAATTCTGCTAGAATTTACCTACTTAAAATTATCTGTTAGATTAAGGACCTGCCCGAAACACTGTGCATACTAGTGGATTTACAAGATTGTAAATACTACGCTTTGTATTCTCAGAAACGCAATGTACCTTCTTGTATATAAATAAATAAATAAATATTAGTATATAAATTGAGGAGGTGCCTTATCTTATTGTGTGGTAGGCTTAGTCCACCAGGTATAACTTGGATGTAGACACCAAATTATCCTCGTGAGAGGCTAGCTTCCATCACCCTTAGTAACTGATGTACAAAGATTAATTCTTGCTTCCCTTTCTTGTTCCTGTCAAAGGGTACTAGCTGTAAAGCCGGAATAATATTTTATGTGAGTTCTATCAATAAGTGATAGAAGGGTCACATTTACTCTATTTTGGTACTGATAATTAAGTTAATTCAAATAAGATGTTTTTATGATATTAAAAGTCCAAAGACTACTGTATTTAAGAATAATTCCCAAAAGAATAGCTGGTGAATTTATAGTACTATGTGGCAATGATTTCCCATTTTCTATAGACGGAAAATCCCACTACAAGCTACATTTTCTATAGGTTAACTTGTGTATACAACAGCAGCAATATTATTTGCCTATTGCAGGTAATATTATTAAATGGTGTCGGGTTTTCCGACGCAACTTGCCTAAACACGCAAGTGAAGTTTTACAACTTTAGAACACTTTCCCACAAGAAGACTCGAACCCTAGCCAGCACAGAAGCCTTCCAGCCACCGGCATAACAGGTACACCTTTAACCCACTGTGTATATATATATATATATATATATATATATATATATATATATATTATATATATATATATATATATATATATATATATATGCATATATATATATATATATATATATATATATATATATATATATATATATATATATATATATATATATATATATATATATATATATATATATATAAAATGTTGTTGAAGATGACAGAAAAGGGAAGATTAATAATTCTAACACGAATTTTCACAACATGTCTTATGTTTCTATTCACTGTCGAGGGTAATTGAAATATCAATTCTCCAAAATTCATTTTTATTCGTCTGATGCCTAAACGCATCAATTCTCCAAAATTCATTTTTTTAGGTCTGATGCCTAAACGCATTTCGTAATTCTTATTACATTTTCAAAGACTTAGTTTACACATAACAATTTATCATTCTTATACTCGCTTTGGGTTAGGTGATATGGCACAAAAGTTTTGGGTGAGGTGACAAACACAAGACAGAACATGAAACAATGGGTATGAAAACATAAGAATGGAAATAACTTCAGAAAGCCTATTGGCCTATACCTCCTCTTGCTGCTTCTATATTGGTTCGGGGTCTTAAAGTGGATAGAATATAGTTGTGCACTAATTGGCTGTTGATTGCTGGTGTTGAATTTTTGATATGTAGATACTTTTTAGTGCTACACATTAAGAAAAATGAGCAAATATGCAACTGAAATGGGCAATGGGCACATTGAAATGAAATGGGGAACAGCCTGTCTGCTGTGACGGAGCTTCTCTGCCTGCTGTGATGGATGATGTGAGCCGATAGCCTCGTCTACCATCATCTTCTGTACAGTCATGATGGTCCAGCGGTTAAGGTCTCCTGTACACCAGTTGCATAATGCTCCTGGCAGTATGGGTTCGAGTCACTTCTGGGGTGTGGAGCTTTCAGTTACATATATGCCTGGGGACCATTCAGGCTTGTTCGTATTTGTGTTGCTCATGTGGCCCCAAAAAATGATGTGATTTGATAAAATACCATGCCCAAGATTACCATCAGAGCGCCGTCGGGATGATGGGCAAATAGCCTCGGCTACCATCATCTTTTGTACGGTCGTGATGGTCGAGCGGTTAAGGTCTCCTGTACACCACTTGCATAGGGGGGTACCACCTTTGGTGCAATTATAGGGACCCACAGCCTCAGAGAAGGGAACACAGAGCATTCAGGGAAAACTTGCCATTTAACTGTGAATATGAAAGAGTGTTCGCTTCTCCTACCACCCCCTTTTTTTTATTATGGTGTACACTTTATTATGCAAGGTTATACAGTTACATATCTGATTTTATACAAAAAATGAACATTAAGAGGACACAAGAAAATGTTCACTTCCTTGAGGCTGTAGATTTCCTCGAACTCCTCCGACGCCGGGCAGGAACCGAGGACGCAGCAGGCATTCCCCTCTGGATCGCGACACTGAGGCGCTGAAAGAAAAAACTTGCCGCTCTTGGGTCTCTTGTGGTGTCAATGAGCATGGAACCAAGATCCTTGATGAACCTTCTTGCACTCTCACCCCATGGGCCTAGGGTCTCAGACCCTATTGGAACGAAGTTGTACCGATGATCTAATTGCCTGTACTTGGCTGACTTGTCTCTTTCTCTGTGTGTCGCCGCGGCTCCTGCTGTGCCGGCAGAGAGGTTGATGTATGTGGCTGCCAGGGTGGATACGCAAGTATAGTCCCATGCCAACTGTCTGCCACCCTTCCACGGACGCAGTGTGATTCCGTCTGGTCGGCCGGCAAAGCTAACAGAGTCACTATATATATATATATATATATATATATATATATATATATATATATATATATATATATATATATATATATATATATATATATATATATATATATTCGTGTGTGTGTGTGTGTATGTGTATTACTATGTCATGCGTGCAATTGTGCCCCAGTAAACTGGTAACTTTTTTTTTATTAAACTTTCCATAACTCCTAGGGAACATTGTTGGCCAGGTGGCTTTTTTGTGATTTCTGGAAGGTTCTGCGTCGCCAGCGATGCTGTGGGTAAAACAGACACGACATGAGAGTTAGACGGTGTGAGAGGGGTGAGGGAGCAAGGATGTGAGGGGTGTAACTGAGAGCAGTACAAGAGAGAGAGAAGTGCGGAGAGAAGTAACTTACGGCATATGAAGAAAAGTGGGAGTGAGAGAGAAAGCAGAGAGGCAGATGAATGAAAAAGGAAAGAAGCTTCCATTGAATACAGAAGAGGCAACATAATGAATGAGTAATAGATACAGAAGAAAGAAATATACACAAGCATGAGTGGGAATGAGAGACAATAGGTAAAAGAAAAGGAGCGAACTCTCCTGCCTCTCCGACCAAATGAAACTCTAAGGGTCTTCACCCTCCTTATTCAGCTCCCAACGTCATTACCAAAGATTTCCTATACTTGCATCTCATTAGTGAGGTTTTGTTGGTCTCGCGGAGCCATGAGGAGCAGCCTCGGGGGGGACACATGAGATCTGGCGAGGAGCGTTTTTGGCGGTTACATAAGACTATGTGAGGTTAAGCAATGTGAGGTGAGGTGAGGTTAGGTTAGGTTAAGTCATGCAGGTGTTCAGACGAGGTCATGTGAGGTTAAGTCATACATAGAGCTTGGGTGAGGACAAAATTAGGACTAAGATAACAAGAAAGGATAACACCTGAAAGCATACATATGAAGACAGGTTAAGAACAGGAATATGAAGACAGGGTAAGAACAGGCACATGAAGACACAATAGGTGGGACATAAGGCCACACTAGGAGCAGGGATACAAGAAAGACTTTTTGAGCTGGGATATGAGGAGAGACAGAGAGCAGGCCTTCATGGTCAAAGAGCTGGGATATGGCGACGGAGTGACGGACTGGTGACCCACTCCATTGGACACTTGTGGAGTGACTGTAAAATGTAAATACGTTACTCTATTGTCCGAGCCAAGTGGTTACTGTAGCAGAGGGAAGTACTGCTGTGACGGAGCCTCCCTGCCTGCTGTGATGGAGCCTCCCTGCCTGTTGTGACGGAGCCTTCCTGCCTGTTGTGACGGAGCCTCCCTGCCTGCTGTGATGGAGCCTCCCTACCTGCTGTGATTGAGCTTCCCTGCCTTCTGTGACGGAGCCTCCCTGCCTGCTGTGATGGAGCCTCCCTGCCTGCTGTGATTGAGCTTCCCTGCCTTCTGTGACGGAGCCTCCCTGCCTGCTGTGATGGAGCCTCCCTGCCTGCTGTGACGGAGCCTCCCTGCCTGCTGTGACGGAGCCTCCCTGCCTGCTGTGACGGAGCCTCCCTGACTGCTGCGACGGAGCCTCCCTGCCTTCTGTGACGGAGCCTCCCTGTCTGCTGTGATGGAGCCTCCCTGCCTGCTGTGACGGAGCCTCCCTGTCTGCTGTGATGGAGCCTCCCTGCCTGCTGTGACGGAGCCTCCCTGCCTGCTGTGACGGAGCCTCCCTGCCTGCTGTGACGGAGCCTCCCTGCCTGCTGTGACGGAGCCTCCCTGCCTGCTGCGACGGAGCCTCCTTGCCTTCTGTGACGGAGCCTCCCTGTCTGCTGTGATGGAGCCTCCCTGCCTGCTGTGACGGAGCCTCCCTGTCTGCTGTGATGGAGCCTCCCTGCCTGCTGTGACGGAGCCTCCCTGCCTGCTGTGACGGAGCCTCCCTACCTGCTGTGACGGAGCCTCCCTGCTTGTTGTGACGGAGTCTCCCTGCCTGCTGAGACGGAGCCTCCCTGTCTGCTGTGACGGAGCCTCCCTGCCTGCTGTGATGGAGCCTCCCTGCCTGCTGTGATGGAGCCTCCCTGCCTGCTGTGATGGAGCCTCCCTGTCTGTTGTGATGGAGCCTCCCTGCCTGCTGTGACTGAGCCTCCCTGTCTGCTGTGATGGAGCCTCCCTGCCTGCTGTGACGGAGCCTCCCTGTCTGCTGTGACGGAGCCTCCCTGCCTGCTGTGACGGAACCTTCCTGTCTGCTGTGACGGAGCCTCCCTGCCGGCTGTGATGGAGCCTCCCTGCCTGCTGTGATGGAGCCTCCCTGTCTGCTGTGATGGAGCCTCCCTGCCTGCTGTGACGGAGCCTCCCTTCCTGCTGTGATGGAGCCTTCCTACCTGCTGTGATGGAGCCTCCCTGCCTTTTGTGATGGAGCCTCCCTGCCTGCTGTGACAGAGCCTCCCTGTCTGCTGTGACGGAGCCTCCCTGCCTGGGGTGATTGAGCCTCCCTGTCTGCTCTGACGGAGCCTCCCTTCCTGGAGTGATGGAGCCTCCCTGTCTGCTGTGATGGAGCCTCTCTGTCTGCTCTGACGGAGCCTCCCTGCATGTTGTGACGGAGCCTCCTTGTCTGCTGTGACAGAGCCTCCTTCCTGCTGCGACGAAGCCTCCCTGCCTGCTGTGACGGAGCCTCCCTGTCTGCTGTGACGGAGCCTCCCTGCCTGTTGTGACGGAGCCTCCCTGTCTGCTGTGATGGAGCTTCCCTGCCTGCTGTGACGGAGCCTCCCTGTCTGCTGTGACGGAGTGTCCCTACCTGTTGTGACGGAGCCTCCCTGCCTGCTGTGACGGAGCCTCCCTGCCAGCTGTGATGGCGCCTCCCTGTCTGCTGTGACGGAGCCTCCCTGCCTGCTGTGACGGAGTGTCCCTGCCTGCTGTGACGGAGCCTCCCTGCCTGCTGTGACGGAGTGTCCCTGCCTGCTGTGACGGAGCCTCCATGTCTGCTGTGATGGTGCATCCCTGCCTGCTGTGATGGAGCCTTCCTGCTTGTTGTGACGGAGCCTCCCTGCTTGTTGTGACGGAGCCTCCCTGTCTGCTGTGATGGTGCCTTCCTGCCTGCTGTGATGGAGCCTCCCTGCCTGCTGTGATGGAGCCTCCTGTCTGCTGTGACGGAGCCTCCCAGCTTGTTGTGACGGAGCCTCCCTGCCTGCTGTGATGGAACCTCCCTGCCTGCTGTGATGGAGCCTCCCTGCCTGCTGTGATGGAGTCTCCCTACCTGCTGTGACGGAGCCTCCCTGCCTGCTGTGATGGAGCCTCCTACCTGCTGTGACGGAGCCTCCCTGCCTGCTGTGATGGAGCCTCTCTGCCTGCTGTGATGGAGCCTACATATCTGCTGTGACGGAGCCTCCTTGCCTGTTGTGACGGAGCCTTCCTTCCTACTGTGATGGAGCCTCCCTGTCTGATGTGATGGAGCCTCCCTGCTTGGAGTGACGGAGCCTCCCTGCTTGCTGTGACAGAGCCTCCCTGCCTGCTGTGATGGAGCCTCCCTGCCTGTTGTGATGGAGCCTCCCTGCCTGCTGTGATGGAGCCTACCTGCCTGCTGTGATGGAGCCTCCCTGCCTACTGAGATGGGAGGCTACCTGCCTGCTGTGAAGGAGCCTCCCTGCCTGCTGTGATGGAGCCTCCCTGCCTGCTGTGATGGAGCCTCCCTGTCTGTTGT
>WNGS01160660.1:0-10348 GCA_020271785.1 Procambarus virginalis | reverse complement strand
TTGTTATGTCCATTCATCCACGTGTAAACCTCTATCATGTCACCCCTAACTCTTCGCCTTTCCAGTGAATGCAAATTAAGCTTTGTTAATCTTTCTTCATATGAAAGATTTCTAATTTGGGGAATTAACTTAGTCATCCTACCCTGGACACGTTCAAGTGAAATTTATATCCATTCTATAATATGGCGACCAAAACTGAACTGCATAATCTAAATGGGGCCTAACCAGAGCAAGATATAGCTTGAGAACACAACCAGTGTCTTGTTACTTACGCTGCGATTAATAAACCGAGTGTCCGATTTGCCTTATACGAACATTTATGCATTGATCCTTTTGTTTTAAATTCTTACTAATATAACTCCCAGATCCCTTTCGCAATCCGACTTCGCAATCTCAACACCATCTAGCTCGTATCTTGTAACTCTATCATCATTACCTAGCCTCAGAACTTTACATTTGTCAGCATTAAAACTGCATATCTGCCAGTCCTTTGACCATTTCAAAACCCTATCTAGATCAACTTGAAGTGATAGTGAGTCCTCCTCCGAATTAATTTCCCTACCGATTTTCGTATCATCGGCAAATTTGCAAATGTTGCTACTCAAACCTGAATCTAAATCATTTATATATATTAAAAAACAGAGGTCCCAAGACAGAGCCTTGAGGCACTCAACTACTAAATTTTCACACTCTGACTTGACTCCATTTATACTAACTCTCTGTTTCCTTTGATATAGCCATGCCCTAATCCAGCTTAATATAGCACCCCCAATACCATGAGCCTCTATCTTTTTAATCAGTCTTTCATGTGGCACTGTATCGAAAGCTTTGCTAAAGTCAAGGTACACAACATCACAATCCTTACCACTATCAACTGCCTCAACTATGCTAGAATAAAAAGATAACAAATTTGTTAAACATGAACGGCCATTTATAAAACCATGTTGTGACTCAATTATTAATTTATTAATAATTGAGTCACAACTAAATTATTAATTTAGATATTAAGTCACTGCACATTCTCTCATGTGTATTATACATATATAAAACGCTGAACTGTAATGCCAATCCTGACCTCAAAAGTTTCATTGAAAGCTGTAACAGAACCCATGAGCACCACACCAGAAATAAATACAGTTTTGATATTCCAAGAGTACGACTTAACCAAACTAGAAATGCTCTACAAATCAAGGGACCCAGAATGTGGAACGACCTTCCCAACCATGTTAAAGACTGTACCTCTCTCAACCAGTTTAAGATTAAAACTAAACACTACCTGTTAAACTCCCTGTAACCTACCTTACCCCTCTATTGTCAACCCATGTCTTATTTTTTTTTTTTTCTTATTCAACGCTGTTTGTCTACATATTGTATTTGTGCTGCTTTTCAGTCATGTTCCCCCCCTTTTTTTGTACCTTTATTTGTATCTGTTCTCAAAACATTTTATTCTTTTTGTTCAATTAGCATTAAGTTTTAGATATTAATGTTTTCTTGCCCGAAACGCATTGCGTAATAGTGGCTTTAGGCATTGTATGTACTAGCTCTATCTATAAATCGATCAACTTATGTAAAATCTCTCTATGTATGTACCTTTCCTGAATAAACATATTTTTTTTTTTTTTTTTTAAGACACCTGGTGTGGTTCTCAAGCTATATCTTGCTCTGGTTAGGCCCCATTTAGATTATGCAGTTCAGTTTTGGTCGCCATATTATAGAATGGATATAAATTCACTTGAACGTGTCCAGCGTAGGATGACTAAGTTAATTCCCCAAATTAGAAATCTTTCATATGAAGAAAGATTAGCAAAGCTTAAGTTGCATTCACTGGAAAGGCGAAGAGTTAGGGGTGACATGATAGTGGTTTACAAGTGGATGAATGGACATAACAAAGGGGATATTAATAGGGTATTGAAAGCATCAACACAGGACAGAACGCGAAACAATGGGTATAAATTGGATAAGTTTAGATTTAGGAAAGTCTTGGGTAAATACTGGTTCGGTAACAGGGTTGTTGATTTGTGGACCTAATTACTACGTAACGTGGTGGAGGTGGGATCCCTCGATTGTTTCAAGCGAGGGTTGGACATGTATATGAGTGGGATTGGGTGGTTATAAATAGGAGCTGCCTCGTATGGGCCAATAGGCCTTCTGCAGTTGCCTTGTTCTTGTTTTCTTATGTTTGTTTCAAGCGAAGGTTAAATATAAATATATAACAATGAGATTGGGTGTATATAAATAGAAGCTGCCTCGTATGGGCCTATAGGCCTTCTGCAGTTACCTTCATTCTTATGTTCTTATAATCTTACACCTCTCTTTTTGTCGTCTTTCTCATCTTTTTTACACTCATCAAAGCCACACCTCCTTATTTCTTGTTGCTCTTACCTTTCACCTCCTGATCCTTGCAACATGGACACTTCGTTCTGAGTAGCTAAATCTAAAACAACAACAACTTTCACCTCCTCTTACCTTCTCCTCTTTCCAGTTCCTCACCTCACTCTTGCCTTATATATACCTGCCCCTCTATGCATTCAAAACAATCGACTTGAAAACGGTTCTGGACGGATCGAAACTTCATCTAATCTTCTAGTTTGGTCAAGATTAAACAATTCCTGGACTTACCTCCTCTTACCTTCTCCTCTTTCCAGTTCCTCACCTCACTCTTGCCTTATATATACCTGCCCCTCTATGCATTCAAGACAATCGACTTGAAAACGGTTCTGGACGGATCGAAACTTCGTCATCTAATCTTCTAGTTTGGTCAAGATTAAACAATTCCTGGACTTACGGGAACATTTCTTTCATATAAACTTGGAGATGACAACTAAAGTAGTGATTCGTACTGGTGATAAGCCCCACAAGTGTCCCGAGTGCCCAGCAAAATTCAAGGACCTTAGCACTTTGACATGGCACATGTTTATACATTCTAATGATAATCCAAACAAGTGTCCCAAGTGCGAGAAGAAATTCAAGGACTCTAAAGGTTTGAGACTGCACGTGGTAGTACATTCAGAAGACAGGCCTCACGAGTGTCCTGAGTGTGAGAAAAGGTTCAAGGACACTAGAAATTTGAAAAGTCACCTGTTAAAACATTCAGAAGATAGGCCTCACGAGTGTCCTGAATGTGAGAGAAAATTTAAACACGCTGGAACTTTGAGAAATCACCTGTTAGTACATTCAGAAGATAGGCCTCACGAGTGTCCTGAGTGTGAGAAAAGGTTCAAGGACACTAGAAATTTGAAAAGTCACCTGTTAAAACATTCAGAAGATAGGCCTCACGAGTGTCCTGAGTGTGAGAGAAAATTTAAACACGCTGGAACTTTGAGAAATCACCTGATAGTACATTCAGAAGATAGGACTCACGTCGAGTGTCCTGAGTGTGAGAAAAGGTTCAAGGACCCTAGAAATTTGAAAAGTCACCTGTTAGTACATTCAGATGATAGTCCTCATGAGTGTGAGAGAAAATTTAAAAACGCTGGAACTTTGAGAAATCATGTGTTAGGTCATTCAGAAGATAGGCCTCACGAGTGTCCTGAGTGTGAGAAAAGGTTCAAGTCCTCTGGAACGTTGAAACAACACCTGTTGGTACATTCTGATGATAGGCATCACCAGTGTCCTGAGTGTGCAAGACAATTCAAACACCTTCACTATATGAAACAGCACTTGTTACTACATGTGAACGATAAACCTCATAAGTGTCCTGATTGTGGCAAAAGTCTTCGTGGAAATATGAAGAAACGTGTAAAAGTGGATACAGGTGATAATTCTCACAAGTGTGAAGAGTGTGAGAAAAGTCAACCCACAAATATGAAGAGACAGGAAGAGGTGCACTCTGATGATAGAGTTAATCGGTGCCCCAGCGAGCAACAAGAAGCAGAATATGAAGAGGCATCAATTCCACAACATATGTTAGTGAAGTTTGAGAATGAATCTGATGAGTTTTCTAGAAGCAACAAGAAGCAGAAAGTATAATGGAGTGGATGTTCATTGAATGTTTTGGGATCATCTTATGTGTCAATAAAAATATTACCTAAAATAAAAGTTATAGACCAATATGTGTTTTTATTTCAGCATTTTCACTACAACTTTGAAATGAATGTATCCTAATTTTATACCATATCAATCTCCAATAAGTCTTTACTGTACTATAAAGAACTGGTTACCCAAGTGAGTGATTCTGTGATCCCTTCACTTTCTAGTGTGTGGTCATAAGTACATAAGAATGAAGGTAACTGCGGTGAGTTTATTG
Source organism: Procambarus virginalis (assembly GCA_020271785.1). NCBI lineage: Eukaryota > Metazoa > Arthropoda > Malacostraca > Decapoda > Cambaridae > Procambarus > Procambarus virginalis. The sequence goes on along the minus strand of WNGS01160660.1, from coordinate 6,102 downwards.
GCCCATACGAGGCAGCTATTTATATCCACCCTATCTCATTGATATATATGTTTAACCTACGCTTGAAACCATCAAGGGATCCTACTTCTATTATGTTATACGGTAATTGGTTCGACAAATTAACAAACCTGTTACTGAACCAGTATTTACCCAAGTCTTTCATAAATCTAAACTTATATAATTTATACCCATTGTTTCGTGTTCTGTCTTGCGTTGATACTATTAATAACCTATTAATATCCCCTTTGTTATGGTCATTCATCCACTTGTTAACCTCTATCATGTCACCCCTAACTCTGTCTTTCCAGTGAGTGCAATTTAAACTTTGTTAATCTTTCTTCGTATGAAATATTTCTAATTTGGGGATTTAACTTCCTAAGTTAGAACCTGGTTGATCACCTCAGCAACCAGGAGGCCTGGTCGACGACCGGGCCGCGGGGACGCTGAGCCCCGGAAGCACCTCAAGGTATCCTCAAGGTAAGGTACCTACCAGAGGACTCAAAACAGAAAACGGGAGAGTACGTCACTTTTGCAAGCCCCTTCCATTTTCTACTACGACAATTTTTGGTTTATTTAACGCATACGGGCGAAAAAGAGACTGTAAGGGGACAGGTTGCATACACAGCATTCCTACGCGCTCGGCACCAGGCTCCGACTCATGCAATTCTTCATTTATCAGGAACTGCAAAAAAACATACTCACTGGCCCTAAATATCTTTTGGAGACGGAGCCTAGATATTGGTGTTATCCCTGACGTAATTAAAACAGCAGGGATCGCGCCACTTCACAAAGGAGGTAGTAAAGCTGATGCCAAAAAGTATAGACCAATAGCTCTAACATCGCAGATCATAACAATATTTGAATCAGTGCTAACAAGTAAGTTCACAAAAAAGAAACACAGAATCACAATGAATAATTCAATTTCTCCCACCCTACCATCAACATTGGTGTTCCTCAGGGCAGCATACTTGGCCCTCTCCTCTTTCTCATCTACATTAATGACCTTCCAAATGCCTCCAACACCTCAACCAATTCTATTTGCTGACAACACAACCTTCATTTACTCCAGTCCTGACCCCCTTGCTCTAATGCCACAGTAAATACCGAGCTAAATAAAGTCCATCTTGGCTAACTGCCAACAAACTCACCCTAACATTGACAAAACTTTCTATATTCTGTTTGGCACTAAATCCTCTAATCATATAAATCTCAAAATAAACAATACCCAAATTTGTAACAAATTAGATGGCAAATTCCTTGGCATTCTCATTGACCACAAGCTGAATTTCCGGGGACACATTCTAAATATATCTAAAAAAGTTTCAAAAACTGTTGGCATTCTTTCTAAGATCAGATATTATGTACCCCGCCCTGCCCTGGTGACTCTCTATTACTCCCTCGTCTATCCATATCTCAACTATGGTATTTGTGCTTGGGGTTCTACTACCCAAAATCATTTACGTCCTCTAATCACTCAACACAAAGCTGCTATTAGGACAATATCCAACTCTGGCCCCAGACATCACTCGGTACCCCTACTCAAATCTCTCAATATGTTAGATATTAAGTCACTACACATTCTCTCATGTGTATTATACATATATAAAACGCTGATAAAACGCTGTTCCTCATAGTAACTGAGGAAGTAGTGGGATGTCTACCAGAGAAATTAGCTTTGTTTATGGCTGAAAATAAACAAACCACTGATCTTATAAAATTAGCCAAGCTAGCTGATGAGCATGAACTACTTACTAAAGTGCCTTTTAGAGCACCCCTTAATCATTTCAATGCCAAAACTAATCATTATGCTCATAAAAATCATGTTTTCCAGACTCGACCAGCTACATCACCTTCTCCCCTTAACCCTTCTCCTGTAAAGCCTAAATCTGAGACACAACAGACAGGGTTGTCAACCACAATTAATGTAGTGAATAAGCCTGCAGTGGGTTCGGCTATTCCGACCACTAGCAGGTATTGCACGCATTGCAGGAGAAGAGGTCACGTGGTAAATTCCTGTTATGCTTTGCACCCAGAGTTAAGACCAACTGGTCTCATTTATTGTAGAGGTGTGCAAAATAAATTTACTAATAAACATGTAACTGTAAACCCCAATTGGGTGGAACAGTATTCTCCATATATGTCTTCAGGTGAAGTTTTGTGTATCGATGGGAAGTGGAAGCCGGTGGTTATTCTTCGTGATACAGGTGCTTCCTGTCATGTTCACAGAAAATGGTACCATCCGTTTTCTATGTGCGGTGGCTGAGACGCCAGAGAGAGTAGAGAAGGTAAACAGAAGCAGGACGACACCAGCTTGGAAGCTATAGTCATGTAATCGTTTATAAGTATTAGAGTCAGTAACAAAGTCATGACTTTACATCAACCCTACAACCAAGACTTCCTCAGATGTATACAAACACAACATTGGCGACGAGGATGAACTGGGAACGCAGGTATTTGTTCAACTTAAAACACAAGGAAGAAGCATGATGTCTCATGCCCAGAGAGGAGAGAAGTCGTGCTGTCTGTAAACACCATACCCGATGCTGTATGCTAACCAATGCTTTGTGCTAACCAGTGCTGTGTGCTAACCAATGCTGTGTGCTACCCAAGCTGTGCTGACTGAAGCTGTGATAGAGGAATCTCCCGACGCTGTGTACGAAACGACGCTTTGATGTGTACAAAACCTGATGTTTTGGTTACGAAACGACGCTTCATGCTACAAAATTCTTCACGCTGTGAACCAACTGCTGTACCAACTGCTAACAACTGCTGTGGTGCTGTGAGTAGGAACAACACATGTACACAAGGGCTAGGTAAGAAGTCAGTTGCTGCTGTATTGTGCACTACTGTGAACTTTTGCATTATAATGCTTGTGTGCTTTGCAAAATTAAAGTAATTACAGTGAATTCTTAACTAACATATACAGTGCAGTAAATGTTATATATTCTGAGGAACATTTAAGTGATAAGTTTACATTTATTCAGTAAAAATGGCAAATATACCTCAGTTTCCTGCATTTGATCCTGACTGTGACCAGACAAACCTGTCACAGAGGTGGACCAAATGGCTTAAAAGGTTTGAAAATTTGTTGATAGTTTCTGATATCAAAAGTGCTGAAAGAAAGCGTGCCTTTCTACTTCATTATGCAAGTGATAGAGTTTGTGACATCTTTGATACACTGAAAGACACTGGTGGTGCCAAAGATTATGACACTGCCAAAGCCAAATTAACTGAGCACTTCAAACCAAGACAAAATACTGCAATGGAAATTATGCATTTCAGGAGAGCGAAACAACTCTCTAATGAAACTGTTGATCAATACCATACACGTCTGCAGGGTTTAGCAGCCCATTGTGAGTTTGCTGATGTTGACAAAGAAATCAAACAGCAAATAATTGAAACGTGCACATCTACACGTCTTCGTCGAAGAGCTCTAGAACTTGTTGATGATAAAAGTTCTCTTACCAAGATACTGGATATGGCTCGTCGAATGGAAGATGCTGCACGTGATGCTCGTGTCATGGAGTGCAATGCCAACAACAGTTCTGCCACTGTTACTAACAGTCATGAAGTATATAAGGTTCAGGGAGGACACCATGATCATAGAAGATATCATGCCAAACCTAACATTGAATTGAGCCGAGAACCACATCACAACTGGAGTCATGGAACAAGACTCAAGCAGTCACAACGACTCACATCAGAGGTTGTCAACAATAAATGTTACAATTGTGGAGGAGACTACCCACACCAAGGTAATGTTTGTCCTGCTCAAGGTAAGAAGTGCTATGAGTGTGGAAAACTAGGTCATTTTGGTGCTATGTGTCGTTCCACGCTAAAGAAACCACAATCAATAAATAAAAGCACTGTACGAGGATCAGGTCATAGGGGTCGAGGTGGCAAAAACATCTTGCACCTCATATCCAGAATGTTAATAATATACAAGACAACATTTCATTACAACCAGTCTCAGATGACAGTGAATGTGATTATATTTATGGAGTACAAGCAATCACAGAATGGAATGATCTTCCAAACAACCCAGAGACTATAGTATACATTGCTGGCATTTGTCTCAAAGTTCTCATTGACACTGGATCAAACATTGACACCATTGCTGAGTGCCACTATGAAAAATTTAAAAAACAGTTCCCAAAGCTTGAAAACTACAATGGCAAAGCCACTGCCTATGCTTCAAAGGTAGCCTTACCAGTGATTGGAACTTTCACTGCAGAGATTAAGTCAAAGAATGCAATGCTCATTACTACATTCCATGTTGTTAGGAATGCAAAGGAGTTTTTTTTTTTATTGTTTTCTACCACAGACGTGGCCACACATTTACAATGCTAACCAGCATATATACATTTTCTCCATGGACAGGGTTAGAGATGTGTTAAACATATATTTTAAGGGTTTATCGAACAATCAACCACTGAAGGTGAGTCGGTGCTTTAAAAATACTAAGCTAACCTATATACGTAAATACATAGATACACAGATTTATGTATGCCTTACATAAAGTGTTCGATGTGTCATCTACACAGTGTCATTAATGTACATTTACAAAGGTGAAATGTAATTCTGATCAGCTTCCATATATACTTTATACCCATACATACACATACACACACATATACATATATACACACATGCATTCACAGACATTTATCTCATTTACTCTGACAGGGTGAGATAGCTGATAAAGAAACTAGTGTGCAATTAAGCACTTAATCACTGAAGGTGAGCTTTACTCAGTTACAAAACTTCAACCAAATTAGGGCTACTTCAGCTTTCTAATGCTGTAGCAGTGGAATCTGCAAACAATGTTGATGGTATTGTTGCTGAATTTTTTGATTGATTTGAACCAATGGATTGTTCTACTGATAGCAAAGTTCAGCTGCACATTAACCCAGATGTAATTCAAGTTGCCGAGGAATATGTACACTCTGTAACCTGTGATGCAGTCCCTAAGGCTCTCACTCTTGATGAAATACGTACTGCAACCCTAGAGGACCCAACTCTGCAAGCAACAGTGGATGCATTGACTAAGAAAAAGTTTCCACGCATCCCACCCTCAGGAGTTGACCAAGATGCATTCAAAGCACTTGAACGCATCCAGACAGAATTAAGTGTTACGCAACAACGCGACACCGTGCTGCGAGGTACTCGTATCGTCATTCCAGCTGTTCTCCAGCAGCGTGCTCTGAAGCTTGCACATCAAGGACACCAAGGTCTTGTAAGGACCAAACAGCTACTACGAGAAAAGGTGTGGTTTCCTGGCATTGATCGTCAAGCAAAGGACATGCATGATGCCTGTGTCCCTTGCCAAGCTGCAGTGGATACTTCAAGACCAACACCTCTACAACCTTCACCACTACCTGCTGCACCATGGACGGAAGTATCGATGGACTTCTGTGGACCGCTACCAACTGGAGAGTACTTGATGGTAGTCATTGATGATCACTCACGTTATCCAGAAGTAGAAATCATCACTTCCACATCTGCAAAGGCTGTCATCCCGAAGTTCGACAAGATCTTTTCAAACTTTGGCATTCCTGAAGTTGTCAAGACGGACAATGGACCGCCATTCAATGGACAAGACTTCATCAACTTTGCTGAGCATATTGGATTCAAACACCGCCGTGTGATGCCACTACATCCTCAAGCAAATGGAGAAGTCGAGAGATTCATGCAACCTCTCATGAAAGCGGTACGCTGTGCTCATGCCGAAGGACGATCCTGGAAACAAGCTATGTATGCTTTTCTCAGGAACTACCGTGCAACACCGCATGAACACTGGGCAAGTCGCCTGGCGAACTTTTATTTGGACGTCCTATGAGGATCGCACTACCTGTCATGCCAGCCAAGGTAACGGATAAACGTCTCGCTCAGAAGGATGCACTAGCCAAGGGCAAAATGAAAATTGCTCATGATCAACGAGCAAAGGAACAATTCATAAAGGTTGGAGATACTGTTCTTGTTAAAAAGAAAAAAGAGGGAAAGTTAGATATGCCGTATCATACAAAACCATATAAAGTGATTAGCGTAAAAGGAACTATGGTAACAGTGAGTAACAGAGATCATAGTATAACACGTAATATG
>WNGS01160657.1:0-13991 GCA_020271785.1 Procambarus virginalis | reverse complement strand
GGTTGTCATGGGAGGCAGGTGGTGTCAGTGGTGTCATGGGAGGCAGGGGGTGTCAGTGGTTGTCATGGGAGGCAGGTGGTGTCAGTGGTTGTCATGGGAGGCAGGTGGTGTCATGGTTATCATGGGAGGCAGGTGGTGTCAGTGGTTGTCATGGGAGGAAGGTGGTGTCAGTGGTTGTCATGGGAGGCAGGTGGTGTCAGTGGTTGTCATGGGAGGCAGGTGGTGTCAGTGGTTGTCATGGGAGGCAGGTGGTGTCAGTGGTTGTCATGGGAGGCAGGTGGTGTCAGTGGTTGTCATGGGAGGCAGGTGTTGTAGTGGTTGTCATGGGAGGCAGGTGGTGTCAGTGGTTGTCATGGGAGGCAGGTGGTGTCAGTGGTTGTCATGGGAGGCAGGTGGTGTCAGTGGTTGTCATGGGAGGCAGGTGGTGTCAGTGGTTGTCATGGGAGGCAGGTGGTGTCAGTGGTTGTCATGGGAGGCAGGTGGTGTGTCAGTGGTTATCATGGGAGGCAGGTGGTGTCAGTGGTTGTCATGGGAGGCAGGTGGTGTCAGTGGTTGTCATGGGAGGCAGTGTTGGTAGTGGTTGTCATGGGAGGCAGGTGGTGTCAGTGGTTGTCATGGGAGGCAGGTGGTGTCAGTGGTGTCATGGGAGCAGGTGGTGTCAGTGGTTGTCATGGGAGGCAGGTGGTGTCAAGGTTATCGGGAGGCAGGTGTTGTTAGTGGTTGTCATAGGAGGCAGGTGGTGTCATTGGTTGTCATGTGAGGCAGGTGTTGTCAGTTGTTGTCATGGGAGGAAGGTGGTGTCAGTGGTTGTCATGGGAGGAAGGTGGTGTCAGTGGTTGTTATGGGAGGAAGGTGGTGTCAGTGGTTGTCATGGGAGGAAGGTGATGTCAGTGGTTGTTATGGGAGGAAGGTGGTGTCAGTGGGAGTCATGGGAGTAAGGTGGTATCAATGGTTGTCATGTGAGGCAGGTGGTGTCAGTAATTGTCATGGGAGGCTGATGGTGTTAGTAGACATGGCAGGCAGGTTTTGTCTGGTTGTCTTGGGAGGCAGATGGTGTCAGGGGTTGACATGGGAGGCAGGTGTTGTCAGTGGTTGTCATGGAATGCAGGTGATGTCAGTTGCTGTCAGGGGAGGCAAGTAGTGTCAGTGGTTATTAGTGAATTCAGGTGGTGTCAGAGATTGTCAGGGGAGGCAAATGGTGTCAATGGTTGTCAGGCAAGTAAGGTGGTCATTGTTGGTCATGGGAGGCAGGTGGTGTCAGTGGTGGTCATGGAGGCAGGTGGTGTCAGTTGTGGTGTAGGGGAGGCAGGTGGTGACTGAAGATACACATCCAGCACCGGGTTTGAAATTGAATATGAAATAGGTTTATTGAGGTATAAATACAACACAGGGATGAGGTAGCTCAAACTATTCTCACCCTATTCAGTACAACATATTCATATATACAGTGTATATATACACACACATCACAAACAATAAGCATATTTCGAAACATTCTGAGTGATAAACTGGGTTGGCCAGGCCTAGCGTCCGAGCCTCGACCCATTCACCTTTGTACTGTACCTATTAATGCTTCATCTCTGCATTACATTGTATTCCTTATTTATATTATAAAGTGTTTGCTATTTTATTTTATTATTTTTTGATGCATTTATCTATGTAACTGCTGATATGAAATAGATAATCTATTCATGATATTGAATCGTTCCTACAACGAGGCTAGCGTGGGTGAGCAGTGAATAGGTCTGAAGTTTGCCTGTTATTGTCAATTATCACATTATCTGCACTGTAATTTGCCTGTTTTATTAGTAGGATGGCATACTGGAACAATCACAATACTCAAGATTGAGGTTCATTTTAAATAATTGTTCATTTATAATTTTAAATAATACATTTCCATTTGAGACAAATTTAATGACATTTTGTATCCCTCGTGGCATGAAGCAACCATCAGCTGACTGTCGTTGTACTTACCTATCACCCAGAGTGTTTGAGGGCAGAAGGTGCTGCCCTGCCTTCCTCCCTCACCCCCTCTGACTGCATCCTTCCCTCCATGCTTTTCAGCCAGCCTACACCCTGGCTCCCTGCCTGGCTCTCTTCCTCCCTGCCTGGCTTGCTCCCTCCCTGCCTGGCTCGCTCCTCTCTACATGGCTCATTCCCTTCTTGACTGCCTGGCTTGCTGTCTGCCTGGCACCCGTCTGCCCTGGCACCCTGTCTGCCTGGCACCCTGTCTGCCTGGCACCCTGTCTGCCTGGCACCCTGTCTGCCTGGCACCCTGTCTGCCTGGCACCCTGTCTGCCTGGCATCCTGTCTGCCGGCTCCCTGCCTGCCTGACTTTCTCCTTCCCTGCTTGCCTGGCTCATTCCCTCCCTGCCTGCCAGGCTTGCTCCCTCCCTGCCTGCCAGGCTCGCTCCCTCCCTCCCTGCTTGCCTGCCTTCCTCCCTACCTGCCTCCCTCCCTCCCTCCCTGCCTGCCTGCCTGCTTCCCTCCCTCCCTCCCTCCCTCACCAGTTTGCTGATAAATTTTGATAATTTCACGAGTTAATTATCTCAATAATTATAATGGGCTGCGATAGTTATGAAAAGTGGTGTACAACGAGTGTTAGGCTGGGCATTTCACTTGTTTATCTCTCACATTTCACATTTCACCTTTTATATTTGGTGGACAAGTTGATCCCTGGTTTTGGAGATATTTTCTTGTCGGGAGCCCCCTATGGCTCCCTGGAGCTATCAGACTAATGTGTGATATAGCCGACCAGGGTATTAGCTATGAGTTCAACCTACCAAGGACCATAAGTGAGAACTTGGCCCCCTTCAGAGAGGTTGCAAGGAGGCAGTGGCCCTGGAAAATCCCCCTGTAGTTGGGGTTTTCCTTATCTGCCATCGACCAGGGTTAGGCACCCAGAACGGTAGGCATAACAAAACAAACCCCACATGGTAAGAAACTACCAACTAAAAACCGAACAGAGAGGTAGAACTACTTCCAATCCCAAGGAAACACGCAATAAGCAAATGTCACACTTCACTGCCACGCCGCTCGTCCACACAGCCCTCCCCTCCCCGCGCCTGCCACTCAGTCATCCAGTTTGTTTGATCCAGGGGCAGATGCTTCTCTGGCCTCAAATTCCTTGGTGGTGTTTTGTTTTCATGGCGACATCTGCTGTGTGGTTGTGTGTGGTGGCCAGGTGTTCCTCATCAGTGACGGGGCTGTGACTTGTGTAGGAAGTGGTAAAAGCAGCCTGCCTATCTATGCAGTGGCCGGTTTCCTCTGGAGACGCTGTACTTTTGTGGGGTTTTTCTTTTATTTTTGTTTTCTTGCCTAGTGGAGGTCTGCTTGGTTTGGCTATAGTTCTGTTATTAATATTTTGGTGGTTCTCTGCTAGGTCCACCATGATTGTACATGTCGCAGGGGTTTCAGTGTTGTACTTTCCCACCTGTTTCCAGTGCCGTAACGGGACTATGCGGATCTGTGGTTCATTCTGGACTTGTCCCATCTGAACCCCTGGATTCCTTGCCCCTCTTTTCACATGACCACTCTGTTTCAGGTCCGGCTTCCTTTGGAGCCGGGTGCCTGGATTGTGTCCCTGGATCTCAAGGATGCATTTTGGCACATTCGTATTCATCTGGGATTCAGAGACTGGTTAGGTTTCGTGGTGGGGCATCAGGCTTACCGCTTTCAGTGTCTTTTGGCTTGAATCTGGCACCTCGTGTACTCACACATCTTACCTGGGTCGTGGTGCCCACATCAGCCAGTCACCGCTGGTGTGGGCTCCCCATCAGTCTGCATGTTTGCTCGCCAGGGGTGTAGTTCTTTCCCAGCTTGCCGGGTTTAGTTTTCTGATAAATTGGAGGATGTCTCATCTGGTCCCGTCTCAGGTTCAGACCTAGCTGGGTCTTGTGTGGAGCTCTCGAACCGCTTCCTTGTCTCTCTCTCTCTGGAGGTGTTGCTGCGACTTCTGTCCCACCTTCAGCTGTTTTGGGGGGGGCTCCCAGGTCACTTGGGGGTCACTCGAGCAGCTGTGCGGGAGTCAGAACTTCGCCGTGCTAGCTTACTTGCCGGGTCGGATTTGTCTTCAGTGGCTATTCTGGTTTCTTTGGGGCCCTCCCTTCTGCTGCTCTCGTGATCGCTAGGTTCAGCCTCCGGGGTCCTGGCGCCAGTTACTGCATCACCGGCTTTCTCTTCGGATTTTTCTGGGTTCATTGCCGTGGTGCCTACTTGAGCCCTCGCTCGATGTGTTCAAGGATGCTTCCTCTTTCGACTGGGGCTTTGTGACCAGTGCTTAACAAGTCGGCCAGGAGTCGGTGGGCGCTGTCCTTCCATATACTTTACAGTCTCCATGGTGTAGTGGAAGACACTCGCCTGGCGTTCCGCAAGCGCTATGTCAGGGGTTCGTATCCTGGCCGGGGAGGATTTACTGGGCGCAATTCCTTAACTGTAGCCTCTGTTTAACGCAACAGTAAAATGTGTACTTGGATGAAAAAACGATTCTTCACGGCAGGGAATCGTATTCCAGGGACCTGCCCGAAACGCTACGCGTACTAGTGGCTGTACAAGAATGTAACAACTCTTGTATATATCTAAAAAAATTGGGCTCACAACAAGGTGCAGGAGTTTGCGGCTGTTTGCCTATCACTTCAGAGGGTTCGGGTCGTTCGGGGTTTGGCCATCCAGCTTCATTTGGGCTATACTCCGGTAATTCATTGCCAGAACCGCGGGGGTTCTCTTCGGTCCTAAGCTCTTTGGGGCTGGTCGCTTAAAGTGATTCGTCTGTTGGATTTTCAGAGTTTGGCTCTCCGTGTTCACCTAGTTGTGTTAACCTAGTTGTGTTTACAGGGGTTGAGCTGTGCTCTTTTGGCCCGCCTCTCAACTGTCAATCAACTGTTTTTACTAACTACTATTTTTTTCCACACCACACCACACACAAAGTGAGGAGAGAGGCAGAAAGAAATTTTGAAAAAGGGATTGCAGACAAATGTAAAACAGAACCAGGTCTATTCTATAAATTCATAAACAACAAATTGCAGGTAAAGGATAATATTCAGAGGTTGAAAATGGGAAATAGATTCATGGAAGATGAAAAGGAAATGTGTGAAACACTAAACGAAAAGTTCCAAAGTGTGTTTGTACAAAATGAAATCTTTAGGGAACCAGACACAGTAAGAATTCCAGAGAACAACATAGAGCACATAGAGGTGTCTAGAGACGAAGTGGAAAAAATGCTAAAGGAGCTAGGTAAGAACAAAGCAGTTGGTCCGGATGGAGTTTCACCATGGGTTCTGAGAGAATGTGCACCTGAGCTCAGCATTCCACTTCAACTGATTTTTCAGGCATCCCTGTTTACAGGAGCTGTAGCTGATGTGTGGAAAAAGGCTAACATAGTTCCAATCTACAAAAGTGGAAACAGGGAAGACCCCCTTAATTATAGACCTGTATCATTGACAAGTGTAATAGTCAAAATATTGGAAAAAATAATTAAAACTAAATGGGTAGAACACCTGGAGGAAAACGATATAATATCAGACAGACAGTATGGTTTTCGATCTGGAAGATCCTGTGTAACGAACTTGCTCAGTTTTTATGATCGAGCCACAGAGATTTTACAAGAAAGAGATGGTTGGGTTGACTGCATCTATCTGGACCTAAAAAAGGCTTTCGACAGAGTTACCCATAAGAGGTTGTTCTGGAAACTGGAACATATTGGAGGAGTGACAGGTAAGCTACTAACATGGATGAAAAATTTCCTAACTGACAGAAAAATGAGGGCCACAATCAGAGGCAAGGTATCGGATTGGAGGAATGTCACGAGTGGAGTACCACAGGGTTCAGTTCTTGCACCGGTAATGTTCATTGTCTACATAAACGATCTACCAGTGGGAATACAGAATTACATGAACATGTTTGCTGATGATGCTAAGATAATAGGGAAGATAAGAAACCTAGATGATTGTCATGCCCTTCAAGAAGACCTGGACAAAATAAGTATTTGGAGCAACACTTGGCAAATGGAATTTAATGTGAATAAATGCCATGTTATGGAATGTGGAATGGGAGAACATAGACCCCGCACAACCTATAAATTATGTGAGAAATCTTTAAAGAATTCTGATAAAGAAAAGGATCTAGGGGTGGTTTTAGATAGAAAACTGTCACCTGAGGACCACATTAAGAACATTGTGCGAGGAGCCTATGCTACACTTTCTAACTTCAGAATTGCTTTTAAATACATGGATGGAGAAATACTAAAGAAATTGTTCACGACTTTTATTAGACCAAAGCTGGAATATGCAGCGGTTGTATGGTGCCCACATCTTAAGAAGCACATCAACAAACTGGAAAAGGTGCAACGACATGCCACTAAGTGGCTCCCAGAACTGAAGGACAAGAGCTATGAGGAGAGATTAAAGGCATTAAACATGCAAAAACTAGAAGATAGAAGAAAAAGAGGTGATATGATCACTACATTCAAAATAGTAACAGGAATCGATAAAATTGATAGGGAAGAATTCCTGAGACCCGGAACTTCAAGAACAAGAGGTCATAGATTTAAACTAACGAAACAAAGCTGCCGGAGAAATATACGAAAGTTCAGTTTTGTAAACAGAGTGGTAGACGGTTGGAACAAGTTAAGTGAGAAGGTGGTGGAGGCCAAGACCGTCAGTAGTTTCAAAGCGTTATATGACAAAGAGTGCTGGGAAGACGGGACACCACGAGCGTAGCTCTCATCCTGTAACTACACTTAGGTAATTACACACTTAGGTAATTACACAGACACCCCAGGAGGCAGCCCGTGACAGCTGACTAACTCCCAAGTACCTATTTACTGCTAGGTAACAGGGGCATTCAGGGTGAAAGAAACTTTGCCCATTTGTTTCTGCCTGGTGCGGGAATCGAACTTGCGCCACAGAATTACGAGTCCTGCGCGCTATCCACCAGGCTACCAGGTCGTACGGTTCACATCCGGGGGGTTTCCAACAGCCTGGCAGACTGCCTGTCTCAGTTCATTCCCCCTGTCCACAAAATGGAGAGTTGAAGTCAACTCCTTCAGTTGGCTCTGCCAGACTCATGGACTCCCGAAGGTGGACCTCTTATCTTTGGCGTGGTCCCAGCGTCTTCCAGTGTATGTGGCGCCCTTCCCCGATTGTGAGGCAATTGCAGTGGGCGCTTTTTGGCAGGACTGGTTGAGGTGGGGTTACCTATACTTCTTCCACCCGGTCCAGCTGTTGCTTCGGGTTCTGGCTCGGCTGGAGACTTACCTGGGGAGAGTAGTCATGTTGGCCTTCTTGGTCGCCTAAGTCACTTGGTCACCCAAACTAAGACTGGCCCAGCCTTAGTTTCAGGCACTGCTTGCTCGGTGTCTGAGCCCCGAGATATTTTCCGCGGCTCCTCCTCTACCAGCCGATCAGGCCGGTGCTGTACATCGCTGGTTCGATGTACTCCTCTGCTCTTTGTGTCTGATTTTTTTATGTAGTTATATCACCATCTGTATGGTGATCAGGTGGCTTCATTGATGGTATCCCACCCAAGAGCTTCCTCTCGGCGACAGCATGAGGTTTCCTGACATTCTTTTCACCACTTATTGTTTCTTCATAGGTTGTCTTCCATTTCTGTTCGGGTTGTCTTTTATTTCTTGGCTTTTTTGGGACCGGTATTTGATGTCTAATACTGTCACCTTGTATCGTGCGGCACTGGCAAAACTGCTTCAGCTTGCTTTCGGGGTGGATGACTTTAGCCCTGTTCCGTAAGCTTTCACGTGCATTGTTTCACCTCTGGCCTGCTCATGCACCGCCTGAGTCATCCTGGTTTTTGGGCTGGGTGCTCTCTTTTCTCTCTTCTCGCCGGTTTGTAGTGGCCCATTCGGTTCAGGATTGTTTCTCTAAGGCTCTTTTCCTGTTGGCAATGGCCTCTAGGGGTCAGGGAGTTTAATGCTCTCCTCCACTCCAGGGGTTTCTGCTCTTTCGGTCCTGGTGGTAGGTTTGTTCGAAGGCAGCCGTCTCCTTCATTTCTGGCGAAGAACGAGTCAGCAGTTTTCCAGAGCCGTCCTTGGGTTGTGGATGCTTAGTTGGTCAGACCGGGGGTGCATCATGTGTTGTGTCCACTGGCGGCTCTTCGCCGTTATGTGCACGCCATGGCCTCTGTGGCCAGGGATGTGCTTTGGGTTGATTTGGTTTTCCTTGTTCCCTGTTCCAGGGCTCGGGTCTCCCTGAGGGAGCCGGTCGGCCGAGCGGACAGCACACTGGACTTGTGATCCTGTGGTCCTGGGTTCAATCCCAGGCGCTGGCGAGAAACAATGGGCAGAGTTTCTTTCACCCCTATGCCCCTGTTACCTAGCAGTAAAATAGGTACCTGGGTGTTAGTAAGCTGTCACAGGCTGCTTCCTGGGGGTGGAGGCCTGGTCGAGGACCGAGCCGCAGGGACACTAAAAGCCCCGAAATCATCTCAAGATAACCTCAAGATAACCTCCCAATTTGTCTACAGGGTTATTCGGTCCAGCCAGCTTGTGGTCTGTCCTTGTGCTCATATCTGTAAGTTTGCTGCTTTGGCTGCCGTCTTTGGCAACATGTCCTGGGTGACATTCAGGCACGTGGGTTTTGGAAGTCGAACAGGGTCCTGGCTGCCTGTTACCTGGTCAACGTTCCTGGCTCTACTCAGGCGTGTGTCGCTTTCGATTGCAGGCTGCAGCCAGTTGTCTCGACTTCGAGTTAAGGAGCAAGTGGCAGCTGCCTCTTGGGTGAATCCATCTTTTCACTTTTCTTTGGTTAGGTAGCTCTGGGGAACTGTAGGGGCTTCCCATAGAAAAGCAGCATTGAGTGTAATGAAATGCCGTTTTCTGGGTGAGCCCCCCACAGGCTCCCCGGCACCCTCCCTCCCTCCGGTTGGCGGTTTTCGCTTGGTTTTTGATGCTCAGCCTCGGAACTGAATGGTGGAGAAGCCGGCACGGAAGGTTGGGGGGGGGGCCTTTTGCCCCTCCTGGGGGGCAGGGGAGCTGCACAGATGAGCAAAACGACGGCGGGGTGTGACGTTTGCTTGTTTTAGGATTGGGGAGTTCTTTTCTCTGTTCAGTCTTAGGGTAGCAGTACTAGTAATTTTTTTTACTATGTGGGGTTTGTTTTGTGATGCCTACCTTTCTGGGTGTCAACTTCAGTCAAAGGCAGATATGGAATGCTTTCAAATACATGAGGCCATTGCCATTGCCATAAGCCATTGCTTCTCTAGCCTCTCTAGATGGTGCCAGGTTCTGGCTTATGGACCCGGGTAGGCAAGAACCCCGGTAAGCAAAAACCCTAGTAAGCTCTGGGGAGCCTCCGGGGCTCGCCCAGAAAATGGAGTTTCATTACATTCAACATTGGTATCTTATTCAATTTAAAATTGTAAAACAAAATATATAAAGAATATAAAATATTAAAAACTTCTGTACTACTATATTTCATAACAGGTGAAGAAAGTGGTGAAAATGTTCGGGTGTATCGCAAATCAATCAGCAGTGATGGTGCATATCATACAGAGCTGCCCCATTGTCGTTCTGTCTCAGATTCTGATTATCATTATACGAGACATCTCTCGGCTCCATTTCCTCGCCGTAGATCATCTTCTTCAAGGTAAGATTTTTGTTTTCATTGTAAAAATTTTATTGTTGTAGTGGGAGGCAAGTAGTGTCAGTGGTTATCACTCTACACCCTGTGAAGAATGTGTTTGGTTTGTATGATGCATGCAGTGTAACATACAGTATAATAATAATAATAATAATAATAATAATAATAATAAATTTTATTCACAAGAAGGTACAGTGGGATTGTGAGATTACATAAGATCGGTATTTCTGTGGGGAGTCCCTTCGGCTCCCTGAAGCTATAGGACTGATATATGCTATATTAGTCTGGGGCTTCAGTCAATGGATTTCTGCCTACCGGGCACCATGAGCCAGGAACTGGCCCCTCAGAGAGATGCAGGAGCAATGGCCTAGGGGAACCCCCTTGTATTTGGAGGTATTCCCTGTCTGCCATTGACCAGGGTTAGGCACCCAGAAAGATAATCATCTCAAAACAAACCCCCACATGGTAGGAAATTGCAAAAAAACCCAAGACCGAACAGAGAAACACAACTCCCCAAAAGAAAACAAGGAAAACACGCAAAGAAGCAAATGTTAACCACCACCACCACCACCGCGCCGCTTGTCCACACAACTCTCTCCCTTCGGAGAGAGTCAGCAGCCCAGCTCCTAAGTTCATAGGCTGAAGCGCTCTGGGGGGTGGTTGTCAACTCTAGCCTCTCATTCCTACAGGATTTTGTGCCCTTGTTGTATTTCCTGCTGTTTGTGGTGTGTTGGCCAGGAGTACCGTAGTGTACTGGGACTGGATGCACTTAGGGCTGTTCCCTGCTCATTCTCCAGTTTACCCCCTTCTTCTTTGGAAGATCTTGGGGGTTAAGCGGCTGTCGCGTTGCTTGGTTGGTTTAGATTATTGCAATGCACTAGGTTGCTTACCTGCTTGAATGCCCCAGGGTGGGCGGCTCCAGGGGTTGCCCTATTCGTTGCGGCGATGGAGGCCTTTGAGTCTATTTCTCCCGCCAAGGCCTTTGGGCATTACCAGCAGGCCCCCTTCTTGTTGCCTTTCCCTTGCACTCTGCCTTTCTATTAGGGTAGTGGGCGTGGAGAGTGACTGCCTCTGTTGGGGGTTCCTAGGGCTGGGGTGGGGGAGCCCACTAGCAGTTCTGGGGCTGTTTGCCACTGCTTGGGCCTTGTGCCTTCGGGGCAGGGGGGGCAATTCATCCCCCTTTCCCATCTGCTTTCATTTTCCCCATTTCCTTTCATGATTTCAACTCCCTTATGTTGAACTCTTCTCCTTTTGTTTTGGTAGCCATTTTGCTTTTCTGTGGGTACTTCCCTGCCTGGCTTCCAGGGTAGCACTGCGGCCTGTTTATTTACATGTGACTGCTGGGCATGTGAGCTCGCGTTTTGAAGGCATTTTCTGGGAGGAGCCCCCTTTGGCTCCCCAGAGCTTATAAGGCTGATATGCTAATGTCAGACTTTCGCATCAGTCATGTGTATGGAGTTCTGTGGGCCTACCGGGGACCACCTGCCAGAACCTGGCTCCTTCAGAGAGGCATTGTGAGCAATGGCCTATAGAAACCCCCATGTGGTTGGATGCATTCTATGTCTGCCATCGACCAGGTCAGGGACCCAGAAAGGTAAGCATCCCAAAACAAACCCCTATTCTGGTGAAAATATTGCTACCAAAAGCCAAACGAGTGGATTGAGCTCCCCTAAAAGAAACAAGCATGACGTCGCACATCACCGCACCACTGTCTGCGCAGCTCCCCCCCTTCCCCGGGAGGGGGAATGAGGAGCCCCAGACCCCCCACGCCGGCTATCCACCCGTCAGTTCTCGGGCTGATGCTAGAGTCCAAGGTCGTGTGTTTGGCTTCAGTGTTTCCAGCACTACTTTGAGTGTGGTGGCTGTCTTCCAGGGGTGCGAGAGCCAGGAGTACTCGGGCTGCATGCGCCTAGGGTTATCGTTTCTTGGTGCTCTGTAAGGACTGCCTTTGGAGCTTGGGGATCCCATCCACAAGTTCCTCGGGGTCTGCTTCTGCTAGGTCGTATTACTGCTCGGTTTTCGGCTGCCCTTTGGGTGCTTAGGGGTTTTGTCTTCCTGGTTTACCTTAGGGTAAGAGGCAGTTTGCACTGGTGGGGCGCAGCGTGTTTTCACCATTTACAGCGGCCGGCTCTGTTCCTTGGGGTACGTTGTCCTCTTGCAGGGTTTTGTTTTTATTTTTCATTTTCTTTTTCCCTTGTAGGGGGTCTGCCTTTCTTCCCTTTTTTTTTTGGTACCTGACCTGAGCATGGTTCTCTTCCTATGGTGCCCCCTGCTAGGTCCCCGTGAGTGTACACATCCCTGGGATTCAGCTTTAGACAGTTGTTTGGCAGTTTTGGGCGCCGGTTAGCAGTACCCTGCCTGGGATTACCTGGGCGTGAGTTTCTGTTAAGCACTCAGGACCCTGGGAATCCCCTAGGGGTCATGTAGTTCTGATGGATGTGTCCTCGGAGTCCCCGCTCGCTTCGTGCGAGTTCAAAGGTTGCTCGGTCCCATTGACTCAGGGTAACCCCTCACGGTTTTTGCCTCCGTCACGCTGCCTGTTGGGTCAGTGACACCTTCGACCCGGAATCATGCGAGTTCTGTTGCTTGCTCGTGACTCAGTTTACCCAATCTCAAGATGGTGTTCTACGGGTACGGGCGGCACAGGTGTTGCAAGCTCGGTTTAGGTTGTTGCAACGTGTGAGATTGGTTGCTCACCCGGATGCCCTGAGGCTTCCCCGTTTTGCTTATAGGGACCCGGACTTGGGGGTGGGGGTCGCTTCGACCTTGGTTCAGTCTGCACCCCCTCGTCCTTCCCTGCTGTAGTGCATCCTGGTTCCCCCCCCTGCTTCTGGCCCCCAAAGCGTCTAAGGGTTTCGGGGTAAGGGCAGGGCAGGGTTTAAATGGTCTTGAGTCTCAGGCGGTCTCGGGGGATGCCTCTTCCGGTGTGGTGACGGAGGCATTCAAATCCACTCTCCCTGCCAAAGCCTCTGGGTCTGACCAGTGGGCCCTCTTCTGTTCAGATTTCTCGGCTGCACCGGCTCTTTCTTCAGGGCCTGGTGCTCTGGGGGATTACTCGGCCCAGGTCACGAGGAAGATGATCTTGAGGCTGGGGAAGAGGCTGACTTGGGGCCCTTGGGCCCCGCTGGACCCTGCCTGAATTTTTCTAACCTCGGAGCAGGGCTTATTGTTACAAGGAGTGGGGTTCTCTTTTCCCCCCCCTTTGCATACGAGTTGGATTTGGCGTCTGTTCCTCCCCGAGTTCGGTTCCTTGTACCCTCGGGTGAGTCAGTTCCATCTTTCCAGAGGTTTTCGGCTTCCCGCATCCAACCATCTGCAGTGCAGGCAGCGTCCGTTGTCTTTCAGATTTTGGGAATTCATTCTCTTTCTGGGTTCGTTACAAGGTTCCGGAGTCGTCCTCGCTGGCGGGCTGTCCGATTTTTGCTTTGGAGGATTGGCATTCTTTCTGTCGTTTCCACACGCTTGAGTGGAGTTAGGTTTCGACGGTGGTTCAGGTTTTTCTGGGGGAGGGGGTGCATCCTTGAGCACCTCAAGGAGTGCTTGTTTGCTCCTGCCCTTTCCCAGGGTGTTGGTGTTCTGCAGCTCCATGTGCAGGTTACCTCCCTTTTGGCTGTGCAGGTGGCTGAGGACTTGTGTGCCCATGGCCGCTTGACTTCGGCCTTTGCGCTTCATTTCCCTTCTGGAGTTGTCTTCAGACTGGCTAGGGGAGGATGTGGGGGCGTTTGAAGCCGTTCCGGGGTTCGGTGCCTTGGGCTCAGTGGCACCTGACATCGCGTGCCTCCTCTTTGGAATCGGCCTGGGTGCTGGCTCTTAGGATGTCTTCTCCTTTTTGTCCTTTGCTTTTTGCTCCTTCTGCTATGCCGCAGTATATTCAGGCTGCTTCGGCCAGTTGCTGTCCTATGTTGGACTTGTTGGTTCTCTGAGGATCCCGGAGGGGCTTCCCAGAGAGGTCATGCCAGGGCTCGGGGTTCCACATGTCGTGATAGGCCACTGGTGCCAGTTTCGGGTTAGTCTCTTCCTTCGGACCCGCCTTCGTCTGGTCAGTGCGGTGCTCGCTCTGTGCGAGGTTCTGGGTCTCATAAGGGGCGCCGGCCCTTTCGCAGCTCGCCCCATTGACAGGGCGATGAGGGGGGAGGCTTGGCTGTTCGCTCATGCCTGGTCCCACAATTTGTGGGCGTTTCGGGTTGTCTCCTTCGGCCTGCAGTGGTGTTGGGTTGCCCCTCCTTCTTCGGGGGGTTCGGGGCTGGCGGGGCAGGCCTCTTCTCCTGCGTTCTGTCGAGTCTCTTGGAGTGGGTCCAACAGGTTTTACCCGCATAGCTGGCCCCAGTTCCTGGGCTTCTGTAGGGGTCATTGATCCCACAGGATCTGGAAATCCTCTGCTGGGTCAGTTGTATAATGGAT
>WNGS01160647.1:0-12843 GCA_020271785.1 Procambarus virginalis | reverse complement strand
AAACACAAACCTGCATAAACACACACACATAAACACACACACACATATAAACACACCACACAAAAAAAAACACCACGCATAACACACAACATGCCATAAACACACACACACATAAACACACACATGCATAAACACACACAGCATAAAACACACACTTGTGTTTTTTCAGAACATAGAAACGGTTTTCAGGCTTGGCCAGTACAACAACGACAGAGACCGATTGATAAAAGTAGGGTTTTCTAAAGCGATGACACAAAAGAAGAAAATGTTAACAAGGAAGGCAGGATTATTTAATGTAACAAAGTTCAAAATGGTATTCCTGCAGAAGGATATAACAAGGGAGGAGAGATTGAGGGCCGCAGCAGCGAGGAAGGAGTGCAGGGAGAGAGACAGGAATTGGGGAACCACAGCCTAGAATCGTACCATCCCAATGGGGAGTGGGGAACCCTCCAGAGGCAGTTCACCAGCCCCAGTGGGAGGAGGAGCACACCCACCTTCCACCCAATAGAAGCCCTACCCGCCCCAGCCCCTGCCCAATGTTCCCTCCCCCCTCCATTAAGTGCGACCACCCTAGACCACCGCTCGCTCACTCCCCCTGCCTTCCCTCCTTAGGACCTCCCTTCCCTCCCCCAATCCCTTCCCTCCCCACCCCCTCAAGCCTTCCCCTTCCTTCCCCAAGTCGCGTGCCTCCCTTCTTCCCCACCCACGCCCACTCCCTCCTTACTCTCCTGTCCCCCACAAGCCCTCCTTTTCCCCTCACCCCCCGAAGTACTCCTTTCTCCCCCAACCCACCAAGGCTTCCCTCCTCCCCTACCCCCCCCTGCAAAATCCCCCTTCTTTCCCCCACTCCACACCCTCTCCTCTCCCCCAAGGCCTTCTCATGCCCTCCCTTCTTCTCCACTCCTTAAGCCCTCTTATCTCCCCCACCTCCCTAAACCCTCTCCTCTCCTCTCCCCCACCTTCTCCTCCCCTCCTTCGCCCCCACCCTCCCCACACCATATCCTCACAACCCCCCCTCACAACCCCCCTCACAACCCAGGTCCCCCTTCCTCCCAGCCCCCTCAGCCCAGGTCCCCCCCCCCCCTTTCCCCCTCCCCATCCCGGACCGTCCCTGTTACCTACTCCAGTGGAATCAACAGAAACTGAGGATGGACAGAAAAAGGATCAGCTTCAAGGTAAAGTGCTCGAACATAGATGGAATTCAAGCAAGGCAAGTGAACTTAGGAGGAAACAGTGAAAGAAGCAAACCTGGATGTAATTGGAGTTACAGAAACAATACTCTCAGGAATCATAACGAATGCGGTATTTCCCATGAACTACAATGTAATAGGGGAAAGAGAAGGAAGGTAGGGAAGGAGGCGAGTGCCCTACTCATGAGAAAGGAATGGAGTTTCAAGGAGATTGTTAGCCCAGGCTGTGAGGAATTCAGTAACTACATACAGGCACCGTGTTGATGGGAAGACCAAGAGCAGTAGTTGCAGTGATATATAACCCTCCCCAAATGACAGAAGACCCAGGCAAGAGTATGACAGAAACATCATGGCAGTTAACAATATAATTCAAAGGGCAGCCTCTACTGCCTTTAGAGTTCGATCCCACCTGCTCATCATGGAGGGACTTCATCACGGAAGGATAGACTGGGAGAACAAGGACCCGCATGCAGAGAGGAAATGGAGAGCTAAACTTCTGAAGGTGGCAACTAAAAACTTTTTAAGCCAGCATGTCAGGTGTGACAGGTTGTGATATAGCAGTGTACTGAGCTAAGGTGGTATAACTCTCCCTCACACAAATAAACAAAAATGCTGCTATTGGCCCTTGCAGTGTGGAATTCTCAGGTAAAACTAGTGAAAATCATCAAATAAATAATTAAAACAATTTACTGAAATATTAATGAACACAAAATGGCGCCTGAGAACACTTGGCAATCATACCTTCAAAGGTGAACAAAATATGGAAATTAATGAAAGAATAAACTGTGCAAAAAATACAATGAAAAGAATACATGGGTAAATACTGGTGGTGCTGAAGACAAGTACTATACCACCGGCACACGACGTAGGCTGAGGGCAGACGGCGTTGTAGGAGGCTAAGGTGATCCATGAGCACTAAGAGAGAGACTGGGCTCTCTAGGGTTGTTGTTGTTGTTGTTGTTAAAGATTCGCTACCTGGAACAAACTTCCAAGTAGCACGGGCTATGGTGAGCCCGTAGTGCCTTTGCTCTCTAGGGAGGCGGTGCCCTTTATCTAGGCTGGCGGTGATGACGTCACAGCCAGTGTAAACACAAGGGGGTAACAAGCGCTGAGAGCAAACTGATAGTTGTGGCTGGTGAGGCTGCTGCTAGTTGTCTCAGCAGAGTCGTGCCCGGCCGTGCCGGGCTCTGGGGGGTACGGAGAGCGTTTTTTTAATTATTATTATTATTATTATTTTCTACCACAGACGTGGCCACACATTTCCACGCTAACCAGCATATATACATTTCTTCTGTCCTCCATAGACAGGGTTAGAGATGTGTTAAACATATATTTCAAGGGTTTATTGAACAATCAACCACTGAAGGTGAGTCGGTGCTTTTAAAATGCTAAGATAACCTATATACGTAAATACATAGATACACAGATTTACGTATGCCTTACATAAAGTGTTCGATGTGTCTTTTACATAGTGTCATTAATGCACATTTACAAAGGTGAAATATAATCTGATCGATGATGACTCATCTTGGCTGGTGTAGAGGTGAACTTCCAGTACAGAGGCATCGAGGGTACCTAGTCTTCACCCTGAACCACTCCAGCATAAGGGAAATCAATTTCGAGGCGCCAGTACGAATGAGCGATCACAGTGTACTGATGTTTGAGTATCTGGTCGAAGGAGGGTTAATGTACTCAAGAAAGGGAACTGAAAACAAAAGGCTGGCAATACACAAGGGAAACTATGAGGAGATAAGAAATTCCTAACAGGTATAACATGGGAAACAGAGCTCAGGGGAAAAACGGCCCAAGACATGATGGACTACATCACGCAGAAGTGTAATGAGGCATCAGACCAGTTTATCCCGGTCCAAAAGGAAAAAACGGAAATGCCTACGACAAACCCATGGTTTAAACAGAGTTGTAAGCTACCAAAGCAACTTAGTAAAAGGACGTGGATAAACCATAGAAATAATAGGACACTTGAGAGCAGAGAGAGCAGACACTTGTATTCACCTAGTTGTGTTTGCGGGGGTTGAGCTCTGTTCTTTCGTCCCGACTCTCAATCATTCAGTCGTTACTAACTATTTTTTCCACAACACACACACACACACCACACACACACACCACACACACACACACACACACACACACACACACACACACACACGCAGGAGTAACAGGTAGGGCGCTCCAGTGGATAAGGGAGTACTAAGCAATAGGAAACAGAGAGTTACAGTGAGGGGTGAGACCTCAGACTGGCGTGAAGTCACCAGTGGAGTCCCACAGGGCTCTGTACTTGGACCTATCCTGTTTCTGATATACGTAAATGATCTCCCAGAGGGTATAGACTCATTCCTCTCAATGTTTGCTGACGACGCCAAAATTATGAGAAGGATTAAGACAGAGGAGGACAGCTTGAGACTTCAAGAAGACCTGGACAAGCTGCAGGAATGGTCGAACAAATGGCTGTTAGAGTTTAACCCAAGCAAATGTAATGTAATGAAGATAGGGGTAGGAAGCAGGAGACCAGATACAAGGTATCATTTGGGAGATGAAATACTTCAAGAGTCAGAGAGAGAGAAAGACCTGGGGGTTGATATCACGCCAGACCTGTCCCCTGAAGCTCATATCAAGAGGATAACATCAGCAGCATATGCCAGGTTGGCTAACATAAGAACGGCCTTTAGAAACTTGTGTAAGGAATCTTTCAGAACATTATATACCACATATGTCAGACCAATCCTGGAGTATGCGGCTCCAGCATGGAGTCCCTATCTAGTCAAGCATAAGACTAAACTGGAAAAGGTTCAAAGGTTTGCCACCAGACTAGTACCCGAGCTGAGAGGTATGAGCTACGAGGAGCGACTGCAGGAATTAAACCTCACTTCGTTGGAAGACAGAAGAGTTAGGGGGGACATGATCACCACATTCAAGATTCTCAGGGGAATCGACAGGGTTGATAAAGACAGGCTGTTTAACACAAGGGGCACACGCACTAGGGGACACAGGTGGAAGCTGAGTGCCCAAATGAGCCACAGAGATATTAGAAAGAACTTTTTTAGTGTCAGAGTGGTTGACAAATGGAATGCATTAGGAAGCGATGTGGTGGAGGCTGACTCCATACACAGTTTCAAATGTAGATATGATAGAGCCCATTAGGCTCAGGAAACTGTACACCTGTTGATTGACGGTTGAGAGGCGGGACCAAAGAGCCAGAGCTCAACCCCCGCAAGCACAACTAGGTGAGTACAACTAGGTGAGTACACACACACACACACACACACACACACACACACACACACATACACACACTCTGACACTAAAAAAGTTCTTTCTAATATCTGTGGCTCATTTGGGCACTCAGTTTCCACCTGTGTCCCCTAGTTCGTATGACCCTTGTTTTAAATAGCATGTCTTTATCTACCGTATCAATTCATTTGAGAATCTTGAATGTGGTGATCATGTCCCCCCTAACTTTTCTGTCTTCCAGCGACGTGAGTTTTAATTCCCGTAGTCTCTCCTCGTAGCTCATACCTCTCTGCTCCGGTACTGGTCTGGTGGCAAACCCTTGAACCTTCTCAAATTTAGTCTTATGCTTGACTAGATATGGACTCCATGCTGGAGCCGCATACTCCAGGATTGGTCTGACATATGTGGTATACAAAGTTCTGAATGATTCCTTACACAAGTTTCTAAATGCCGTTCTTATGTTAGCCAGCCTGGCATATGCCGCTGATGTTATCCTCTTGATATGAGCTTCAAGGGACAGGTCTGGGCTGATAACCTGCAAGTCTTTCTCTCTCTCTGACTCTTGAAGAATTTCATCTCCCAAATGATACCTTGTATCTGGCCTCCTGCTCCCTACACCTATCTTCATTACATTACATTTGCTTGGGTTTAACTCTAACAATCATTTGTTCGACCATTCCTTCAGTTTGTCCAGGACTTCTTGAAGCCTCAAGCAGTCTTCTGTCTTAATCCTTCTCATAATTTTGCCACTGTCAGCAAACATTGAGAGGAATGACTCTATACGCTCCGGAAGATCATTTACATATATCAGAAACAGGATAGGACCGAGTACAGAGCCCTGTGGGATTCCACTGGTGACTTCACGCCAATCTGAGGCCTCACCCCTCATTGTAACTCTCTGCTTCCTATTGCTTAGGTATTCACTTATCCACGGGAGCACCTTACCAGCTACACCTGCCTGTTTCTCCAGCTTATGTACCAGCCTCTTATGGGGTGCTGTGTCAAAGGCTTTATGACAGTCCAAGAAAATGCAGCCGCCCAGCCTTCTCTTTTTTACTTAATCTTTGTGGTAGAATTCTATTAAGCCAGTGAGGCAAGATTTACCCTCCCTGAACCCATGTTGGCGATTTGTTACTGTTCCTTCTCACCAAATGTGTTACCAGGTTTTTTCTCACGATCTTCTGCATCACCTTGCATAGGATATAAGTCAAAGACACTGGCCTGTAGTTCAGTGCCTCTTGTCTGTTAACCTTTTTATATATTGGCACCAGATTAGCCGTCTTCCATATTTCTGGTAGGTCTCCCGTCTCCAGTGACCTACTATACACTATGGAGAGTGGCAAACAAAGCGCCTCTGCACACTCCTTCTTTACCAATGTTTAGATCCCGTCTGGACCAACAGCCTTTCTCACATCCAGATCCAACAAGTGCCTCTTGACCTCATCTCTAGTAATTTCGAACCCTTCCAAGGCCACCTGGTTTATTGCCCCCTCTCCTAGCACAGTGACCTCCCCTTATTCTATTGTGAAGACCTCCTGGAACCTCTTGTTGAGTTCTTCACACACTTCTTTGTCATTCTCTGTATACCTGTCCTCGCCTGTTCTAAGTTTCATTGCCTGTTCTTCCACTGTTGTTTTCCTCCTGATGTGACTGTGGAGTAGCTTTGGCTCGATCTTGGTTTTGTTTCCTACATCATTTTCAAATTTTTCTCTGCTTTTCTTCTCACACTAGCATACTCATTCCTGGTTCTCTGGTATCTCTCTCTGCTTTCTGGTGTTCTGTTATTCCGGAAGTTCGTCCACGCCCTTTTGTTCAATTCCTTTGCTTCCATACATGCCCTATTAAACCATGGATACTTCTTTTGCTTCTCGGATTTTTCCTTTTGCGCCGGGATGAACCTGTTTACTGCCTCCTGACACTTTTGGGTGACATCATGTCTTGTACAGACATAGCTCTGAGGTCTGTGTCCCATGGTATTTCCTTTAGGACAACTTCTCATCTCATAATTCCCCTTTCGGTATGCCAGCCTTTAGTTTCCTAGTTCTTTTTTGGGGGAGATAATTCCTAGCTCTACCAGGTACTCAAAGATCAATACACTGTGGTCACTCATTCCCAAGGGTGCTTCCATCTTAACTTCCCTTATATCCCACTCATTTAGGGTAAATATCAGATCAAGCAAGGCTGGTTCATCTTTTCCTCTCATTCTTGTTGGTTTCTTGATGTGCTGGCTTTGAAAGTTTCTTGTTGCCACGTCCAGCAGCTTAGTCCAGATCCATTCCTGCTAGCGACAGAAGCTGCTCTCTCTATTATGCTAATGGTGGCCATGTTGTTTCTATCATATTCTTTTCTGGGTCTTCTGTCATTTGGTGGTGGGTTATATAAGACTACTACTACACGGTTTTTGTCCTCCAGTTGCTATGGTACCTGTTATGTAGTCTCTGAAACCTTCACAGCCCTGAATATCCATCTCTTAAAAACTCCAGTCTCTTCTAATCAGCTTTGTGTGTGTGTGTGTGTGTGTGTGTGTGTGTGTGTGTGTGTGTGTGTGTGTGTGTGTGTGTGTGTGTGTGTGTGTGTGTGTGTGTGTGTGTGTGTGTACTCACCTATTTGTGCTTGCGGGGGTTGAGCTTTGGCTCTTTGGTCCCGCCTCTCAACTGTCAATCAACTGGTGTACAGATTCCCGAGCCTACTGGGCTCTATCATATCTACATTTCAAACTGTGTATGGAGTCAGCCTCCACCACATCACTGTCTAAAGCATTCCATCTGTTAACTACTCTGACACTGAAAAAGTTCCTTCTAACGTCCCTGTGGCTCATGTGGGTACTCAGTTTCCACCTGTGTCCCCTTGTTCACTTCCCACCAGTGTTGAATAGTTTGTCCTTGTCTACCCGGTCGATTCCTCTGAGGATTTTGTAGGTTGTGATCATGTCTCCCCTTACTCTTCTGTCTTCTAGTGTCGTAAGGTGCATTTCCCGCAGACTTTCCTCGTAACTCATGCCTCTTAGTTCTGGGACTAGTCTAGTGGCATACCTCTGGACTTTTTCCAGCTTCGTCTTGTGCTTGACAAGGTACGGGCTCCATGCTGGGGCTGCATACTCCAGGATTGGTCTTACATATGTGGTGTACAAGATTCTGAATGATTCCTTACACAGGTTCCTGAACGCTGTTCTGATGTTAGCCAGCCTCGCATAAGCCGCAGACGTTATTCTTTGTATGTGGGCTTCAGGAGACAGGTTTGGTGTGATATCAACTAGATCTTTCTCTCTGTCCGTTTCATTAAGTACTTCATCTCCTATTCTGTATCCTGTGTCTGGCCTCCTGTTTCCACTGCCTAGTTTCATTACTTTGCATTTACTAGGGTTGAACTTCAACAGCCATTTGTTGGACCATTCACTCAGTCTGTCTAGGTCATCTTGTAGCCTCTTACTATCGTCCTCAGTTTCAATCCTCCTCATAATTTTTGCATCATCGGCAAACATTGAGAGAAACGATTCTATACCCTCTGGTAGATCATTTACATATATCAGAAACAGTATAGGTCCAAGGACTGACCCCTGCGGGACTCCACCCGTAACGTCTCGCCAATCTGAGACCTCACCCCTCACACTGACTCGTTGTCTCCTGTTGCTTAGGTACTCCTTTATCCAACGGAGTACCTTCCCTTTCACTCCAGCCTGCATCTCCAGCTTTTTCACTAGTCTCTGTGTGTGTGTGTGTGTGAAAAAATGGTAGTTTGACAGTTGAGAGGCGGGCCAAAAGAGCCAGAGCTCAACCCCTGTAAGCACAACTAGGTGAGTACTAGAGACCACAAGCGCCCGGACTCAAGCGGCCGCCAGAGGGCTCATCAGCCCGACCTCTCAGCTCAACCATCACTCGCAAGCAGAGTTTCCGCCTTATCTCAGAGTGGAGGAGCTGGTCATCCCTCTTAGACGCCCTAGTTCAAATGGGGATCTGGGGGCAAGACAGTGTTATCCGCAAGAGTCTGTGATTACGTCCAAACTACTAATGTGGGGGGGGGAGGGTGATGAGGGGGGATGGAGGGATATGTTGAAGGGTCTGGTGGGATATATATATATATATATATATATATATATATATATATATATATATATATATATATATATATATATATATATATATATATATATATATATATATATATATATATATATATATATATATATATATATATATATATATATATATTATTAAATATGACCGATAAAGTAAGATTAATAATTCTAACACGAATTTTCTCAATATTTCTTATGTTTCTTTTCACTGTTGATGGTAATTGAAAAATCATTTCTCCAAAATTCATTTTTATTTCTAATCTGACGCGACACTTGAACGCGTTTCGTAATAACTTATTACATTTTCAAAGACTTTTAGTTTACACACACACAACTATAACCTGCAAACACTAAACAGAGTTCTTACTATGCTATGATTTAAACAGCTTTCATTTTTCATTTTATACCCGCATTTTGGGTGAGGTGATATGTTACAACAGTTTTGGATGAGGTGAACAAAACTTTCAACACAGGACAGAACACGAAACAATGGGTATTAATGGGATAGTAATTGGGTAAATTGAAGGTAAGAATGGAAGTAACTGCAGAAGGCCTATTGGCCCATATTTCTTGATGCTTCTATATTGGAGCGGAGTCTTGAAGTGGGTAGAATATAGTTGTGCATTAATTGGCTGTTGATTGCTGGTGTTGACTTCTTGATGTGTAGTGCCTCGCAGATGTCAAGCCGCCTGCTATCGCTGTATCTATCGATGATTTCTGTGTTGTTTGCTAAGATTTCTCTGGTGATGGTCTGGTTGTGGGAAGAGATTATATGTTCCTTAATGGAGCCCTGTTGCTTATGCATTGTTAATCGCCTGGAAAAAGATGTTGTTGTCTTGCCTATATACTGAGTTTTTTTAGGCTTACAGTCCCCAAGTGGGCATTTGAAGGCATAGACGACGTTGGTCTCTTTTAAAGCGTTTTGCTTTGTGTCTGGAGAGTTTTTCATGAGTAGGCTGGCCGTTTTTTTGGTTTTATAGTAAATCGTCAGTTGTATTCTGATTTTTGTCTGTAGGGATAACGTTTCTATTAACAATATCTTTCAGGACCCTTTCCTCCATTTTATGAGCTGTGGAAAAGAAGTTCCTGTAAAATAGTCTAATAGGGGGTACAGGTGTTGTGTTAGTTGTCTCTTCAGAGGTTGCATGGTGTTTCACCTTCCTTCTTATGATGTCTTCAATGAAACCATTGGAGAAGCCGTTGTTGACTAGGACCTGCCTTACCCTACAGAGTTCTTCATCGACTTGCTTCCATCCTGAGCTGTGGCTGAGAGCACGGTCGACATAAGCGTTAACAACACTCCTCTTGTACCTGTCTGGGCAGTCACTGTTGGCATTTAGCCACATTCCTATGTTTGTTTCCTTAGTGTAGACTGCAGTGTGGAAACCTCCGCTCCTCTCCATGACTGTTCCATCTAGAAAGGGCAGCTTCCCATCATTCTCCATCTCGTAAGTGAAACGCAACACAGAATTCTGCTCAAATGCCTCCTTCAGCTCCTGCAGATGTCTAACATCATTGTTTGGATGTCTAACATCATCTAACATCTCCATTGTTCTGCTGCCCGTTTTTTTTGTGAAGAAATGGTACACGGTTTATCTCCATTTATCTCCATTTATCTCTCCATTTATCTCCCCCGAGTGTCCCGCCTTCTCTTCCCGACCTTAAACACCTACTGGACTCCATGCCTGAGCCTGTGCTGCTGCTGGGTGATTTCAGTTGTCGTCATACCCTCTGGTGTGATGTTCTCACAAACACCCAGGGTCTTCTTCTTGAACCGTTCATCTTCTCTTCTTACCTGTCTCTTCTGAATTCTAGTGAGCCCACTCATTTGGACTCTCGGATTCGCACCCTTTCCTGTCTTGATCATTCTCTCTGCTCGTCGTCTCTTTACTTGGATTTCATGTGGCGAGTTCTTGATGACCTCCATGGCAGTGACCATTTTCCCATCCTTGTTACCTTTTTCTCTTTTCACTCTCCCCTCTCCTTCATTAGGTGGCAGTTTGCTAAGGCAGACTGGAACCTATTTACCCACCATGCTGCTCTCTCTGACCTCTCTCTTCTGCCTCTCCCTTGCTCTCTCCTCCTTTTCATGACACCATCTTCGACGCTGCCCTCCGCTCTATTCCTCGCTCTTCCTCTCGGGGTCCACGGAAGTGCGTTCCCTGGTGGAATGTAGACTGTGCTCGGGCTGTCCACTGTAAGCGTGCAGCCTAAAAGAGACACAGCCGCCGGCAGACGGCTGATTCTTTTCTTTTGTTTTGGAAGGCAAGTGCGGGTGCCCATATGGCCATCTGTACAGCTAAACTTGAATGTTGGATGTCTTATGTCTCCGCCATTAAGTGCGAAACTCCACAGCTGAAGATCTGGAAGCGTATCCACAAGATAGTGAGTAAGTTCGTTCCCGATGTCCCGCCGGTCCTTCACCTCCGTGGTACTCTTGTGATGGACCCGTTGCAGGACGCTACCGAACTGGGTTCCCACTTTTCATCTGTTAGCTCAGGTTTTCATCTTCCTCGATCTTTCCCTCTTCGTAAACCTGTCCTTAAATCTCGTCCTTTAGATTTCTGCACTCATCTCCAACTTCCCTATAGCGATCCCTTCTCTCTCTCTCTCTGAACTTCGATCTGCCCTGGCCCTCTGCGGTTCTAAGGCATCAGGCTCTAATGACATTCATTATGAGATGTTTCACCATCTTCCTCCCTGCACGTCTCAGTATTTACTGAGTCTGTATAATCAGATCTGGGAGTCGTCGTCAGTCCCTATGGACTGGCTCGATGCCATTGTCCTCCCTGTTCGCAAACCAAAGTCTCTGGGGACTTCCCCTAAGGACTTTCGCCCTATTGCCCTCACAAGTTGTGTCTGCAAACTCTTTTAACGATATAGTTAACGTTTGTCTGATGTGGTTCTTAGAACACTATCACCACCTCTCCTCTTCTCAATTTGGTTTTCGCAAGTGCCGCAGCACAACGGATGTCCTGGTGAACTTGGAGGTCTATATTCATACTGCTTTTGCTAAGAAAACCTCTGTTGTTGCCGTCGTTTTGGACCTGGAGAAGCCAAGCCAGATACCACTTGGCGATATCATATTCTGTATCAACTTCATTCTTTTGGCCTTCGTGGTAATCTCCCCCTCTTTCTCCAAAGCTTCCTCTCTCGTCGTTCCTTTCGGGTGAGGCTTGGTACCGCTCTCTCTGCCTCTTTTCAGCAATACGAAGGTGTGCCCCAAGGTAGTGTTCTGAGTACTACTCCTTTTCTGGTTGCCCTCAATGGTCTTCTTTCCTCTCTTCCTTCTGGTGTCTTATCCGCTCTCTATGTCGACGATCTTACCCTTTGCTGTCGGAGGTGATGATTCGCCTCTCCTTCAACGCCAGCTTAAACTTGCAATTGATGCCATGTCATCTTGGGCCACCAATCTTGGCTTCAGGTTCTCTGCATCGAAGACTTGTGCTATGATTTTTACTCTGAAGCATGTCGTTCTTCGTCCTTCTTTGTCACTTAATGGTCACCCCCTTGTGAACAAGGATTCCACTAAGCTTTTGGGGTTGATTTTTGACACTCGTTTGTCTTGGTCGCCCCACATCTCTTACCTCCGAGTTGAATGCTCTAAGGCCCTTACCCTCCTTCAGGTGTTGTCCCATACTTCTTGGGGAGTGGATAGGCGCACTCTCCTTGTTTTACATTCCTCTCTCGTCCTGTCTAAACTCGATTATGGTTGCCCTGCTTACTCATCTGCTTCTCCTTCTACTCCTCGCCGTCTTGATGCTTTGCACCATGCTGGGTTGCGTCTCAATTCTGGTGCCTTTCGTTCAACTCTCGTCCCCAGTTTGTATGTTGACACTGGCTTCCTGTCTCTCCAGGACTGCCGTGATCGCTACTGTCTTCGCTATCTTGCACGGTCCTTGCAACATCCTTCCTTTCGCCTCTGTCGTGCTTTAACGTGTACCCCTCCTGTGGCTCCTGTTCCTCTTCACCATCTCCCTCTTTCTGTCCGGTTATCTCGCTTACAGGATTCTCTTTCGGTTCATATTTCTAATATTTCTCCTCGTGTTGTTCCTTCTTTGCCCCCATGAAGAGTCCCCTTTCCTCAGTTTTGTACTTCCTTAACCCGCATTACTAAAGCTTTTACCCCTCCTACGGTTCTGAAATGCCTTTTCCTTGAGCACTTTTCTTCACACTCCCGCTCCGTTTCCATCTTCACCGATGGGTCTAAGTCTGCGGACGGTGTTGGCTACTCTGTTGGTTTGCTGACTACACTTAAATGTGTTGCCTTACCTCCGGAGACTAGCATCTTCACAGCGGAACTTTATGCTATTCTCTATGCTCTTCGTC
>WNGS01160645.1:0-16242 GCA_020271785.1 Procambarus virginalis | reverse complement strand
GATCGTCTTGCATGCGTCTATGCACTCCAAAAAGTCGATTTAATAAAAATTAAAATTTGAATTTTGGTTAAAATTATTCTTTAGCGATTTATCACTAAATAGTAATTTTGCAGTGATTAATTTTTGCACTATTCCTGTCTTCTCGCATTTATTGAGAGAATTACTAAATGCCCAAAGATTTTGGCGAAATATGAGTTGATTACAAGTGTGGTACGTATTTATTCCACATCCCATTCCTAGATGGCTCTGCCGACCGTCTCCAATGCTGGAACGTGAAGTAATTAGAGCCCAAGTTTCCCTCCTCGGCCTTAGCAATGACATGCTCTCTCAGGACGACGGATAACGACAATACGAGTGTGATCGTACTGCGGGAATAGTGCTATTGTGCTTCGTCCTGATTGTTGATCTAGTGATGATTATCCGATAGTGGTCAGTGCATACATTATTGTGTTCGTTTATTCACTGTATATTCACTGAATTCACTTTTGCCTCACCAGAAACGTTCGAACAAAGTAAACCACACGTTCGATACTGAGAAGACGTCAATATTACGGTGCTCAAATTTGAGTTAAAATCCAGCAATTTTTGGTGGATGGTTGTGATGTTTTAAGTGAGCTGTTAAGTTGAATTGCAGTGGAATGAGATGTGATTTGCGTTGATAAGTTGAGGCAGATTAGCTGCTTCGTGATACTAAATGTGTTGAAATAGTGACAACGTGTTTGTTTTGCTGATAGTGATATTAGTGGTGATTAATAGGCTAATAGTGAATGTGGTGATACAAGAATATTTTCCATATATTGAATGCACTGTTTACATACGGACGTGCAAACTATGTGTGATACGTATTTACTAGAATAGACATATATATAGTGACTCACATATATGTGTATGTACACAACTTACGCATTACATGAATGCTAAAACCAATCCCAGTATATAATATGGAAAAAAGGATTTTAAATTTTGCAAGTGAAATTTAAAATGGGAAATGGGATAAAAAAAAGGCAGAAAATTGACCCGTGGCATTCCCCCCCCCCCCCCCCCACCCGGCTACCACAGTCAAACAACCAGTCACCCTGCTAAACTACCAATATTACCTCACTACGGTTGAACGACGGTAGTAGATGATACATTTTTTTAAATTTACATTTTTGGGAAACTTTTTTTAGGATAAATGTACTTTTTCGTATATATTCACACTCGGCGCGCATAGATGCCAATTACAGAAGCCTCGCGGGTCAGTAAGTAGCCCAATTAGCTAACTTTGCTAATGAGTTGTTGCGTTTTCTGAGTAAACTAAGGGGGTCATGAATATATTTTATCTTTCCAAATGCGGACCACGATCGCGAGGACTGTTAGCCATTCCTGGGGGCTAAGTGAATCGACAGTTGACGTAAAAGTTAATATCTCTTAAACGGCGCAAAAAAGGATCTAAGTAGGCTCGTAAGTAGGTTCATAAGCGGGTTTGTTAGTGCTACTTTATTCCTAGCTCATATTTATAACAGCCACCTCGTTTTTCGCAAATAACTTATTTCATTTTTTTTTTTTTACAAATTTTGTCCATTTGCTCATTTCCAAGCCTTCCACTGGGACAATGTTTAACAGCAAACATTATTCGTCTTCAAATTATCGTCGCGACATACACGACAAAGCTGTTAACTCATTTATATTTAATGTCCCCAGTTTTTTTACACACATTTCTACCCACCTGTGTAAAAAAATATGAAAAAAACAGCAAGGAAGAAAATTTGAGAGAGAGCTGGAAAGCGAAAGGGAAAAATGGAGTGAAAAGTGTACTAAATGGGGGGGGGGTACTGTGACTGTGGTACTGTGACTGTGGTACTGTGACTGTGGTACTGTGACTGAGGTACTGTGACTGTGGTAACAGTTACGGTGGTACTGTGACTGTGGTACTGTGACTGGTACAGTGACTGTGGTACTGTGACAGTCGCTCAGTGACTGTGGTACTGTGACAGTCGCTCAGTGACTGTGGTACTGTGACAGTCGCTCAGTGACTGTGGTACTGTGACTTAGGTACTGCAACTGAGGTACTGTGATAGTGACTCTGGTACTGTGACTGTGCTACTGTGACTGAGGTACTGTGACTGTGATAGTGACTGCTACTGTGACTGTGGTTCTGTGACTGAGGTACTGTGACTGTTACTGTGACTGAGGTACTGTGATAGTGACTGTGGTACTGTGACTGTGGTACTTTGACTGTGGGGACTGTGATTGTGACTGTGGTACTGTGATTGTGATTGTGGTACTGTGATTGTGACTGTGGTACTGTGATAGTGACTGTGATAGTGACTGTGGTACTGTGACTGAGGTAATGTGACTGGTCAAAAACTTTGAGCAAACGACCAGTCACCAGTTCTCTCGCCGTCTTCATAAAAGTCAAGTTTTATTAGTCCAGGTTCAACACATCTCTTTGGTGTGGAGATTATAAGTCCTATGGAGTGGACGAATGTGTAGTATTATGGAGCTGGACGAATGTGTAGTCCTATGGAACTGGACGAATGTGTAGTCCTATGGAACTGGACGAATTTGCAGTCCTATGGAACTGGACGATGTGTAGTCCTATGGAACTGGACGAATGTGTAGTCCTATGGGCTGGACGAATGTGTAGTCCTATGGAACTGGACGAATGTGTAGTCCTATGGAACTGGACGAATGTGTAGTCCTATGAAGAGGACGAATGTGTAGTCCTATGGAACTGGACGAATGTGTAGTCCTATGGAACTGGACGAATGTGTAGTCCTATGGAACTGGACGAATGTGTAGTCCTATGGAACTGGACGATGTGTAGTCCTATGGAACTGGACGAATGTGTAGTCCTATGGAACTGGACGAATGTGTAGTCCTATGGATGACGAATGTGTAGTCCTATGGAACTGGACGAATGTGTAGTCCTATGGAACTGGACGAATGTGTAGTCCTATGGAACTGGACGAATGTGTAGTCCTATGGAACTGGACGAATGTGTAGTCCTATGGAACTGGGCGAATGTGTAGTCCTATGGAACTGGACGAATGTGTAGTCCTATGGAACTGGACGAATGTGTAGTCCTATGGAACTGGACGAATGTGTAGTCCTATGGAACTGGACGAATGTGTAGTCCTATGGAACTGGACGAATGTGTAGTCCTATGGAACTGGACGAATGTGTAGTCCTATGGAACTGGACGAATGTGTAGTTTTATGGAACTGGACGAATGTGTAGTCCTATGGAACTGGACGAATGTGTAGTTTTATGGAACTGGACGAATGTGTAGTTTTATGGAACTGGACGAATGTGGAGTTCTACGGAACTGGACGAATGTGGAGTTCTACGGAACTGGACGAATGGGAGTTCTACGGAACTGGACGAATGGGAGTTCTACGGAACTGGACGAATGTGGAGTTCTACGGAACTGGACGAATGTGGAGTTCTACGGAACTGGACGAATGTGGAGTTCTACGGAACTGGACGAATGTGGAGTTCTATGGAACTGGACGAATGTGTAGTCCGATGGAGCTGGATAAATGTGTAGTCCGATGGAGCTGGATAAATGTGTAGTCCAGTGCATATCAGTGATGACATGTACAACATAAATGTCCAATTTACGTTTATGGAAACTATCAAAATGTACTTGATGAAAAAGTGAGAGTGGTTAAGAAAGTGAAAGTGAGATAAAAAAAAATAAATACTTTCACAAATGCTCGCTGTCCCAAAATAGCTCATTTGGCACACACAGGAGCAGAATATTACAATACAAAACATTGACAGATGGCTTGAAGGAAAACCTCAAAATCCCCAGAAATATGGACCAATCGTGGATGAGGGTTGATAAAGGCTTCATCCCCAAATGAACGTGTCCAGGGTATCTAGGCTCTGACATTGATTAATGGTCCTTTAGACTCGTTTAACTCGCAGTCACCTTGGCCATCATTTTTGTGTTGGGTGTTTTGGGAAGTTTTGCAGGTTATTGATTTTTTCCTCTTGCTAAACATATTTTAAAGACTCTTGTATATATATATATATATTATTGTCTTTTGTCAGCAACTTTGGAAAGAAAGTGAGAAATGGCATAAAATTATTCTAAATCATAGAAACACGTAAATATATATTGCATTTGATACTTGTTTATGGTTTAGTTAATAAGGAGGTAAGAGGAGAACTGAGGATCGCCATTCATGCAGTTATTCTTATCAGAAGAATGTGTAGCATTAGGTGCTACACATGTTACTCATTGGGTGTTGAGCCGTGACCAGGGTCCTGTTATCGTTACTCGCCTGACTGTTGGTGATTGGATGCTGCATCAGCATACCAAAGGGCCTCTCAGAAGATTCACGTTTATAAGGTTGAAAATCCTGCTGAAGGAGTGTGGAGATTGTATAATGCTTTCAGCCAGATGACACATTGTCAGCAGCAATAGGATGTCAAATACAGCCGATGACACTTTTTTCACCGATAATAGTAACAATACTCCTCTGTAAACCTGCCTTAGAGTATTTCAGGGTTTACTCACAAAGAGAAGTAACTGGTCCGATTACAGCCCGTCCTCCTAAGGCTTCCAAACGTCACGAAAACGGTTAATTCAAAGTATCCTTATCCTAACCTACCAAAGGACCCACAACAGAAAACGGAACAGTGCGTCACTTTTGCGATCCACTTCCATTCTCTACAACGACAATTTTTGGCCTTATGTAACGCATACGACCGAAAAGCGACGTTGTCAGAGGAAAGTTGCTTTTTTTTATGTCCGCCATTCTCTCTCTGCTAAAGACTCCGAGCCTGTGCAGCGAGAGTTGTAAAACAGCCTCCGATGCCTAAGTGTTTTTTATTCTCCTAGCTGGCTGCACCGGTTAGGAGAAGGAGGATAGGAAACACGGGGAGCAGCAATGTCCACCAGATATAATGTACAAAATAATATCATACGCTCACACGCATGTTACATATGCCACATGACACACAGTACGTCAGTAAACGAAACTGAGTACTTCGTGATGTCATATACACGCAAGAGGTATGACATCATGAAGATGTATGACATCATGAAGATGTATGACATCATGAAGATGTATGATATCATGAAGATGTATGACATCATGAAGATGTATGACATGAAGATGTATGACATCATGAAGATGTATGACATCATGAAGATGTATGACATCATGAAGATGTATGACATCATGAAGATGTATAACATCATGAAGATGTATGACATCATGAAGATGTATGACAACATGAAGATGTATGACATCATGAAGATGTATGACATGAAGATGTATGACATCATGAAGATGTATGACATCATGGTGATGTATGACATCATGGGGATGTATGACATCATGGTGATGTATGACATCATGGTGATGTATGACATCATGGTGATGTATGACATCATGAAGATGTATGACATCATGAAAATGTATGATATGAAGATGTATGACATCATGAAGATTTATGACATCAAGACAAGATGAAGTTTTTTGATATTTACAAAAATTAAATTGTGTTCTGATAACTCGTATTGATTGATAGTACAGCTTGGTACTTGGTCATTCTCGTCAGATGCACGCTTATAAAAGCTCAAAACGCGTTTACAAAGCTCAAACTGCATTTTATAAAGCTCAATCCCCGTTTATAAAGATCAAACCACCTTTATAAAAGTTCAAAGTGCGTTTATAAAAACTCAAAACGATCTTATAGAAGGTTAAACCGCGTTTATAAAGCTAACACCGCGTTTATAAAGCTAAAAACACGTTTATAAGGCTCAAACCGTATATTTAAAGCTCAAAACGCCTTTACGAAACTTCCTTATTGAAAATATATCTTTCGTCACTCAGTATTAAACGTTATTTGTATAAAACAAATACAATGCCTCATGTTGATAACGATTTGTTTTTCTTTAAGATTTTCTGTTTAGTCAATTGCAGAAGTATTTACATCGCTCCATATGTATATGTGTGTATATATACATGTGTATATATACACACATATACATATGTCTTTGGGGGAGTTGGAAACATATTTACGAAACGGGTGAGCAAATACTCAGCAGGTGTAGACAGCTGCCACCAGACAAGAGGTGACGTGGATTGCCAATGTGTCACGACAAACCATCAATGTTCTTGAGGCAGGGAAGAGGTTGGTGACACAGTGCAACAAAAGAGGCTGATGTTGGTGTCTTCGGGAGAGGATAGATGCTGGTGTCCTCAGGAGACGAGAAATGCTGTTGTCCTTTTATCGCTGTATATTTGGCACACTATAAATCTTTGTATAGTTGTCCTACAATGTATAACTGTATAGTTGACACCCATCTTCTACCACTATACAGCCACACTACCATACTTGCACCAACACTTGAAAATATTTCCCAATACGTC
Source organism: Procambarus virginalis (assembly GCA_020271785.1). Classification (NCBI taxonomy): domain Eukaryota; kingdom Metazoa; phylum Arthropoda; class Malacostraca; order Decapoda; family Cambaridae; genus Procambarus; species Procambarus virginalis. The sequence goes on along the minus strand of WNGS01160645.1, from coordinate 9,868 downwards.
ATAGCGTAATGTAGTCTGAGCCATTAGGCAACATTGGCATTCACTGTGCCATCCGTGCCAGGGGTGGCACTCTGGATGGCCCAGAGTGACCCTGGCACTCTTCCGTGTCTTGGCTTCCCTTTCCGCTACAAAATATAGTCAGTCCTGAGAACTTCACTTGACTGTTTATATGTAAATGAGACTTGGAGTTGAAGATGGAGAGTGGAGACTTAGGAAAATGATGCAAAGTTATAAACATATATATTACTTTATTCTCTTCTGTCTGTCTCTCTCTCCATTTTCTCTCTCTCTCTCTCTCTCTCTCTCTCTCTCTCTCTCTCTCTCTCTCTCTCTCTCTCTCTCTCTCTCTCTCTCTCTTTTTATCTTTCTGTCTCTCTAAAGGAGAGACCCGTGAACTCTGTCTCTCTCTAACGAGAGAGAGTTAACGGGGTGGTAAACGATGGACCAGGGAGCTGTAGGGAAGACAGTGTTGTGGAGATGACTGTTGCTGTCACAAGCAACTACACTACAGCTTCCCTCGTCTCTACCCAACTACTTGGGGTGGAGGGTAGAGCGACGATCTCGCTTCATGCAGGTCGGAGTTCAATCTCAGACCGTCCAAGTAGTTGAGCATCATTCCCTTGCTCTGTCCCATCCCAAATCCTTATCTTGAACCCCTTCCAAGTGATGTATAGTCGTAATGGTTTGGCCCCTTCTCCTGATAATTCCTTTCCTTTCCTTCTCTCATCTCTCTTGACCCGTCTCGCCTCCACGAGAATTATGTCGCCTTGAATTACATTTGGCATCACTTGTCGTTCTGAATAAGCAGTTCTTCTTTAGTGTCGCTGCGTTATTGTCATGGTTAAGTCTTACGTGTGTGTGTGTGTGTGTGTGTGTGTGTGTGTGTGTGTGTGTGTGTGTGTGTGTGTGTGTGTGTGAGAGAGAATGTGTACTCACCTACCTATTTGTACTCACTTATTTGTGCTTGCGAGGGTTGAGCTCTAGCTCTTTGGTCCCGCCTCTCAACCGTCAATCAACTGGTATACAGATTCCTGAGCCTACTGGGCTCTATCATATCTACATTTGAGACTGAGTATGGAGTTAGCCCCCACCACATCACTGCCTAATGCACTCCACATGTTAATTACTCTGACACTGAAAAAGTTCTTTCAAAAGTTCCTGTGGCTCATTTATATATATATATTGTGACGGGAAAATGTAGGAGTGTAGATGTTCGGCAGTCTTGCTAATAGCTGGTGTCAATGCCTGTCACATTTACAAAAAAAGAGAGACTGCTTGGCTGTTTGTCTGTGGTAAAGTAAGGGAAGACACGCAAAATACATAGTATGAATAATGAAACTTTAATTAACTGGAAAACAAATCAATAACAAAGACAATCCCTTGGCTATGTACAGTGCAAACAAACAAGTCAGAAAATATAACATAAAAATGAAGAATAGGGATAATTTACTCTAGGAATAATATAAAGAAAAAAATACAATAATGGTGCTGAGAATGTGAGCGCTAGCTGAGAACCTCCACCTAATAAACAGAAGGTGTAACAGTTGGTTGTTCACAGCTTGAGAGCACAATGATATTCCAACTTCAATGGCTGGTTCAAGCCCAGACATCGACTCAGGTAGAGGGCGCTGAGGCGCAGAGGTGCAGGTGTGCAGTCGGCTGGTCACCAATCAGAAGCAGGCAGGCTGGGAATGGTTGTTTGCTGGTTGACAACAGACGAGCGCCGTGGAGGGAGTGTGGAGTTGAGGGTACGTTTTGCCTCCTGGTCAAAACGTTTTGTGCTACTGGTAGACGTATCTTGAAGATAGCATCTTATTTTGTATATATGTAAGTAACTTTATGCAGGGAAGAGCAGGCTCAATGTCTCTTGAAGGAGATTATCGTCACAACTCTCCCCCCGAAGCCTGCTCTTACTGGGTCAAGTTACTTCTTCTGATGATAGAGTTGTAGGTGGAGCTGCCTCTACCTCATAGACTCTGGAGAGGGCGTCTGCTATGATGTTGTCAGTACCCTTGATGCAGCAGATCTCCCGGTTGAAATTCTGCAGATATAAAGCCCATCGGAGAAGTCGTTGATTGTGGAATTGGGCTTGCTGCAAGAAGCGTAGGGGATTGTGGTCCGAGTAGATGGTAGTAGACCGAGCACCTTGTAGGTATGATGCAAAGTGCTGTAAATTCAGGACGATGGCGAGTAGCTCCTTTTCGATAATGCTGTAATTCTTCTGGTGTGGTTTTAACTTGTAGCTGTAGTAGCTAACAGGAAGAACCTCCTCGCCTCGTTGTTGCATCAGGACACCCCCGATGCCGGTACCACTGGCGTCGACATGGAGGATGAAAGGCTTCGTGATATCTGGCGAGTTGAGAATAGGATTAGGACAGAGCAGAGATTTAAGTTCAAAAGCAATGGTTTGCTGAATGTTCCAATGATACCATTGCTTGGGGCTGGTTAAAGTGATCAATGGTGTTGCTACCGTACTAACATTCTTCACAAACCTACGGTAATAGGAGGCAAGACCAAGGAAGTGCAGGAGCTGCTTCCTGGTGGTAGGCTGTGGGTAATGCTGGATGGCTTGAGTGTGTACGTTTACCGGAGCTAGGCTGCCACTCCCTATCACATGACCAAGATAACGCACTTTTCCTTTAGCAAAAGTGGACTTACCCAAGTTGATGGTGAGGCCGGCTGTCAGGAGCTTGGCGAACAATCGTTGCAGCTGGAGCAGATGTTCCTTCCAGGTGTTGGAAGCCACAAGGATATCATCCAAGTAGGCGTAGGTGTTATCCAAGCCTTGGATGACGCGGTTGACAGCTCCCTGAAAGGTGACCGGGGCATTACATAGTCCAAAAGGAAGGCGTTCATATCTGTTAAGGCCAAAGGGAGTGGTGAAGGCAGATATCTCCTTAGCTCGCTCTGTCAAACATACTTGGTAATATCCTTTGAGTAAGTCGAGCTTAGACAAATACCGAGCATTACCAATGGCGTCAAGGATGTCATCTGTTCTTGGTAAGGGGTACGCATCCTTGACAGTCACAAGATTCAATTTCCGATAATCGGTTCACAACCTCACTTTACCTTGCGGTTTCGGCACCAAGATGCAGGGTGAGGCCCAGGGGGACTCACAAGGGGTGGCCAGCCCATGATCCAGGAGGTACTGTACCTCAGCACGCATAACTTCCTTCTTACTCAGGCTGATTTGGTAGAAAGGTTGACGAATCGGCCGGGTGTCAGTGATTAGCTGGATGTCGTGCTGAACCACATTACACTCTTGTGGATCATCGCTGAACAACTTCTGATGTTCCTTGAAGATTTTGATGAGAGGTGCACTATTACTGTCTTGCAAATAGGTATGAAGATCAGTTAGGATTTCCGAGTTGGAAGGCACTGACTCAGTGTTAGTATTTTCGGGAGGAGAAGCAGGGAAGGTCTCACTGTGGAGGTATGGACCTTTAAATGTGGAGAATGATACCAACACAGTGGGAGGAGTACCTTGATACTGCTTCAGGAGGTTGACGTGGCACAACTGGGTCTTCCACCACCTATCTGGAGTCTCAAGAACGTAGTTGTGATTGCTTCTGCACTCCTTGATGCGGTAGGGTCCTGAAAACTTGTTTTGCAATATAGAACCTGGGATAGGAAAAAATGCCAACACGAAGTCTCCTGGTTTCAATTTCCTTATTTTGCTGCTTTGGTCGTAATGAGTCTTCATCCTCTCTTGAGCTTTCAATAGATTTTCATTAGCAAATTTACGTACTCTCTCTAGAATGTGTTTTAAGTTTTGAAGAAACCCGGTACTCAATGTAAGAGAATAAGGGCAAGAAAATCTTACTAAATAAATGAAACTGAGATTCTGAAACAAATGAAACATTTAAGTGCTTCAAAAGTGAATAAGGTAGTCCAAGAATGTAGGCATACCTTGCCGAGTCTCTTTAGGACATAAACAAGGGTTTTCCCACTAAATGAAATATGATACAGAATTAGCGAACTTTGTGCTCTGAAAAAAAGAAAGCTAATTCCCTACCTAAGTAAATATCATCATCTCTGACCGACGTGTAGGGGTGCGAGTGTCAACTGGTGACGAGAACTGCTTCTGAGGTCCCAACTCAGCAACGTTGTCCGTGCTAGAGGAACTATGGCCCTCTGTATCCTCCTTCGGTCGGATTGCAGAAGACAGGGTGCTTTGACTCGAAGACAAATCAAAGTACCAGGGTACCCAAAATGATGATCTGTCTGAGTGAGAAATATCCTAGGGACAGAAGGTGGTAAACACGAGTAATAACACTGAGGGAGGGATGACCAATTAAGAGAATGACTGCAGCCAACAGTCACCACGTAATCCAAAGTTATCCAACACTCACCATATGCTACTCTCGGAATGCACAATACACACAGCACCATATAAATATGAAAAGTAATGAAAATATTGAAAAGCAACTGTAGCAAAGCCAAGTACACTTACCACAAATTGATGTTCTAGTACTAGTACCTGAGTGAAGCTCCTTGGGCAGGCCCCCATGAAATAGGACGGGAAAATGTAGGAGTGTAGATGTTCGGCAGTCTTCCTAATAGCTGGTGTCAATGCCTGTCACATTTACAATAAAAAGAGACTGCTTGGCTGTTGTCTGTGGTAAATTATGGGAAGACACGCAAAACATATAGTATGAACAATGAAACTTTAATTAACTGGAAAATAAATTAATAACAAAGACAATCCCTTGGCTATGTACAGTGCAAACAAATAAGTCAAAAAATATAACATAAAAATGAAGAAAAGGGATAATTTACTCTAGGAATAATATAAAGGCAAAATGACAATAATAGGTGCTGAGAATATGAGCGCTTGCAGTCGGCTGGTCACCAATCAGAAGCAGGCAGGCTGGGAATGGTTGTTTGCTGGTTGATGACGGACGAGGGGCGTGGAGGGAGTGTGGAGTTGGGGGTACGTTTTGCCTCCTGGTCAAAACGTTTTATGCTACTGGTAGGTGTATCTTGAAGGTAGCATCTTATTTTGTATATATGTAAGTAACTTTATGTAGGGAATAGCAGGCTCAATCTCTCTTGAAAAGAGATTATCGTCACAAATATATATATATATATATATATATAATATATATATATATATATATATATATATATATATATATATATATATATATATATATATATATATATATATATGCGGAAAAACCACAAAGAAATGGAGAAAGGGGGGCGAACGTTTCGGCTTTTCAAGGCCTTTGTCAACACCAGACTGAGGACAGGAGAGACAAGATACAGGTCATCACCTAGACCTGACCAACCCATCCCTAGGAAAGGATTACCAGAAACAGGAAAGGTCAAAGAGGATTAAGTGGTCAGAGAATTAAGGATGAAAGATTATGGAAAAGCCTCATGGACACACATTAAATGAATATACAATTGTAATGAAACATTGTATGCCTCAATTTAAGAGTTTTTTCTTAAACTGTTGTGTAATATTGTAACTTAAAACTTGGTCAAGTTTGTACATACCAGTACTAACATTGAGAAGATTTGGACATTGACTAATTAGCGCAGACTCAATTAAATTCCGTTCCACAAAGCCATTGCAATAGGTAATGCTTTTAGCCCCATCCCAATTAATAGTGTGATCACACAAACTTGTGTGTAGATACAAAGCATTAGACGTTTGGGCAGTTCTTATACTATAAGCATGTTGGGACATACGCAATTGTAAGGATTTTCCTCTTTGTCCAAGGTACACAGACTCACAGTCATTGCAGGGAATCGAATACACACAACCTGCTGTACCAGGGGAGTTTTTTTATTAAATTAGACTTGATCGTATTATTAGTAAACACCAAATTGATATTAAGGGTCTTAAAAACTGGGGAAAGTTTCTCAAATCCCATCGCATAAGGTACCACCAATGAGTTTCTATTTTCTGGTTTCGCTTTGGAGACATTATTATAAAACGTACGTTTAGCATTCCCAAACGAACAATCCAAAAACATCTTAGGGTACTGTAAACTTTTCCCAATTTCATATATTTTAGCTATCTCTTCATCAAAAAACTCAGGGCTGCATACCCTCAAAGCTCGAAGAAACATTCCTGAAAATACTGCCTGTTTAACTTTACTATGATGATTCGAATAATAATGAACAAACGACCCGACGTTGGTAGGTTTTCTATACACATTAAATTTGAACCTTCTATTGACTCTATGAATCAAAATGTCCAAAAATGGAAGAGTACCATTCTCCTCATTTTCGCATGTGAATCATACAAATGATCAGTGTTTGGTGATCGTCAATTGCATATATATATATATATATATATATATATATATATATATATATATATATATATATATATATATATATATGTGTGTGTGTGTGTGTGTGTGTGTGTGAAGCAACACACCGTATTTGCGGTAGGATATATGTTCACGTGGTGGGGGTTGTGCTAGGACATATCAAGCTAATTATCGCAGCCCAGGAGTCTTGTGAACAATATGGTGCGTGGGACAATTTATAACGTGCAATTATTCCAAGAAAAAACGGAGTAATGTCGGGTCGTTTGTGTTGGTTGTTGATGTTTTGCTGCGAGGACCTATGTGTGTGTGGGGGGGGGGGAGATGTACTCACTTAGTTGTGCTTGCGAGGATTGATCGTTGGCACCTTGGTCCCACCTCTCAACTGTCAATCGTCTGGTGTACAGGTTCCTGAACGCACACGTGCGCGCACACAAACACACACACACGATGATGTGTGTGTGTGTGTATTTGCTGATGACGCCAAAATTATGAGAAGGATTAAGACAGAGGAGGACAGCTTGAGGCTTCAAAAAGACCTGGACAAGCTGCAGGAATGGTCGAACAAATGGTTGTTAGAGTTTAACCGTAGAAATGTAATGTAATGAAGATAGGTGTAGGAAGCAGGAGACTAGATACAAGGTATCATTTGGGAGACGAAATACTTCAGGAGTCAGATAGAAAGACCTGGGGGTTGATATCACGCCAGACCTGTCTCCTGAAGATCATATCAAGAGGATAACATCAGCGGCATATGCCAGGTTGCCTAACATAAGAACGGCCTTTAGAAACTTGTGTAAACAACCTTTCAGAACATTATATACCACATATGTCAGACCAATCTTGGAGTATGCGGCTCCAGTATGGAGTCCGTATCTAGTCAAGCATAACCTCATTTCGTTGGAAGACAGGAGAGTTAGGGGGGAAAATGATCACCACATTCAAGATTCTCATTAAGGGAATCGACAGGGTACATAAAGACAGGCTATTTAACACAAAGGGCACACGCACTAAGGGACACAGGTGGAAACTGAGTGCCCAAATGAGCCACAGAGATATTAGAAAGAACTTTTTTAGCATCAGGGAGATTGACAAATGAAATGTATTAGGAAGTGATGTGGTGGAGGCTGACTCCATACACAGTTTCAAGTGTAGATATGATAGAGCCCAATAGCCTCGGGAACCTGTACACCTGTTGATTGACCGTTGAGAGGCGGGACCAAAGAGCCAGTGCTCAACACCCGCAAGCAGAATTAGGTGACTACACAATAATAACAAGTTTGTCACTAATAACTATAATTTGTTAATAATAATAAGTTTGTCCCAGTCCAAAAGGAAAACAGTGAAACGAAGATGAGAATCCCGTGGTTTAATCAGAGATGTAGGCTAGCTTAGCAGCAAAGAAAAAGGGCATGGATAAACTATACGAATAACAAGACACTTGAGAGCAGAGAAAGATACCATAAAGCCAGGAATGAGTATGTCAGGATGAGAAGAGAGGCAGAAAGACAATACGAAAATGACATCGCAAGCAAGGCAATATCAAGGCCTAAATTGTTGCATAGCCACATCAGGAGAAAAACAACAGTAATGGAACAGGTTATGAAATTAAGGATAGGGACGGAAGGATTCACTACAAATGACAAAGAAGTGTGTGAAGAACTGAATAAGAAATTCCAGGAGGTCTTCACCTTAGAGCACGGAGAAATTCCAGAGATAAGAGAAGGGAATAGTTAACTAGGAACCACTGGAAGAGTTTGAGGTTACCAGCGGGGAAGTAAGGAAGTGTTTACCAGAGTTGGATGTGACAAAGGCAATAGGCCCCAGATGGAATCTCCCCTTGGATACTAAAGGAAGGAGCAGAAGAACTGTGACTGCCACTCTCCATAGTGTATAACAAATCACTGGCAACAGGGGAACTGCCAGAAATTTGGAAAGCAGCTAACGTAGTCCCGAAATACAAGAAAGGGAATAGACAGGAGGCACTGAACTACAGGCCAGTTCCCCTAACCTGCATACCATGCAAGCTGATAGAGAAGATTGTGCGAAGAGAGCTAGTGGAACATCTGGAGCGAAAGAACTTTGTAACACAGCATCAACATGGGTTCAGGGATGGCAGGTCCTGCCTCACAGAGTTACTTGAATTCTACGACCAGGCAACAAAAATCAGGCACGAAAGGGAAGGGTGGGCAGACTGCATATTTTTGGATTGTCAGAAAGCCTTTGATACAGTACCACACAAGAGGCTAGTGAAAAAGCTGGAGATGCAGGCTGGAGAGAAAGGGAAGGTACTCCATTGGATAAAGTAGTACCTAAGCAACAAGAGACAACAAGTCAGTGTGAGGGGGTGAGGTCTCAGATTGGCGAGACGTTACAAGTGGAGTCCCGCAGTGGTCAGTCCTTGGACCTATACTGTTTCTGATATATGTAAATGATCTCCCAGAGGGTATAGACTCGTTTCTCTCAATGCTTACTGATGATGCAAAAATTATGAGGAGGATTGAAACAGAGGATGATATTAGGAGGCTACAAAATGATCTAGACAGACTGAGAGATTGGTCCAGCAAATGGCTGTTGAAGTCCAACCCGAGTAAATGCAAAGTAATGAAATTAGTCAGTGGAAACAGGAGGCCAGACACAGGATACAGAATAGGAGATGAAGTACTAAAGGAAACGGACATAGAGACAGATCTATGAGTTGATATCACACCAAACCTGTCTCCTGAAGCCCACATAAAAAGGATAACATCTGCGGCATATGCGAGGCTGGCTAACATCAGAACAGCGTTCAGGAACCTGTGTAAGGAATCATTCAGAATCTTGTACACCACATATGTAAGACCAATCCTGGAGTATGCAGCCCCAGCATGGAGCCCGTACCTTGTCAAGCACAAGACAAAGCTGGAAAAAGTCCAAGGTATGCCACTAGACTAGTCCCAGAACTAAGAGGCATGAGTTACGAGGAAAGGCTGCGGGAAATGCACCTTACGACACTGGAAGACAGAAGAGTAAGGGGAGATATGATCACAACCTACAAAATCCTCAGAGGAATCGACCGGGTAGACAAGGACAAACTATTCAACACTGGGGGGACGCGAAAAGGGGACACAGGTGGAAACTGAGTACCCACATGAGCCACAGAGACGTTAGAAGGAACTTTTTCAGTGTCAGAGTAGTTAACGGATGGAATGCTTTAGGCAGTGATGTGGTGGAGGCTGACTCCATACACAGTTTCAAGGGTAGATATGATAGAGCCCAGTAGGCTCGGGAATCTGTACACAGGTGATTGACAGTTGAGAGGCGGGACCAAAGAGCCAAAGCTCAACCCCGCAAGCACAAATAGGTGAGTACAAATAGGTGAGTACACACACACACACAGACATTGCTTAATCTTTGTCACCTGATCGTAGAATTCTATCAAGCCTGTAAGACAAGATTTACCCTCCCTGAACCCATGTTGATGGGTTGTCACAATGTCTCTTCTCCTCAGATGTTTTTTCTAGTTTTTTTTTTTCACAAACTTCTCCATCACCTTGCATGGTATACAAGTTAAGTACACTGGCCTGTAGTTCAGTGCCTCT
>WNGS01160644.1:0-10826 GCA_020271785.1 Procambarus virginalis | reverse complement strand
TGTTCTGGATTAGCTTGTGTGTGCCTGGATTTCTGATGGGGCCGACCAGGAGACCAGATCCTTTCAACAAGCAGCCAGGCTGGTCCTGGACGGCGCCTAACGACCGTCTTTGTTTGGGCCAAGGTGAACCTGATCCCAAACTGCGGCCAGGTGGCACAGCGACGATGTTGTTTGTGTTCTTCTACGCGAAGTCTGCATTGTCCAAATCTCTGTAATTCCGTTTTCTTTTCGCGTTTTTATTGGCTTGGACTCGAGGCTTCTGTAAAGGAAACTGTTTGTTATTGCTATTGAGTGTTCGTTTTATGACTGGGTGTTGTCTAGAATTTGCTGTTATTGTTTTTTGTCCATGAAATATCTATATATAAAATATCTCTGTGGCTCATTTGGGTACTCAGCTTCCACCTGTGTCCCCTTGTGCGTGTACCACCGGTGTTAAATACTTCATCCTTGTCTATCCTGTCAATTCCCCCTGAGAGTTTTTTATGTGGTGTGTACTCACCTAGTTGTATTCACCTAGTTGTGCTTGCGGGGGTTGAGCTCTGGCTCTTTGGTCCCGCCTCTCAACTGTCAATCAACTGGTGTACAGATTCCTGAGCCTACTGGGCTCTGTCATATCTACATTTAAAACTGTGTATGGAGTTTGCCTCCACCACATCACTGCCTAATGCATTCCATCTGTTAACTACTCTGACACTGAAAAAGTTCTTTCTAACGTCCCTGTGGCTCATTTGGGTACTCAGTTTCCACCTTTGTCCCCTTGTTCGCGTTCTACCCGTGTTAACAGTTTATCTACCCTGTCAATTCCTCTGAGAATTTTGTAGGTAGTGATCATGTCTCCCCTTACTCTTCTGTCTTCCATTTTACCCAGCCTTTCCTCGTAACTCATGCCTCTTAGTTCTGGGACGCCTAGTGGCATACCTTTGAACTTTTTCAAGCTTCGCCTTGTGCTTAACAAGGTACGGGCTCCATGCTGGGGCCAGATACTCCAGGATTGGTCTTACATATGCTGCGTACAAAGTTCTGAATGATTCCTTACACAGGTTCATGAAGGCTGTTCTGATGTTAGCCAGCCTGGCGTATGCCGCAGATGTAATTCTTTTTATATGGGCTTCAGAAGACAGGTTTTCTGTGATATCAACTCCTAGATCTTTCTCTCTGTCTGTTTCATGAAGTACTTCATTTCCCATTCGGTATCCTGTGTCTGGCCTCATGTTTCCACCGCCGAGTTTCATGATCTTGCATTTACTCGGGTTGAACTTTAGTAGCCATTTGTTGGACCATTCATTCAGTCTGTCTAGGTCATCTTGTAGCCTCCTACTATTATCCTCTGTTTTAATCCTCCTCATAATTTTTGGATCGTCAGCAAACAATGAGAGGAACGATTCTCTACCCTCTGGGAGATCATTTACATGTGTGTACTCACCTAGTTGTACTCACCTAGTTGTGCTTGCGGGGGTTGAGCTCTGGCTCTTTGGTCCCGCCTCTCAACCGTCAATCAACAGGTGTACAGTTTCCTGAGTGTGTGTGTGTGTGTGTGTGTGTGTGTGTGTGTGTGTGTGTGTGTGTGTGTGTGTGTGTGTGTGTGTGTGCTTATCTAGTTGTGTTAGGTGTTAAGATTCGGCTTTTTAGTCCCGCCTCTCAACCATCAATCAACTGGTGTGCAAGTTGCGCTGAGCCTATTGGGCTCTAACATATCTACATTTGAAACTATGTATAGTCTCTGCCTCCGTCACATCACCGCCTGTTGGATTCAATTTGTTAACTACCCTAACACTCAAAAACTATAATGTGCGTGTGAGCGTGCGCAAAACACCCTAAACACACGTGTTTAGGGTGTTTACACACACGACTCACAACTGATGACGTTCGAACACTTCTCGAAGACGTGCTTCGCTGACATTTGTTCTCACCACAACGCTGTAAATGCTTCACCCGTGTACTACAAATACTCACCAACAGAACCTAAACACCTAACCTAACCAATACCAAAATATGCATAATATGGTAATATATAATAATATTAATTTATATGTGAGAAAATTCCTATTTTGAATGAAGGGCATGTTAAAATTGTTGACTGCGTCTGTGGGGTCGACCGCTGGATGGAATGGACTTGGTGTGAGGACGGGTTGCAGCCAGGGGGTCTCCATGTCCCCCCTTCCTCCCCATGGCATGATCAGTATCGATTATGTTGACGAATCCACACACTAGAAAATGAAGGGACGACGATGTTTCGTTCCGTCCTGGAGCATTCTCAAGTTGATTGTCGATTATCCTTGCCTCTTCTCATTCTTCCCTCTTCTATTCTTATCTCTCCTTATTCTTGTCCCTTTTATCCTTACTTCTCGTTATTCTTCTTCCCTCTATCCCTGCCTCTCTTCCTGTCCATGCTTCCGGTTCCTGTTCCCCCTCTCTGTCCCACCTGTTCCACCCGTATAGTAACATCATATTCAAAACTGGAGCAGCACATCAAAGAGATTATATATCTCCATACTGCACACACACAGTTTTCAATATTTTGGCGTCACGACAAGATGAAAGGGTGTTGTGAGGAGAGAGGCGGCCCGACGCTCCACGACCCTCAAACATAAGCTACAGCCACTTGTTTATAGAGCGCCCCGGCTCCACTTTGATGTCAACATTGCTCAAACAATGAAATGGCTTTATTGACTCCTGACGGTACATATGAGCATATTTTTTTGTCAGTGTTCCTTTGATATTTTTACTGGACGAACGGATGACGACTGCCTTGTACAAGGGGGAATTTTTGTTTTTGTTTTTTGGGGGCAAAAAGTCGATATTCAATATGTAAAATAGAATTCCAGCTGTCTCGGGTTTTTTTTTTTTTGCCTTCAAAACTTCCTATCGAAAGTTGCTGTTTATACGGACGTTAGTGTTTTGTTTAATTTTGGCAAGGATTGCTTATGTGTGGAGGTCCATATCTTACTGCGAGTGTCCGGATGTCGTAGTACATAACTTACTACGGGGGCTTAAGAGTACTTATGAGTACTAGAGTATTTACTACTTATGAGACTTAAGACGAGTCATGACCGGAGGAAAACTGCACTGCCGTTTATCTTAGAAACAGACCCCTGGAGGACTTGATTGTTGTTTATGTTAAGTTTAACAGATTCTAACATTCTTACTGCCCAGCATATATAGCAGCTCTAGACTTTTACATTCTGTATGTAACATTATAAACAGAATTTTCCTTTGAGATACACATTTCTTGAACGAAAAATTGAGAATATACCCACAGGCCAAAGTGCAGGCTGGTTATTAATAAAAAACCTGGTTTGGCACCAGCTGGAGGGCTCCAGACCGTTCCTAGTGGATTCAGTAGAATTCCAGGTTGAATAACGTTTGACCTATTTTGGCCTAATTGGTTGTTGCATGTATCTGGGCGGGACCAGGACGCTCGTTCAAGTCACTGCAGTGTTCTAAATTATGTTCTCATTGATACATCACTCACGTCTTTGTGAGTTATTTCTGAATATTTCTTGATCATTTGTGAAAGAGTTATTGGAGTCAAAAGAGTGTACAACCAAACAGCTTAGCTAAGTATTAAGTTCGATACACGGACATGGATAACCTTTGCACCCCCGTCCCACTGGACGGGTGTGGGGTGCACCGCTGCCAGGGGTGAGAGCGGCACCGGTGGTCATAGTGACAGTTGACGGACTAACATGCGGACTGTATGAAGCCCCGACCTTGAGTAATGGAATGCTTCGTCATTTAATTACTTCGAGGAAATTAAATACCACTGTCAAGGCCGCACCGTCTCCCAGTTGTTTATATAAGGTACTGTTGTCACGGTACGGTGATCACGGTACGGTGGTCACGGTACGGTGATCACGAGAGCTGCCTCTGCACCTAAACTCTGCAAGTTATTAAATTACCTAGTTAGGGCGGAGAGAGCTCTTTAGTGTTGTCCGAAATTGCGAGTTTGTGGGAGTGTGTTTATGAGTGTGTGTGTGTGTGTGTGTGTGTGTGTGTGTGTGTGTGTGTGTGTGTGTGTGTGTGTGTGTGTGTGTGCTCGCGTGTGAGGGAGTGTGTAATTGCATTAGACAATCGGTTGTTGTAAAAGCGGTGTTCAAGAGCTAAAGCTTGATCTTGCAATCAATAATAAGTCAGTACACACACACACACACACACACACACACACACACACACACACACAGGTGAATCCTCTAGGTGAATACTCTACAAGAATACTACTAGGTGAGCACATACGCGCGCGCGCGAGCACCCTGGCGCGGATCTCGTTATCTCCCATAGTAAAGGTTCAGCTGGTAATTAGCGAGCAAAATGCTGGTGTCACTCCCAGGCACCACGATGTGGGCTCAGAGACACTATAATTATGGGGCCTGACGTCCTTGGTAACTCACCCTCGTCCCTCACCCTCGTCCCTCACCCTCCGCGGAGGTAAAAGACCTCCTCTCAACCACTAAATCTTTGACAAAGAAAAAAAACAGCAAAATCGTGAAAAAAATCGTGATGCATTAACGATATTAATGATGCAAGCGATGAGTCACAATAACGTGGCTAAATTAACGTGGCAATCGACTTGAGAATGGTCCAGGACGGACCGAAACGTCGTCGTCGTCCCTTCACCTACTAGTGTGTGGTCTGGTCAACATATTAATGATGTCTATAATGCTGTATTCACTCCTAAGCTTATACACTTAAGAGATGAGACTGTTGGACCAATTAGCCAGCTCCTCCGTGTCCCAGAATTGCCCAGACGGAGAGTGAATTTACTCTAGCAATTGTGTGAGTTATAAGGCTACGGAGTTTGGCAGTCGCCATTGCATGTGGTGCTCAGTTCTCCATTGCCAGAAAACGAGGGTGTGTGTGTGTGTGAGAGAGAGAGTGATTTCCACGCTGATTTAAAGGTGTACATTGCAGTGCAATCGATAGGGAAATCTTATCCCTTGAGTGCCATTGTGCAGTATCCTTAAATCTTTGTCTGGACTTACGTTTGCTGTTGGGTGTCTGTGCTCCTCGCATTACTAACAGCCTGATGGTATCATGATGGTCGCCGTGTTTCCAGTTTCTGACTAATTAGGACGAGTGCAGCATTTTGACCACAGGCGAACATCATTGTAATAGCTGTTATTGCCTTGCTATCTATCTATATACCACCGTGGTAATATTACGCGGTCCGGCATACCAGGATCTTAATAATCACTTAAGATGGACTGAGCTCTGCATAGACAACTTAAGGAAGAGAGTAGAGAGAGAGCGCGCGAAAGAGAGTGAGAGCGAGGGAGATGGAAAGAGCGGAGAGCACGAGAGATAGAAATATTAACTGCTACGGGGCCCGTATGCTTTCAAAAAAGGAAAAATAATAACACTGCCACCGCCCTGAGTTGCCGGACAGGGGACCGGGGAGAGAAACTGTGGGACTTGTAGATATATAACCTGCTGCCGGGACAGGTGTAAGAAACAAATGAACGGTAAAAGTATCCTGGTTTCTCACTGCATAATCCTGAAACTACTTGGGATGTACTATAGAACCCCTCGTCTCTACAAACATACATAAACAAGTACACTTAGGTGAGTACACACTCGCAGAGACTAACAAACAAACAAACTCAAATACATAAACACTATAACGAATCAAGCTCAAAATTATGAGCTTGATTTGGGTACAGAAAATTATGAATTGTTCCTCCATTACAGTTAAATCCACTACCAATAATATGCATTTGAGATGCTTTCTTCATCTGCAAATTCTCAACAAATAGTCATGAGTTGACGTTGTCTATATTCTGAACCTGACTCTGTACTTAATCTAATTGCGACTTAGTTGGAACCAATAACAGTTATAATAATCTGAATAACTCACTGGATGTATCGGGCATTTGTTGATGTTTATATGACGGCTCTGATACCCCTCCAGTCTGGGCCATGGTATCACAGTACAGTGCTGTACTTCTGGTCGAGTACAGTGCTGTGCTTCTGGTCGAGTACAGTGCTGTGCTTCTGGTCGAGTACAGTGCTGTGCTTCTGGTCGAGTACAGTGCTGTGCTTCTGGTCGAGTACAGTGCTGTGCTTCTGGTCGAGTACAGTGCTGTACTTCTGGTCGAGTACAGTGCTGTACTTCTGGTCGAGTACAGTGCTGTGCTTCTGGTCGAGTACAGTGCTGTACTTCTGGTCGAGTACAGTGCTGTGCTTCTGGTCGAGTACAGTGCTGTGCTTCTGGTCGAGTACAGTGCTGTACTTCTGGTCGAGTACAGTGCCGTGCTTCTGGTCGAGTACAGTGCCGTGCTATCAGTATACAGTGCAGTAATGCCAGTGTACAGTGTAACGTACTACTCGAGTTCAGTGCCTCACTACCAGTGTGCAGTGCCAGTGTGCAGTGCCAGTGTGCAGTGCTCGGCTGCTGGAGTCGTGTGCAGGATCGAACACTGTCTATATTAAGCACGGAACAGCTCTCTAATTACCTGCATCTCTTATTAACATAAATGATAGAATACCGATAAATAAATGCATTGTAATTAAGAAGCTAACATCATTAGCCAGAGTGTAGGCTTTGTGTGCGTGTATTTACTATTTGTACCTGCAGAATCGAGATATTATTAGCTCTTGGACCCCGCCTTTCTAATCAATTTATATTTCCTTTGTTATGGCTATTACATATATTTATATGTAATATAAATTTACATATATATTCTTATACACGCACGCATACACATACATCCCCAGGACGCAGCCCATAGCAGCTGTAAATAGGTCCAAGGTACCTATTTACTGCTAGGTAAATAGGGATATCAGCGTGAAAGAAACTCTGCCTATTTGTTTCCGCCTCGGCCGGGAAACGAACCGGGGCCATTAGAACTATGACCCCCGAGCGCTGTCCACTCAGCCGCGAGGCCCCCGTGTGTGTGTGTGTGTGTGTGTGTGTGTGTGTGTGTGTGTGTGTGTGTGTGTATGTGTGTGTGTGTGGTGTGTGTGTGTGTGTGTGTGTGTGTGTGTGTGTGTGTGTGTATACTCCGGTGTATTTACGGTGGAGAAGCTCTGTTTCTTGGGTCCCGCCTTTCTACCCTTAATCAACTGGTAGGTTTCAGATGCTATCGAGCTCTGTAATATAAAATTTAAAGCTGTATGTGGAATCTGCCTCCACCACTTCACTCTTAGTGCTTTCAGCTCACTTGGGGACTTAGTTTCCATCCCCCCCCCCACCCAACCACTTGGGCTGGACGGTAGAGCGACGGTCTCGCTTCATGCAGGTCATCGTTCAATCCCCGACCGTCCAAATGGTTGGGCACCATTTCTTCCCCCCGTCCCATCCGAAAGTACACGATTCTCATATATTTGTAATTATGTGTTCCTCCTACTTCCATTTAAATTTGCATATGGGTGCATGTGAATGCATATTGTATTTGATAACATTACATACTGTATATTGTAGTTCATATGATGATGTATGAAATGTATTCTTGTATGGGAGGTGATCATATGCTTGCCTCTTGGGTGAACGGGTCCAGGGGCCAGATTCATGTAAGCACTTACGCAAGCACTTACGAACGTGTACATCTTTCCTCAATCTTTGACGGCTTTGGTTATATTTATTAAACAGTTTACAAGCATGAAAACTTGCCAATCAACTGTTGTTATTGTTATAAACAGCCTCCTGGTGCTTCGGAGCTCATTAACTGTTTAATAATTGGAAACAAAGCCGCCAAAGATTGAGAAAAGATGTACAGGTTCGTAAGTGCTTGCGTAAGTGCTTTCGTGAATCTGGCCCCAGGACACGAGCCTGAGGCAGACGTCGGTGTTCCCAGTTTGAGCATTATTGAGAATTCTATTATGTGTCTTAGTTAACCCTGTAGTAGAGGTAATATTAATCCAGCGTGTGTACATAACCAGTACAGGATCAGCCAGGAGGCTAATCCCGTAGTGTTGGGGGGATAATCCTCCCAGCTCCCAATCCCAATTTTAATAGTCGTCCTTGGTGTGGTTGGTACCGTACTGGTTATGTATATATATATATATATATATATATATATATATATATATATATATATATATATATATATATATATATATTGATATTGATATATTGATATCATATATATTGATATATATATATATATATATATATATATATATATATATATATATTGATATTGTGCACTGTTATTTGAACAGGCAGCTATGCATAAGACTTATTTTTGTAAGCATGAACTTCTGGAACCCATAACTGGATCAGGAACCCATTTCTGGGCCCCTGAACCCTTTACTTGGCCTGGAACCCATTACTGGGTATGGAATTACTGTAACAGAGCTGGATAATGGCCACCAGCTGGACTTTTACGACAAGCCAGCGTGGATATCGCAATGCTCCGCTAACCTAATCCGCTCTCCTCAAGGAGATTCCAAGTTGGGGTAATTGGATTACTACTCTAGAACGATAATCACTTCATCGTTGGGAGCTGTGCAAGGGGGAGGTGTCTGCCATGGAGAAGTGTTTGGGGCTGTGCAAGTATGTGTTGACTTCAGAGGGCAGAATAAATACTGAAGTTTATTCTGCCATGTGAAGGCATGTGTGTGTGTGTGTGTATCTGGGTCTCTATATTGCAGTGTCTCTTCGTTCTGCTTCTTCTTGCTTTAAACATTAGGATTTTTGTCTACTTTGTAAATTCCGTTCATAGTCTCGTATGTTATCGTGTTCCCCCTTGTTGCTGCAGGTGTAAAGGGGAGATTGTATGAGGTGAGTTTTATGCTGCACAAATGTATGGGTGTACTTGTCTAGTTGTGCTTGCGGGAGTTGAGCTCTGGCTCATTGGTCCCGTCTCTCAACTGTCAATCAACTGGTGTACAGGCTCCTGAGCCTACTGGGCTCTATCGTATCTACATTTGAAACTGTGTATGGAGTCAGCCTCCACCACATCACTGCCTAATGCATTCCATCTGTTAACTACTCTGACACTGAAAAAGTTCTTTCTAACGTCCCTGTGGCTCATTTGGGTACTCAGTTTCCACCTGTGTCCCCTTGTTCGCGTTCCACCCGTGTTAAACAGTTTATCTTTATTTACCCTGTCAATTCCTTTGATAATTTTGTAGGTAGTGATCATGTCTCCTCTTAATCTTCTGTCTTCCATGGGCGTGAGGTGGATTTCCCGCAGCCTTTCCTCGTAACTCATGCCTTTTAGTTCTGGGACTAGCCTAATGGCATACCCCTGAACTTTTTCCAGCTTCGTCTTGTGCTTGACAAGGTACAGGCTCCATGCTGGGGCCGTATACTCAAGGATTGGTCTTACATATGTGGTATACAAGGTTCTGAATGATTCCTTGCACAGGTTCCTGAAGGCAATTCTGATGTTAGCTAGTCTTGCATACGCCGCTGATGTTATTCTTTTTATACAATACAATACTCCGTTGTATGAAGGAGACGTTGTTGTTGCACAGTTGTATGAAAGAGACGTTGCTGCTTTAAAGGCATGACTACATAAAAGAGAAGTGCTTTTCATCCTAACTTGATAAGAGGATGTTCAAGTTATGCACAGTTAAGTTACCTTTGCTAATGACCCAACGCAGCAGAGCCGGGATCGCCATAAAATGGAGCCTTGACACACAAGAGGAAGCAAGTGCCATTAATGCACCCGTGTCAAACCGACATAGTTATGGGAAGGTGCCGTCGACTCAGAGGAGAGCAGGGAACATAACCCATCATCCCCAGGGCGCCTCTAGCTCCTCCTCCCTCGCCTTCACCATAAAGTTGGCCTCAACTGATATTATATGTCATACTAAACTTCCGTTTCAATATTGCGTTGTTTATCGTAGCCCAGGCAGATGTGATATATTATATTGCTTTAGTTTAGTATTGTATTTGAATATGTATGTATGTATGCATATGTGTGTGTGTGTTATATATATATATATATAATATTTTGTAGCAGTCTTTATTGTAAACTAACTTGATTCTAACACGAATCTTCTCAATATTTCATTTGTTTTTCTTCACTGTCGAGGGAAGTTGAAAAATTAACTCTCCAGCGTTCGTTTTCACACGTTTTATTTTGGTCTGACGCTTAGGGATGCGTGTTCGCAAGGTCACTCCTTACATTCTCAAAGACAAGTTTACCATGTTTGTTGTTTTAGATTTAGCTACCCAGAGCGAAATGTCCGTGTAGCACGGGCTATGGTGAGCCCGTAATTGAGTTTGGTTATTCCCCCGTTTCTTTTCCGCTTCTATTTTAGCGCACAGGTTTTTAGTCTTGTTTTTAATAATATTATCTTGGTGGCAGATATAGATGCACAATGTTCACTAGTGTGTCCTTCTTCACCTGTTTTTCTAACCATTGTAGTCGCTGTGGATTTTGCATCTAGTTCAGCTGCTTTTGTTGGATTAATGTTGAATTTGATGCCCGGGCCTCAGTTGCTTCACATTCCAGTAAGTAATGCAATAGTGGCGCCTCTGCTTCTGTTCCACAGATATGACACTCCTTAACTATTGGGTTTATTACCTCCCAGCAGCACTTGTAACCAAGTCTGAGTCTGTGTATGGCTACTGCAATGTCTCTAGATATCTTTTTGTCAGGCTTGAAAGAGGAGTACCCGTGGCTTGTTCGTACCATATCGCAGTGGATCTTCCTTCCACTACTTTGGCTCTGTGGCGACTTTTGATAGTTGGGAGTATTTTCTTCTTGATTTGCTCCTTAATCTGTGAAAAACTTGGAGTATTTTAACCTGTACAACAGGTAGAGCAGTGGCAGTTTTTGCTAGTGAGTCTGCCTTTTCATTGCTAAAGGAAAAGACGCACACAATCTAGGACTGTCATTCACCCTAAATTGGATACCAAGTCACAATGGTAGATG
>WNGS01160631.1:0-17681 GCA_020271785.1 Procambarus virginalis | reverse complement strand
AGGATGAGGCAGTGAAAAACCTGACTTCAAGAGAGACATATGGGCAACCTTAGAAATTTTTTAGTGAGTATATTGGACAGACTTGTTGCTAGGCAAGGAAGTGAATGAGATGTATGTCAATTTTGTGATGATTGATAAGGCACAAAACAATTTATACCCAACAGAGATGCGAACTAGGAAACAGGATTGGTTCAATAGGATTGCGAGAGGGCCAGAGACCAAAAACACAAAAATGGAATCAATACAGGAAGAGGCCAAACCCCCAAACATACAAACGATAAAAGATGCAAGAAACAACTACACAGCAGTGAGGAGAGAGGCAGAAAGAAATTTTGAAAAAGGGATTGCAGACAAATGTAAAACAGAACCAGGTCTATTCTACAAATTCATAAACAACAAATTGCAGGTAAAGGATAATATTCAGAGGTTGATAATGGGAAATAGATTCACGGAAAATGAAAAGGAAATGTGTGAAACACTAAACGAAAAGTTCCAAAGTGTGTTTGTACAAAATGAAATCTTTAGGGAACCAGACACAATAAGAATTCCAGAGAACAACATAGAGCACATAGAGGTGACTAGAGACGAAGTGGAAAAAATGCTCAAGGAGCTAAGTAAGAACAAGGCAGTTGGTCCAGATGGAGTTTCACCATGGGTTCTGAGAGAGTGTGCACCTGAGCTCAGCATTCCACTTCAGCTGATTTTTCAGGCATCCCTGTTTACAGGAGTTGTAGCTGATGTGTGGAAAAAGGCTAACATAGTTCCAATCTACAAAAGTGGAAGCAGGGAAGACCCCCTTAATTATAGACCTGTATCATTGACAAGTGTAATAGTCAAAATATTGGAAAAAATAATTAAAACTAAATGGGTAGAACACCTGGAGAGAAATGATATAATATCAGACCGACAGTATGGTTTTCGATCTGGAAGATCCTGTGTAACGAACTTACTCAGTTTTATGATCGAGCAACAGAGATTTTACAGGAAAGAGATGGTTGGGTTGACTGCATCTATCTGGACCTAAAAAAGGCTTTCGACAGAGTTCCCCATAAGAGGTTGTTCTGGAAACTGGAACATATTGGAGGGGTGACGGGTAAGCTACTAACATGGATGAAAAATTTCCTAACTGACAGAAAAATGAGGGCCGTAATCAGAGGCAAGGTATCGGATTGGAGGAATGTCACGAGTGGAGTACCACAGGGTTCAGTTCTTGCACCGGTAATGTTCATTGTCTACATAAACGATCTACCAGAGGGATTACAGAATTACATGAACATGTTTGCTGATGATGCTAAGTTAATAGGGAAGATAAGAAACCTAGATGATTGTCATGCCCTTCAAGAAGACCTGGACAAAATAAGTATTTGGAGCAACACTTGGCAAATGGAATTTAATGTGAATAAATGCCATGTTATGGAATGTGGAATTGGTGAACATAGACCCCACACAACCTATAAATTATGTGAGAAATCTTTAAAGAATTCTGATAAAGAAAGGGATCTAGGGGTGGTTTTAGATAGAAAACTGTCACCTGAGGACCACATCAAGAACATTGTGCGAGGAGCCTATGCTACACTTTCTAACCTAAGAATTGCTTTTAAATACATGGATGGAGAAATACTAAAGAAATTGTTCACGACTTTTATTAGACCAAAGCTGGAATATGCAGCGGTTGTATGGTGCCCTTATCTTAAGAAGCACATCAACAAACTGGAAAAGGTGCAACGACATGCCACTAAGTGGCTCCCAGAAATGAAGGACAAGAGCTATGAGGAGAGGTTAGAGGCATTAAATATGCAAAAACTAGAAGATAGAAGAAAAAGAGGCGATATGATCACTACGTACAAAATAGTAACAGGAATTGATAAAATCGACAGGGAAGATTTCCTGAGACCTGGAACTTCAAGAACAAGAGGTCATAGATTTAAACTAGCTAAACACAGATGCCGAAGAAACGTAAGAAAATTCACCTTCGCAAATAGAGTGGTAGACGGTTGGAACAAGTTAAGTGAGAAGGTGGTGGAGGCCAAACCGTCAGTAGTTTCAAAGCGTTATATGACAAAGAGTGCTGGGAAGACGGGACACCACGAGCGTAGCTCTCATCCTGTAACTACACTTAGGTAATTACACTTAGGTAATTACACACACACACACACACACACACACACACACACACACACACACACACACACACACACACACACCTCCTACATAACATACATAAAGACAAAGCAACAAAATCCTTAAAGGAAGGGGTGTAAAGAACGAAGGGAAGAGGAACATATTCCTGAAAATAGTATATACCAATATATATGGAGTGAGATTGAAAATATTGGAGTTGAAAGATATAACTCAGCTCAAAGTCCCAGATATTGTCACATTAACAGTGACTAAACTTTAAGAAAATATTTTAATTGAGGTCGTGTTCCCAAGGGGCTACTCAGTTTGGAGACTTGACAGGAAAATTAAGAAGGGGGGAGGAGAGGCTGTGCTGGTGAAAGAACACCTGAAGGTAAGAGAATTAATGTTTGAAAACCCTAGAGATGTTGACATAATGGCATTGCAGCTCAGTAATCAAGATGATAAGTTGATAATTTTAAATGCCTACAGCCCAACAGAAAACAACACTTGGACAAAGGAAGAACTGGATGACAAACGAAAGGGTCTCATAATGGTCATGAGAGAGAGATTATGGTAAGAGCTGACAAAGATAAATCCCGATTGTTGGTACTGGGAAACTTTAACTTTAAGGCAATAGACTGGGAGGCCTACGAGGCAAGAACAGAGGACATTTGGACAGGTAGATTTGTAAACCTCATCTTGGAAACATTCATGTATCAACACGTCAAGCAGGACACAAGAATGAGGGAAGGGGATGTGTCGTGTTATGATCTCAGCCTGCATGAGAAACAAGTCTCCCCCTTGAGAGTTATTCAGCAAGACCTGACCTGAATAATAGGTCACAGAAGTGTGGACATGAAGATACAGGTGTAAAATAATTGGTTGGATTTGATAGACAATTTAAGAATATTGGCAGTGAATTAGGAGATAGAGAAATGACTGGTTATGAGATGTGGATAATTTGGTGGAGGTGTGATTCTCGCTTGAGAGGAGCTTAAGTCACTTGAGTACCAGACATCGTGAGGGGAAGCTGCGCTGCATGTGAGCTTCTGTCAGAGAGGAACCCCTAGGTGATATACCTTCAAGAGAAAGGAAGTGTGCAGACGTTCCAGCTGTGGAATCGAGCTGGAAACATGTGGTCTCAAGTCCTGGATGGCAAGGAGAGTTTGTTAAGCCGCCCTGAGACATTATCGTGGGCCGTGGGAGCGCCCTGCAGGGGACCTTTTTGTGGTTTGTCTTTGGAAGGAGTTTCTAAGAGAACTTCGAGGCCAGTAGAGGAGGATTCAGTGGATGGAATTCCAAGGCTATTGAAGAATTACTGAGCTCTGTGGAAGAGCAGTCCCTATAGTGAGGAGTTGGACTTCAAGCTGTGAGAGGAGAAGCAGTGGAGCAGAGTTTACATGCTTTTGTGATACCAGTGGTGAAGCACCATTGTTGATCAAGGAAGACTTCATGGTGTAGCAGCCAGGAGAGCTATGGAGGACCCTGGTAGAAGTGGTGAGCACCTTTGTTGTTCAAGGAAGACTTCATGGTGTAGCAGCCTGGAAGAGCTGCAGAGGATCCTGGTAGATAAATCCGAAAGAACCTGAAGATCTCAGGGTAGTGAACTTCCAGATGTGGATGGGAAGTTCTAGTTGATTACTTGTAGGGAGTTGGTAGAGTGCTTGGTTGTAATTAGCGTGCAAGACGGAGTGAAAGAAGAGTGATTGTTTGCCATTTTTGTCCCAAGGAGTACTTGAACTGAATTATAGGGTTACAGTCGTAGGCTGGATTACGTGCAGAGACATACATATGTGTTCTAGGACTGATTGGGGGATTGATTAATCACTGTTGTATATCAAGAAACATTTATACTAATATTTATGTTATTGCAGTCATACGAGGTTTTTCCTTGTATGTGTTTATAGATATATATTCTCTTGCTGATAGTGCAACATTGTGTTATAAGACTTGACCTACTTGAGGAGGTTGGTAGTATTAGGTGGTGAATCAGGAGATAGGATACCACTTGATAAGCAGATGAGAGAGTTCTGATGGTATTGGAGTGCAACCTGACTGAGATAGTATAGAGGGTAGGATTCATTATTATTATTATATGTGTGTATGTATTGTGTATGTGCTTTGTCCAGTAAATGTATTCAAATTTGCTGGTGTTTGCCCTTGTCCTAGTGAGGCTTCCCAGGAAGTAGGGAAGAGAGAGAGAGAGAAAAAAAAAAGAACCAAGAACCACAACTGTGGACAGGGTAGAATGGAATAATAATAATAAAACAAAGGGGATTGAGGAGATCATACCACATAAGGAGAGAGTGGGGAGTCACGGCGGCTCGAGTGGGTGTGTGCACGTGACAACGAGGCTAGCGTTGGAGCCGCATCCCCTAAACGTGTGACGTTGAGCCCCTCTCCAAGTGCCAGAAGAGCCAGGGGGGATCTCCTGGTAAAAATAAGCACTCTCCGGGTTTTAGGTTGGTTTATCGCAAAGGAAGGACGAACAACGACAACACCAATCACAATATTCGTCAGTACTGGATCTAGTATTCACCAGGAAAGAAGTGGAGGTATTTGACATCCAGTACCTTCCTCCCTTGGGAAAGGGTGATCACGTCCTCTTGGACATTAAATACGCTATGCGATATAATCTAGCAGAGAATGTGGACAGTGAAACAGTTGTTTAACTCGATTTCAAGAAAGGACGCTATGGGGAACTTAGACAATTTTTTCTTGGGTATAATTGGGCAGACTTGTTGCTAGGCAAGGAAGTAAGTGAGATGTATGCCAAATTTTGCCCAATATATGATGAAGGCACACAAACATTCATACCAAAACAGACATGCAGACCTGGGAAACAGGGTTGGTTCAACAGAAATTGCGAGATGGCCAGAGATCAAAAGACAAAAGCATGGAATCATTATAGAAAGAGGCCAAACCCCCAAACATACCAGCGATACAAAGATGCAAGAAACAACTACACATCAGTAAGGAAAGAGGCAGAGAGGAACTTTGAGAATGGTATAGCAGATAAATGTAAATCAGATCCAGGCCTTTTCTATAAATTCATTAAAAGTAAGTTGCAGGTAAAGGATAATATTCAGAGATTGAAAATGGGGGACAGATACACGGAAAATGAAAAGGAAATGTGTGAAACATTAAACGAAAAGTTCCAAAGTGTGTTTGTACAAAATGAGATCTTCACAGAACCAGACACAATACGAATTCCACAGAGCAACATAGAGCATATAGAGGTGTCTAGAGATGAAGTGGAAAATATGCTAAAGGAGCTAAGTAAGAATAAAGCAATTGACCCAGATGGAGTTTCACCATGGGTTCTGAGAAAATGTGCATCTGAGCTCAGCATTCCACTTCACCTGATCTTTCTGGCATCCATGTGTACAGTAGTCGTAGCAGACGTGTGGAAACAGGCTAACATAGTTCCAATCTACAAAAGTGGCAGCAGGGAAGACCCCCCCTCAATTTTAAACCTGTATCATTGACTAGTGTAATAGTGAAAGTATTGAAAAAACTAATAAAAACTAAATGGGTAGAACACCTGGGGAGAAATTATATAATATGAGAAAGAGAGTATGGTTTCCGATCTGGAAGATCCTGTGTATCGAATTTACTAAGTTTCTATGATCGAGCCACAGAGATTTTACAGGATCGGTTGGGTTGGGTTGATGGTTGGGTTGACTGCATCTACCTGGACCTAAAAATGGCTTTCGACAGAGTTCCACATAAGAGGTTGTTCTAGAAACTGGAACTATTGGAGGGATGACAGGTAAGCTTCTAACATGGATGAATAATTTCCTGACTCATAGAAAAATGAGGGCAGTAATCAGAGGCAATATATCGGACTGGAGAAATGTCACAAGTGGGGTACCACAGGGTTCAGTTCTTGCAACAGTGATGTTTATTGTCTATATAAATGATTTACCAGTTGGTATACAAAATTATATGAACATGTTTGCTGATGATCCTAAGATAATAGGAAGGATAAGAAACATAGATGATTGTCATGCCCTTCAAGATGACCTGGACAAAATAAATATATGGAGCGCCACTTGGCAAATGGAATTTAATGTTAATAAATGCCATGTTATGGAATGTGGAATAGGAGACCAAAAACCCCACACAACCTAAATATTATGTGAGAAATCGTTAAAGAATTTGATAAAGAAAGAGATCTAGGGGTGGTTCTAGATAGAAAACTGTCGCCTAAGGACCACATAAAGAACGTTGTGCGAGGAGCCTATGCCACGCTTTCTAACTTCAGAATTGCTTTTAAATACATGGATGGCGATATACTAAAGAAATTGTTCACGACTTTTGTTAGGCCAAAGCTAGAATATGCAGCGGTTGTGTGGTGCCCATATCTTAAGAAGCACATCAACAAACTGGAAAAGGTGCAAAGACTACTAAGTGACTCCCAGAGCTGAAGGGCAAGAGCTACGAGGAGAGGTTAGAGGCATTAAATATGCCAAAACTAGAAGACAGAAGAAAAAGAGGTGATATGATCATTACGTACAAATAGTAACAGGAATTGATAAAATCTATAGGGAAGATTCCTGAGACCTGGAACTTAAGAACAAGAGGTCATAGATTTAAACTAGCTAAACACAGATGCCTAAGAAATGTAAGAAAATTCACATTCGCAAACAGAGTGGTAGACGGTTGGAACAAGTTAGGTGAGAAGGTGGTGAGGCCAAGACCGTCTGTAGTTTCAAAGCGTTATATGACAAAGAGTGTTGGGAAGATGGGACACCACGAGCGTAGCTCTCATCCTGTAACTACACTTAGGTAATTACACACTTAGGTAATTACACACACACACTTGACACATGAGACATGATAACCACCTACAAAATTCTCAGGAGAATTGACAGGGTGGACAAAGACAAACTCTTCAGCACGGGTGGAACAAGAACAAGGGACCACAGGTGGAAGCTAAGTACCCAAATGAGTCACAGGGACATTAGAAATAATTTTTTTAGTGTCAGCGTAGTTAACAGGTGGAATGCATTAGGCAGTGATGTGGTGGAGGCTGACTCCATACACAGTTTCAAATGTAGATATGATAGAACCCAGTAGCTCAAGAATCTGTACACCAGTTGATTGACAGTTGAGAGGCGGGACCAAAGAGCCAAAGCTCAACCCCCGCAAGCACAATTAGGTGAATACAAATAGGTGAATACACACACACACACACACACACACACACACAACACACACACACACACACACAACACCACACAACAAACACACCACACACACACACACACACACACACACACACACACACACACACACACACACACACACACACACACACCACACACACACACACACACACACACACAAACACACACACACGCACACACACACACACACACACACACACACACACACACACACACACATACACACACACACACACACACACACACACTTCACTTGACCCCTCATCCCAGCATCCTCTGGAACCCTGTTATCGACCTCACAAACCCTCACACCCATGGAACAGCTTCCCCCACCAGTAGAACACTCACCAAGAAGGAGATTTGAGAAGGAACAGAAGAAAGTGAGCCTCAGGTCAATGTACACTAACATAGATGGAATTACAAATAAAGCAAATGAACTTGGAGAATGGTACTAGAGGAAAACCCAGACATAATAGCTCTCACAGAAACAAAGCTAACCAAAACAATAACAAATGCAGTGTTCCCACAGGACTATTATGTTATGAGGAAAAGAGGGAAGGAAGAGGACGTGGTGGCGTAGCCCTGCTGGTAGAAAAGGCTGGGATTTTGAGGAGTTGGTTGTTCTGGGATGTGAAGGTTTCAGTGACTACATAACAGGTACAATAACAACTGGAGGGCAAAAATTATAGTCGTAGTCATATATAATCCACCACCAAATGACAGAAGACCCAGACAGGAATATGATAGAAACAACATGGCCACCTTTAACATAATAGAGAGAGCGGCTTCTGTTGCTAGCAGGAATGGATCTTCACTACTAATCATGGGAGACTTCAACCATGGAAAGATAAATTGGGAGAACAGAGACCCACGTGGGTCTCCACCCCCACCCCCCGAAAAAGAACTAAGAAACAAAAGACTGGCATACCGAAAGGGAAATTTCGAGATGAGATCCTTCCTAAGGGAAATACCTTGTGACACAGACCTCAGAACTAAGTCTGTACAAGAGTTGATGGACTATGTCTCCCAAAAGTGTCAGGAGGCAGTAAGCAGATACATCCCGGCCCTAAAGGAAAAATCCGAGAAGCAACAGAAGAATCCATGGTATATAGGGTATGTATGGATGCAAAGAAACTGAACAAAAGGCCGTGGAGGAACTTCCGGAATAACAGAACACCAGAAAGAATAGAGAGATACTAGAGAACCAGGAATGAATATGTCAGGTGAGAAGAGAAGCAGAGGAAAGTTATAAAAATGATATAGCAAACAAAGCCAAGACCGAACCAAAGCTACTCCACAGTCACATGAGAAGGAAAACATCAGTGAAAGAACAGGTAATGAAACTTAGAACAGGCGAGGGCAGGTATACAAAGAATGACAAAGAGGTGTGTGAAGAACTCAACAAGAGGTTCCAGGAAGTCTTCACAACAGAACAAGGTGAGGTCACTGTGCTAGGAGAAAGGGAAGTAAACCAGGTGGCCTTGGAAGGGATCGAAACTACGAGAGAGGAGGTCAAGAGACACCTGCTGGATCTGGATGTTAGAAACGCTGTTGGTCCAGACAGGATCTCGCCATGGGTACTGAAAGAGTGTGCAGAGGCACTTTGCTTGCCACTCTCCATAGTGTATAGTAGGTCACTGGAGACGGGAGACCTACCAGAAATATGGAAGATGGCGAATGTGGTCCCAATATACAAAAAGGGCGACAGGCATGAGACACTGAACTACAGGCTAGTGTCCTTGACTTGTATACCATGTAAGGTGATGGAGAAGATCGTGAAAAAAAACCTGATATCACATCTGGAGAGAAGGGACTTCGTGACAAATCGCCAACATGGGTTCAGGGAGGGTAAATCTTGCCTGACTGGCTTAATAGAATTCTATGACCAGGTGACAAATATTAAGCAAGAAAGAGAGGGCTGGACGGACTGCATTTTCTTGGATTGTTGGAAAGCCTTTGACACAGTAGCACATGCGAGGCTGGTACATAAGCTGGAGAGACAGGCAGGTGTAGCCGGTAAGGTACTCCAGTGGATAAGGGAGTACCTAAGCAATAGGAAGCAGAGAGTTACGGTGAGGGGTGAGACCTCCGATTGGCGTGAAGTCACCAGTGGAGTCCCACAGGGCTCTGTACTCGGTCCTATCTTGTTTCTGATATATGTAAATGATCTCCCGGAGGGTATAGATTCATTTCTCTCAATGTTTGCGGACGATGCCAAAATTATGAGACGGATTAAGACAGAAGAGGACTGTTTGAGGCTTCAAGAAGACCTAGACAAGCTGAAGCTGGTCGAACAAATGGTTGTTAGATTTTAACTCAACCAAATGTAATGTATTGACGATAGGTGTAGGGAGCAGGTGGCCAGATACAAGGTATCATCTGGGAGAGGAACATCTTCATGAGTCAGAGAAAGAAAAAGACTTGGGGGTTGATATCACGCCAGACCTGTCTCCTGCAGATGTAACACGGGGGGGGGGGTATTCGTTCTCTCTAACTCTCTCTGTGTACCGTATTCTAACTTATCTCTCTATACCAAGGGACCCCAAAACTTTTACTTGAGCCGACCTCACGCCACGTGGTCTTAAGATGATTGACCGACTTAAGATTCTACAACCTTATGACGTGGAATCCGACTTCTAGCAAAATTTTAGAATCGTCTTGCGCTGCCACCACCAGACCAGTAACACTGAGCAATGATCGAGGCCTGGGTCGATCATGCTAATCAATAAACTTTGGGGCTTGATCCCCACTAGTAATATATGAATTGGATCCGTAAGTGTGGAATTAATTAAAAATCAAAGGGATAAATGAATTCTGATCGGTGTTAGAATCTGCCCAACTCAGACTAGGCCACACTGCCCACGTGGTCCCAGGACAATGCAAGTAAATTACACAAAAATGGAAATTAATAAAAAGACAATTTGTAACTAAATGGTTTATTCAAAACTAATACAAAATTAAAAATCAAAGCACTCCCTAACCTGATCACGCCCTGACCTGAGAAGCAATGAGTTGACCTATTCCCTATAACAACACTCTAAGCAACTTTACCTTATAGGCGACCAGCGGTGGACTGCTGGTCTGGGAATAGGTAGAGTGGACACCTTCCCTCTGTCGCTCTCGATACCACACTGTCTTCCCGAGTCGCTCTGTCTCCGCACAGCAGCAACTTGGGTATCCCTACGCTAGGCTTTCCTACGTTGCTCGTAGGTGTTTAAGTTTAACAACTAATCTCTGTTGCCCTGAATGACCCAGATTGGTTGAATTCTTTTAACTGAAGTTAATTACACAAGCATCTAGGGAAGAGCTATTTCCGTTTACAAAATGGCTATTTGACCTTTGAGAAAATACCAAAAATATGGAGCTTTGGTGACCTTCGTGATCTAAGGTCGCCCAAATCCTTCTGCCTCCAAGTCAAGTCCCGCTAGTGACGTCACTGATGGTGACTTAACTCATTATCCTGACAATCAGGATGCTCTTGATACTATAACCAGGAATATTATACAATTTGGATGAAGACTAATTTCTCTGAATTACTGAATAATGTGGAATAATTCCTTATACGAAATTGTGAACAAAGGCGGCAATTATTTTCACTGACAATACCCCCCCCAACCCCGTGGGTGCGACCAGGTGCTTGGGGTCAGGTCCCTACCCGTGGTTTCTCGAACATTCTGGGTCATGCCTACAACAGCAAGTTTGTTACAACCCCCCCGCACAAGCAACTTAGAAAACCTTGTTAATTGATCAAAATAACGAGGTTTAGTATCCAAACCCACAATAAACTCAACTCATGCCTCAAACAAAAGCTAACATTACTAAGAAAAATATGACAATCATCAGATTGTCCAACAACATTACAATAAACATGTTCAATACATCAATGTCTCGGCCATCAACTAACATCAATCCTCCAACATCAGGAAACATACATCCTTCCCTTAATGACATAGCTAAATAAAAATGACCCTACTTTAACAGCAAAGACTAGCTATGAAAATCGCTTGGCTCTTCACTAGCCAAGCTCATGTGTCTTCTAGAGCCAGACACACCGTGCTCCACATGAAACAAAGATTTTTTATAACTACAGACTGAACTCTCAGTCATCCGGGAGCGTACTACTGAACTCTACTAAGTTCACATCCGTGTACTATCCACTCCCCAATCAATGTCAACCTTGACATGCTATGGAACACACCTAATTTTTATTTCATGTATCTAATATATATATATATATATATATATATATATATATATATATATATATATATATATATATATATATATATATATATATATATATATATATGTCGTACCTAGTAGCCAGAACGCACTTCTCAGCCTACTATGCAAGGCCCGATTTGCCTAATAAGCCAAGTTGTCATTAATTAATTGTTTTTCGTCTACCTAACGAACCTAACCTAACCTAACTTTTGGGCTACCTAACCTAACCTAACCTATAAAGATAGGTTAGGTTAGGTTAGGTAGGGTTGGTTACATTCGGTCAAATAATGTTAATTTTAACTCCAATAAAAAAAATGACCTAATACATAATGAAATGGGTAGCTTTATCATTTATAAGAAAAAATTAGAGAAAATATATTAATTTATGAAAATTTGGCTTATTAGGCAAATCGGGCCTTGCATAGTAGGCTGAGAAGTGCGTTCTGGCTACTAGGTACGACATTTATAAATATATATATATATATATATATATATATATATATATATATATATATATATATATATATATATATATATATATATATATATATATATATATTTAAATATATATGTGGGAAATTTTTACCCACCATATCTAATAATCATCTAAGAAATGTATCATATCTATATCAAATCAAATCATATCTATATCATATCAATATCATATCAATCATATCTATATCATATCAATATCATATCTATATCAAATCAAATCATATCAGAATCATATCAGAATCACAATAGATTCATTATATATAGCTTGATCTTAGATGATGATGCCACTATGATCACGTACGCAATAGGGCCCTATAGATGCCTACGTGACTTAGTGCATGTTCTCTCAAGGATCCAGAAGCTTCTAGAAGGATTTGTTTATTAAAAATTTGTTGGAACACTGATGTAACATCCGGTAGAGATAAAATCGAATCCTTGATAAGAGTCAGTGGTATTATCAAGTACTAATTATAATCTTTAAATCCTATATCTAATTTATTATAATCACATCTTATCTCAATCATAAGTCTAGACTGTAAAATAATCAATCAATATTCATTGTAAGCTACCTCTCAAGGGAGAGGGAGGGGCATCTTAGGAGCATGAAGCGCCCACCACACCCCGCGGCAGAACGCGTTTGTTTACACAACTGAGTGTACACGTGACGGTCCCTTAGCGAACATTATTCAGCTCAAGGACACCTTATCTAATATCATTATCACCAGTGAACACTCTCTAGAACTGGGGGAGTACCTGGACAATATATCAACAAGGAAAATCCTAGAACATTTATGTAAAATAAGAGTGAAGTGGAGCACTCAGTGACGCAGTCTCCATGTCCTTCATCCCTAATCTCATCCCTAATCTTCACCATTCTTCTGCAAGGCAGTTAATATCCGTAGCAACGCTACCCGTACATCAAACAGCAATGCTGTGATATAAAATATCGTGCCTAAACTCACTACAAGAGAGTTCTTCAGTCTGGCACACTTTGTCAGACAGGCACCCGGCTTCAGATAAGTTTATTGAATGTTATTACAGTAGAGTATTAATTGGCCAATTGAATGCTAGTATAACTTTAATATTCTATAAGTCTGATTGTCGGTAATAAAGCGAGGCAAAGCCTCATATTTCTGTAAATTTATTAATATTGTGGTACAGCAGAGTCTTATCCAAGCTCTAAACCTCATGAGTGTCCACTGTCAGAAAAGTTGGTACAATAAGTAAACAAACCTCATGAGTGTCCAGAGTGTTGGAAGAGATTCAGCAAGCTGACTGTATTAATCATATACATTGAATATAAATACATTGCATATACTTGAATATATAAATTAAGTTAACAATTGCTTGCTTAGTTATTTTTTAAGTAATCATATAAGTTCATTTAATTGAATATAATTTTAGTACTTAGTTAACAGTACTCAGACCATATTTAGGTCATTTATCATACTTTACAATTTACAATTTAAAGTGTTGTATTGTTTATAGTANCCCACCCCCCAAGCCCTTCCTCCTCCACCAGTCTCCCCGTACCAGATCCTCCCAGCTCCCGCTCACCCCAGACCCACAGGTCCCCCCCCCCAGAGGAGAAGCAGAAGAGAGTCAGTTTCAGGACAATGTACTCGAACATAGATGGGATCACAAGTAAGGCAAGTGAACTAAGGAAAGAGCACAAGAAGTGAACCCAGATGTAATCGGACTCACTGAAACAAAACTCTCTGGAATCATAACGAATGCCGTGTTTCCCCAGGAGTACACAGTAATAAGGAAGAGAGAGGAAAGGTAGGGGAGGAGCGGAGTGGCCCTACTCATGAGAAAGGAATGGAATTTTAAGGAGATGGCTATCCCGGGCTGTGAGGGATTCAGAGACTACATAGCAGGCACCATGACAATGGAGGACCAAGGATAGTAGTAGCAGTAATATATAACCCTCCACCAAATGACAGAAGACCCAGTCAAAGTACGAAAACAACAACATGGCAGTTAACACTATAATTGAGAGGGCAGCCTCTGCTGCCTGTAGAAATAGATCCCACCTGCTCATCATGGGGGACTTCAATCACGGAAGGATTGATTGGGAGAACAAGGAACCGCATGGAGGCGAGGATACGTGGAGAGCCAAACTACTGGAGGTGGTGACTAGAAACTTTTAACCCAGCATGTCAGAGACCCCAAGGAGGATGAGAGGACATGACGAACCAGCGAGACTCGACCTGGTCTTCACCCTGAACGACTCTGACATAAGAGAAATCGGTTTTGAGGCCCCAGTAGGAATGAGCGACCACAGTGTTGGTGTTTGAGTACCTGATTGAAGAAGGGTTATTGAACTCGAGGAGGGATACCGAAACCAAAAGGTTAGCATACCGAAAGGGAAACTATGAGGAGATAAGAAATTCCTAACAGATATAGCATGGGAAACAGAGCTCAGGGAAAAGACGGCCCAAGATATGATGGACTACATCACGCAAAGTGCAAGGACGCAGCAAACAAGTTTGTCCCAGCCCAAAAGGAAAACAGTGAAATGAAGATGAGAACCCATGGTTTAATCAGAGATGTAGGCTAGCTAAGCAGCAAAGTAAAAGGGCATGGAGAAACTATAGGAATAACAGGACACTGGAGAGCAGAGAAAGATACCAGAATGCCAGGAATGAATATGTCAGAATGAGAAGAGAGGCAGAAAGACAATACGAAAATGACATCGCAAGCAAGGCAAAGACTCAGCCTAAATTGCTGCATAGCCACATCAGGAGAAAAACAACAG
Source organism: Procambarus virginalis (assembly GCA_020271785.1). Lineage (NCBI taxonomy): Eukaryota > Metazoa > Arthropoda > Malacostraca > Decapoda > Cambaridae > Procambarus > Procambarus virginalis. The sequence continues at coordinate 2,888 of WNGS01160631.1, read as the reverse complement.
TAAAGAACAGGTTATGAAATTAAGGATAGGGCAGAAGGATTCACTACAAACGACAAGGAAGTGTGTGAGGAACTGAATAAGAAATTCCAAGAGGTCTTCACCTTAGAGCAAGGAGAAATCCCAGAGATAAGAGAGGGATAGCTAACCAGGAACCACTGGAAGAGTTTGAATTACCAGCGGGAAGTAAGGAAGTGTTTACTAGAGTTGGATGTGACAAAGGCTATAGGCCCAGATGGAATCTCCCCTTGGATACTAAGGAAGGAGCAGAAGAACTGTGCCTCCCACTCTCCATAGTGTATAACAAATCACTGGCAACAGGGGAACTGCCAGAAATTTGGAAAGCAGCTAACGTAGTCCCGATATACAAGAAAGGGGATAGACAGGAGGCACTGAACTACAGGCCAGTGTCCCTAACCTGCATACCATGCAAGCTGATGGAGAAGATTGTGCGAAGAAAGCTAGTGGAGCACCTGGAGCGAAAGAACTTTGTAACACAGCATCAACATGGATTCAGGGATGGCAGGTCCTGCCTCACAGGGTTACTTGAATTCTACGACCAGGCAACAAAAATAAGGCAAAGAGAGAAGGGTGGGCAGACTGCATATTTTTGGATTGTCAGAAAGCCTTTGATACAGTGCCACACAAGAGGCTAGTGAAAAAGCTGGAGATGCAGGCTGGAGTGAAAGGGAAGGTACTCCGTTGGATACAGGAGTACCTAAGCAACAGGAGACAACGAGTCAGTGTGAGGGGTGAGGTCTCAGATTGGCGAGACGTTACGAGTGGAGTCCCGCAGGGGTCAGTCCTTGGACCTATACTGTTTCTGATATATGTAAATGATCTCCCAGAGGGTATAGAATCGTTTCTCTCAATGTTTGCCGATGATGCAAAAATTATGAGGAGGATTGAAACGGAGGACGATAGTAGGAGGCTACAGGATGACCTAGACAGACTGAGTGAATGGTCCAACAAATGGCTGTTGAAGTTCAACCCGAGTAAATGCAAAGTAATGAAACTAGGCAGTGGAAACAGGAGGCCAGACACAGGATACAGAATAGGAGATGAAGTACTTAATGAAACGAACAGAGAGAAAGATCTAGGAGTTGATATCACACCAAACCTGTCTCCTGAAGCCCACATAAAAGAATAACGTCTGCGGCATATGCGAGGCTGGCTAACATCAGAACAGCGTTCAGGAACCTGTGTAAGGAATCATTCAGAATCTTGTACACCACATATGTAAGACCAATCCTGGAGTATGCGGCCCCAGCATGGAGCCCGTACCTTGTCAAGCACAAGACGAAGCTGGAAAAAGTCCAAAGGTATGCCACTAGACTAGTCCCAGAACTAAGAGGCATGAGTTACGAGGAAAGGCTGCGGGAAATGCACCTTACGACACTGGAAGACAGAAGAGTAAGGGGAGACATGATCACAACCTACAAAATCCTCAGAGGAATCGACCGGGTAAACAAGGATAAACTATTCAACACTGGTCTGACGCGAACAAGGGGACACATGTGGAAACTGAGTACCCTCATGAGCCACAGAGACGTTAGAAGGAACTTTTTCAGTGTCAGAGTAGTTAACGGATGGAATGCATTAGGCAGTGATGTGGTGGAGGCCGACTCCATACACAATTTTAAATGTAGATATGATAGAGCCCAGTAGGCTCAGGAATCTGTACACCAGTTGATTGACAGTTGAGAGGCGAGACCAAAGAGCCAAAGCTCAACCCCCGCAAGCACAAATAGGTGAGTACAAATAGGTGAGTACACACACACATACACTCACACACACACGCCCACACAGAAACAAAGCTAACGAAAACCACAACAAACGCCGTGTTTCCACAGGGCTACTATGTAGTGAGGAAAGAGAGAGAAGGGAGAGGAGGAGGTGGTGTAGCTTTGCTACTAAGAGAAGGTTGGAGTTTCGAAGAGATGGTAATTCAGAACTGTGAAGGTTTCAGTGACTACATATCAGGCACCATAGCAACTGGAGGACAGAAAATTATATTAGTAGTCATATATAACCCCCCACCGAATGACAGAACACCCAGACAGGAATATGATAGAAACAACTTGGCCACAATCAATATAATAGAGAGAGCAGCTTCTGTGGCTAGCAGGAACGGAACCAGACTACTAATCATGGGAGACTTCAACCATGGGAAGATAGATTGGGGAACAGAGACCCACATGGAGGCCCAGACACATGGAGAGCTAAGCTGCTGGATGTGGCAACAAGAAACTTTCTAAGTCAACACGTCAAGGGACTGACAAGAATGAGAGGAGGGGATGAACCAGCCTTGCTTGATCGGATATTTACCCTAAATGTGAGATTATTGATATAAGGAAGGATATAAGGGAAGTTAAGTTGGAAGCCCCCTTGGGAATGAGTGATCATATTGTATTGAGCTTTGAGTACCTGGTTGAGCTAGGTATTATCACCCCAAAAAAGAACTGGGAACCAAAGGGCTGGCGTACCGAAAGGGAAACTATGAGGAGATGAATATATTCCTATGGGATATACATTGGGACACTGAACTAGGAACCAAGTCCGTACAAGACATGATGGACTATGTCACCCAAAAATGTCAGGATGTGGGGATATATGTGACAAATAATGTGGGGACCGACCTGTGAGATTTATATATATTTATTTATATGAATTTATATAGAATTTATATTTACATTAATTTATATACTTCGATAGCAATTTGTATGATGTTAAGTGGACTGTATTTCTGCAATAATCTCACAAATCGATCCATGCACATTAGGGGGGGGGGTTAAAGAATTATATATATGCAGCCACTCAAACTACAGTATTAAACTACATATATTGTTAAACATTGAATAGGTTCCTTATCTTATTTGTACAGCCGGCCT
>WNGS01160628.1:0-15189 GCA_020271785.1 Procambarus virginalis | reverse complement strand
CCCGGGCGGCCCGCATGGGCGGAGGGGGGGGGCGGGCCGGGGCTCGTAGGAAGGCCCCCTAGGGGGAAAAGAACCTCGGGACGCCAGGCCCCCACAGGGGTGAGCCTCACCACACACATAGTGCGACGTCACGGGGGCGTAGGGTAGCCCTGCACGTGGCACACCACGGGGTCCGGAGGACCTGGGTGGCCCAAGCTAGCTAAGGGCATGCACTCGAGGGGACACGGCGCTGGGCACACGCCGGAGCACTAGGGACGGCGGGGGAAAACATGGACAGAACTGTACCTTTAGGGCATCCAGAGGTGGGCAGGGAGCCCCTGCCGTTTCTCGCTGAGAAGTTGGGGGCCCACAACTATCACGTCGGACAAGCTGAGGTCCGGGACCGTAGGCGTTGGCGTAAGATCCATGGCGTTTGTGGAACACTGGGTAATAGACTAAGTCCTCAATGGTACTGATGGGGAGCAGGTCCCACGTGGGTGTCGTGACGGCGGTGGAGCGCGGAGGTGCTTGTACTCACCTAGTTGTGCTTGCGGGGGTTGAGCTCTGGCTCTTTGGTCCCGCCTCTCAACCGTCAATCAACAGGTGTACAGTTTCCTGAGCCTAATGGGCTCTATCATATCTACACTTGAAACTGTGTATGGAGTCAGCCTCCACCACATCGCTTCCTAATGCATTCCATTTGTCAACCACTCTGACACTAAAAAAGTTCTTTCTAATATCTCTGTGGCTCATTTGGGCACTCAGTTTCCACCTGTGTCCCCTAGTGCGTGTGCCCCTTGTGTTAAACAGCCTGTCTTTATCACCCTGTCGATTCCCCTGAGAATCTTGAATGTGGTGATCATGTCCCCCCTAACTCTTCTGTCTTCCAACGAAGTGAGGTTTAATTCCTGCAGTCGCTCCTCGTAGCTCATACCTCTCAGCTCGGGTACTAGTCTGGTGGCAAACCTTTGAACCTTTTCCAGTTTAGTCTTATGCTTGACTAGATAGGGACTCCATGCTGGAGCCGCATACTCCAGGATTGGTCTGACATATGTGGTATATAATGTTCTGAAAGATTCCTTACACAAGTTTCTAAAGGCCGTTCTTATGTTAGCCAACCTGGCATATGCTGCTGATGTTATCCTCTTGATATGAGCTTCAGGGGACAGGTCTGGCGTGATATCAACCCCCAGGTCTTTCTCTCTCTCTGACTCTTGAAGTATTTCATCTCCCAAATGATACCTTGTATCTGGTCTCCTGCTTCCTACCCCTATCTTCATTACATTACATTTGCTTGGGTTAAACTCTAACAGCCATTTGTTCGACCATTCCTGCAGCTTGTCCAGGTCTTCTTGAAGTCTCAAGCTGTCCTCCTCTGTCTTAATCCTTCTCATAATTTTGGCGTCGTCAGCAAACATTGAGAGGAATGAGTCTATACCCTCTGGGAGATCATTTACGTATATCAGAAACAGGATAGGTCCAAGTACAGAGCCCTGTGGGACTCCACTGGTGACTTCACGCCAGTCTGAGGTCTCACCCCTCACTGTAACTCTCTGCTTCCTATTGCTTAGGTACTCCCTTATCCACTGGAGCGCCCTACCTGTTACTCCTGCCTGTTTCTCCAGCTTATGCATCAACCTTTTATGGGGTACTGTGTCAAAGGCTTTCCGACAGTCCAAAAAAATGCAGTCCGCCCACCCTTCTCTTTCTTGCTTAATTCTTGTCACCTGATCGTAGAATTCTATCAAGCCTGTAAGGCAAGATTTACCCTCCCTGAACCCATGTTGATGGGTTGTCACGAAGTCTCTTCTCTCCAGATGTGTTACTAGGTTTTTTCTCACAATCTTCTCCATCACCTTGCATGGTATACAAGTTAAGGACACTGGCCTGTAGTTCAGTGCCTCTTGTCTGTCACCCTTTTTGTATATTGGTACTACATTAGCAGTCTTCCATATTTCTGGTAGGTCCCCCGTTTCCAGTGACTTACTATACACTATGGAGAGTGGTAAGCAAAGTGCTCCTGCACACTCTTTCAATACCCATGGCGAGATTCCATCCGGCCCAACAGCTTTTCTCACATCCAGCTCCAATAGGTGCTTTTTGACCTCATCTCTTGTAATTTCGAACCTATCCAAGGTCACCTGGTTTGCTGCCACCTCTCCCAGCGCCGTGATATCTCCCTGTTCTATTGTAAAGACCTCCTGGAACCTTTTGTTGAGTTCTTCACACACCTCTTTGTCATTCTCTGTGTACCTGTCCTCGCCCACCCTAAGTTTAATCACCTGTTCCTTCACTGTTGTCTTCCTCCTGATGTGACTGTGTAGTAGCTTTGGTTCAGTCTTGGCTTTGTTAGCTATATCATTTTCATACCTTTTCTCAGCTGCTCTTCTCACACTGACATACTCGTTCCTGGTTCTCTGGTATCTCTCTCTACTTTCTGGTGTTCTGTTATTACGGAAGTTCCTCCATGCCCTTTTGTTCAGCTCCTTTGCTTTCATACATTCCCTATTAAACCACGGATTCTTCCTTTGCTTCTCTGTTTTTTCCTGTTGGGCTGGGACAAACCTGCTTACAGCCTCCTGACATTTTTGGGTGACATAGTCCATCATGTCTTGTACGGACTTGGTTCCGAGTTCTGTGTCCCAATGTATATCCCATAGGAATTTATTCATCTCCTCATAGTTTCCCTTTCGGTACGCCAGCCCTTTGGTTCCCAGTTCTTTTTGGGGGTGATAATTCCTAGCTCACCACTCAAAGCTCAATACACTATGATCACTCATTCCCAAGGGGGAAGCACGGACCTGCTGTGTACAGAAGCGGCGAGACGCGACATCCTAAGGCGTGGGCTTGTGTTTCTGGATGAACGAGGCGAGAGCCTGGACCAGGAGCTACAACCCAACTGTCATCCTAGGATAGGTGAAGTAGGTGTTTACAGTTACCCTCCCATTTCCCCTTTAGTTAGCTATATATATTCTTGTCAGGATATTTTATATGTCGTGAGCAAGTCTCACTTGAGTTTAAGTCACAGAGAGCACAGTGTGGTGAGGCTGCCCAGAGCGCTCACAGTATCAGTTTACATATATATCTATGTGTGGGTTGTGCAAGCACCAAGATTCATCAGAGAATTTACTGTGACTATTATTATTGATCTGTGATTATTATTATTATATATTGGTAGTAAACCAGATATTGGTGTATTGATCTCTATAATCTATGATATAAATGCCTGTGGATTGATCTCTATAATCTATTGATATAATGCCCGTGTTGATCTCTATAATCTATTGATATAAATGCCCGTGTGTTGATCTCTATAATCTATCGATATAATGCCTGTGTGTTGATCTCTATGATCTATTGATATATAATATATGCCTGAATTTGATTACTGATTATATATGACATGATTGTGTGCTGAATAATATCATATACGTGAGTGATTGCCAGTGATATCTCTTTAAGAGAAGTATAGATATAAAGAAAAGTTCAGTGATCAAGTGAGTGCATTCACAGTAAATATTATTAAGAATAGAGTAATCTTTTGGTACGTGAAAAGTCACTGTGAGAGTATTGTGAATAAGATGTTGATCGTGAGGCCAGTGAAATCATAAGTAAGCCATGTGAACGTTGAATAGTGTTTTGGAAAAAGTTAAATAAACGGGGATCGTGACAATTAGAAAACAGTACTAGTCTGTTCCCACGATCGCGAGGGTCCCGGTCAGCTGAGTCTGACAGGTGACCGTGGCGCGGCCGATGTTGCCATATCGTTGCGCTCTAGAATATTATGCTATGAATGGAGCAATTGTCATATATTATTCTGATACATTGATGCATATATATTTCTCGTTTTTAAGTAAAATACCAAAACTCTTTGGTGTTTGATATCATCCCCTCCATTTTATCTTGTGACCGTGTAACGAAGTAAAGCTGAGTGACCTGCCTGATACCACATTATTGAATTTGCTCTTGCCACAATTACACCTGACCACTGCAGTGTTACTGGACACAAGAAAACCAGTTGGCGACCTTGAAGGCTGTGTAAGAGTTCGGTGTCGGGTGGGCCACAGATTGAGGGAACGATCTGTGCTCTCACTCATCTTATAATCTAAAGGCCGGTTGTGAGATCGACTGGGATACTCTCCGAGGCCAGCAGTGGAGCCTAGAGGATTGAGGGAAGACCCGCCGAACGACGGTGAGTAAGGGTTATTGTTGGAGCAACCACCTGGAAGGAGATCCAGTCTACTGTTGCTTTAACCCTTCTCTAACGAGAACACCGTGAAACCCCCACATTGGCGACCTTGCCAGGATTAAGAGCAAGATCAAGGTGGTAATTGTGGTATTAAATATCAGGCCTAGGTTTTCACTCATTGTCACAAGATGGAGGGTGATAAAGTAGCCAGGTTTATAGACACGAGAGACGGCAAGTACTGGAGGAGTGCACCAAGGCACAGCTGCAGACGATCGCCGACCACTTTGGGATCAAGTTGAGAGCTTCCAAAGTGGGAGAGAGAAGACTTGAGATCATGGCACAGCTCAAGCACGTGATGAAGCCTTAGGAGAGGAGCGGCCACAGACACCTGCCAGTGGAGGAGAGAACCTGAGTACCGGTGGCAGCAGCCGGGGATCCAGTGGCAGCAGGCGCAGTATCAAGCTAAAATAAGAAGATGCAGATAGAAGCACAGCTGCGCAGAGAGAAGAAGGGAAGCACAGCTGCAACGAGAAAAAGAGAAGCACAGCTGAACGAGAAAAAGAGAAGCACAGCTGCAACGAGAAGAAAGAGAAGCACAGCTGAACGAGAAGAAAGAGAAGCACAGCTGAGGCGCGAGGAAGCAGAAAGAGAAGCACAGCTGCGCGAGAAGAAGAGAAGCACAGCTGAAGCGCGAGAAGCAGAAAGAGCAGCTGCGTAGGAAGAAAGAGAGGTACAGCAGCAACGAGAAGACGAGAGGACAGCAGCAAGAGCGACGAGAGGCACAGCAGCAGAGAAGAACGAGAGGCACAGCGCACGAGAAGAAGCGAGACAGCTGAAGCGCGAATAGACCTAGGACGAAGCTGCAGGAGGTTGAAGCTAACAAGGAGATTGAGCTGAAGCGAGCTGAGCTGGGACTAGTTCCAACTGCCCCACCACAACAGCAGAAGACCGCCGAGTGAGAGAGAGGGATTTGCCCGTCTTCGTGCCTAATGAGGCTGAGGGTTTCTTCTTCGAGCATTTCGAAAGGGTCGCTACGTTGAAGAAGTGGCCGAGGGCAGAGTGGGCGGAGCTAGTTCAAGGAAGGCTCACTGGTGAAGCTCGTGAAGCTTACATGCTCGACCTCCAGATGTACCAACTATGATGCAGTAAAACGGGCCGTGCTCCATTCGTTCAAGCTGACGCCGGAGTGCTATAGGAAAAGGTTTAGAGAATGTACCCGATCGCCAGGAAAATCGTATGCGGAGACGGCGAGGGACATGGAGAGGAAATTCGTGAAATGGCTGGAGTCAGAAGGAGCAAGACGGCTGAACAGATCAAGAGGCTAATGGTCATGGAAAAGTTTATGTCCGTGCTCTCTCCCGAGATTAGGGTGAGAGTAAAGGAAGCGGACATCAAGGACCCGAGAGCCGCAGCCGATCGAGCAGACATGCTAGAGGAAGCTTTACGTCCATGTCGAGAGGGACAGCACCGACCGCCCGCATTCTCCAGTTATGGGAGGAATAATAGAAGGTCGGACGGTTGGAGGACAGGACCGAGTTCTCCCAGGTCCTACCCCTCGAATGGAGACAGCAGAGGACAGAAGAGTGCTGTGGAACCGCCGAAGAAGTCACCGAGGGAGAGCTCAAGAGATCTTGTTATCGTCACGGCCGGAGAGCTGAGCACGAGTCTTTGGAAGGCGCAAGAGAGTCCGCGGAAGGAGAAGGATCCGTTGTTTCAACAACTGCGGGTTAATAGGACACATGGCGCGCGAATGCAGACGTCCTAAGCAGCGGGGTTACGTTGCTTTTGTGCGGGTAGAGGACCAGTTAGCCGAGGGAGTGCGGATGGACCCGTACGTAGGAAGGAGGCTAACCCGTTCGTGCGTGAGGGAACTGTAAGGGTGGGGGACGCAGACCCCATCCCGGTAATGATGCTGAGAGATACTGGGGCGGAATTTACCCTGGTGAGCAGAACCCTTTTCCCTGAGTGTCACGAGAATACCTGTGTAGGTGAGGCAAGTGTGACCACTGTGGGAGGCCCAGTGCAGATGCCCCTACACCAGGTAACCCTGAGTTCGGTTTATGGATGCCAAACCCTAGTAGTGGGGTCTGTGCGACGATGCCCACGAGGAGGCACAGGTCATTTTGGGAAATGACGCATGTGGAGGACGTGTCCTACCGAACCTCTTGAAGGACGAGGAGTGCTTGGAGCACTTAGAGAAGAAAGGCGAAGTGTTCGACGCCTGTGGGGACGAGAAAGGAATCGCCATGGAGGCGTTCCCTGTCTGTGCTATGATTCCGAGGCGCGCAAGGACAAGGAGGACGTGGATCTGATAAGGCCGACGAGGAGACGTCCGCCGGCCTGGAATTGATCACCTCTCGTTATGGACCCGGAGAGCGAGTGGAGGGCGAAGGCAGCCCAGATGGTGAGGTACAGGTGACCCTCACCAGTTCTCTGGGTGGACCGCACTCGTCTCGAGGATGCAGCAGGCAGAATCCCCCAAGTTGATTTGTAAGGTCAAAGGAGGACGTATTGGTCCCGAGAAAGCTACTCACTTTACCAGGCAAGAAGCATATTAATAAGACAGTGTAAACCTGTAAGGATGGAGGTCGGAAAAGCCTCTCCAGGTACAAGAGATCAAGTAGCGTTGCCAGCCAAGTGCAGAGCGGCAGTGTTGAGTCCGTTGCACGCTGTTGACTCTGCGGGTCGCCTAGGGTGACCACGATGCGACGTTCGACGTCGAGAGAAGTGGCTGGGCAACTACAACATCTTTTCTCTTGGGTGAGGAGGCCCAGGGAAAATCAGGCTGACAGTGGAATATATTCCGGTCTGAGTGTGTCAGACGAACAGTGATAAATTGGGGAGTGATGCAGATTCGGTCGTCGCCCTACCGATCGCAGTCGAAGGGGCGGTCGGAAGACTCCACTCCACCTCAGAGACAGCTCTGAGAATGTGCTGCGTAGAGCAGGAAGACGAGTGGGAAGAGACAGCGGGCCCTGTTTTGTTGGCCATTTGCAAAGCAGTGGCAGAACCGTTGAACTTCTCACAGTTCCAGCTGGTGAACGGACGTGAGGTGTGGAGCCCTCGGTCCTGTAGTAGGTAAGCAGTGGACGCCAAGGATGACCTTGAAGACGGTCTGCAGACACATGAGGAGTGTCACACATTGGCGGCTGCTGCATACTGGCTGGAAGCCAAGATTTTTCAGTGGCAAGGACAACGCGTATCGCAGATGCGTTGTCCCGCATGCACTAACCAGACATGACTCTTATTTTAATATATATATGTGACGGTGTTCCCCCCCTTCTAATTCTCCCACGCCTGCTGTAAGAGTCATGTCCACTATTCCCGAGCGTTCTCTACATTGCAGGCAACAATTGAACATATGTGGGAGAGAACAGTATTCTCGAAGAGCCGAGAAATTTGCGAAAATGTAACATTTTGGCCTGTGGGATAGGCCCTTTAGGGAGCCAATATGGCGCTGGCAAGTCTGTTCTCCCGCCAAAACTGTGTGACGTCAGTGGCGCCAGATTGGTCACCGTCAGCGACATGGCACTGGGAGCCAATGAAAACCAACTTTGGGAAAAGTGACGTCACATAGGCATAGGGGGTCCGCCGTGTTGGCGCCAGGCGACATCAGTCTTTCACGACACGTCCGAGAGGTAGGACGCGCGATCGGTCATCCTGTCAGAGTGACGGATTTACCGAACTCCGGTGGATTTAAGCGTCTCCAGTTGTTGGCACGCACTCTGTGAGGTCTTCCTGCAACCCAGATGTGGCTCAGATAAGGAATTGACAGAATATTGAGCAACAAGTGCTCAGGGACAGGTGCGTTGCAAGAAGTGGGCCGGGCATCGACGTGTGTCGTCGTTGGCAGTTCACCAGTATAAGAGGCAGCTTAGTGGCCGGGCCACCCACCGTGAGTGAACCAGGTTGACAGCCTTGTCAACCAGGTTGAACGTGTGATCGACGATCCTGTCAAGTTTGACAGTAACCCCACCTTCGTGGAACCCTACGAGTCAACAGTTGGATGCAAGCACGTCGAGAAGTCTTCCCAAATACCTAGCGATATATCTAGACGACGAGGGAATTGACAGTGTTGTGAGCTTCAAGTGCTCTGAAGTCGGGTGCTGTGCGTGTGTCGTCCGGGACGGCTGATAACTTCAGTGACTTCGTAGTGGTGAGAGGCAGTTACTCTGGGAGTACAGTGACAAGGACTAATTGGGAAACGTACGACGACCGCCGAGACGTAGGCTGGCTGCCGTAGTTGGGAGGAAAGTTGACGGCCAGGAGACCGACTTCAACCCTGCGACGTACTGTAGGGGAAGCACGGACCTGCTGTGTACAGAAGCGGCGAGACGCGACATCCTAAGGCGTGGGCTTGTGTTTCTGGATGAACGAGGCGAGAGCCTGGACCAGGAGCTACAACCCAACTGTCATCCTAGGATAGGTGAAGTAGGTGTTTACAGTTCCCTCCCATTTCCCCTTTAGTTAGCTATATATATTCTTGTCAGGATATTTTATATGTCGTGAGCAAGTCTCACTTGAGTTTAAGTCACAGAGAGCACAGTATGTGGTGAGGCTGCCCAGAGCGCTCACAGTATCAGTTTACATATATATCTATGTGTGGGTGTGTGCAAGCACCAAGATTCATCAGAGAATTTACTGTGACTATTATTATTGATCTGTGATTATTATTATTATATATATTGGTAGTAAACCAGATATTGGTGTATTGATCTCTATAATCTATTGATATAAATGCCTGTGGATTGATCTCTATAATCTATTGATATAAATGCCTGTGGATTGATCTCTATAATCTATTGATATAAATGCCCGTGTGTTGATCTCTATAATCTATCGATATAAATGCCTGTGTGTTGATCTCTATGATCTATTATATATATGCCTGAAGTTTGATTACTGATTTATATATGACATGATTGTGTACTGAATAATATCATATACGTGAAGTGATTGCCAGTGATATCTCTTTAAGAGGAAGTATAAATATAAAGAAAAGTTCAGTGATCAAGTGAGTGCATTCACAGTAAATATTATTAAGAATAGAGTAATCTTTTGGTACGGTGAAAAGTCACTGTGAGAGTATTGTGAATAAGATGTTGATCGTGAGGCCAGTGAAATCATAAGTAAGCCATGTGAACGTTGAATAGTGTTTTGGAAAAAGTTAAATAAACGGGGATCGTGACAATTAGAAAACAAGTACTAGTCTGTTCCCACGATCGCGAGGGCCCGGTCAGCTGATTCTGACAGGTGACACGTGCCGATGTTGCCATATGGTGCGCTCTAGAATATTATGCTATGAATGGAGCAATTGTCATATATTAATTCTGATACATTGATGCATATATATTTCTCGTTGTCTTTTAAGTAAAATACCAAAACTCTTTGGTGTTTGATATCATCCCCTCCATTTATCTTGTGACCGTGTAATGATATAAAGTAGAGTGACCTGCCTGATACTATATTACTGGAATTTGCTCTTGCCACAATTACACCTGACCACTGCAGTGTTACTGGACACAAAAAACCAGTTGGCGACCTTGAAGGCTGTGTAAGAGTTCGGTGTCGGGGGGGCCACAGATTGAGGGAACGATCTGTGCTCCCACTCATCTTATAATCTAAAGGCCGGTTGTGAGATCGACTGGGATACTCTCCGAGGCCAGCAGTGGAGCCTAGAGGATTGAGGGAAGACCCGCCGAACGACGGTGAGTAAGGGTTATTGTTGGAGCAACCACCTGGAAAGGAGATCCAGTCTACTGTTGCTTTAACCCTTCTCTAACGAGAACACCGTGAAACCCCGACATTGGCGACCTTGCCAGGAAGAGCAAGATCAAGGTGGTAATTGTGGTATTAAATATCAGGCCTAGGTTTTCACTCATTGTCACAAGATGGAGGGTGATAAAGTAGCCAGGTTTATAGACACGAGAGACGAGCAAGTACTGGAGGAGTGCACCAAGGCACAGCTGCAGACGATCGCCGACCACTTTGGGATCAAGTTGAGAGCTTCCAAAGTGGGAGAAAGAAGACTTGAGATCATGGCACAGCTCAAGGCACGTGATGAAGCCTTAGGAGAGGAGCGGCCACAGACACCTGCCAGTGGAGGAGAGAACCTGAGTACCGGTGGCAGCAGCCGGGGATCCAGTGGCAGCAGGCGCAGTATCAAGCTAGAAATAATGAAGATGCAGATAGAAGCACAGCTGCGCAGAGGAAGAAGCGCGAACGAGAAGCAGAGAAGCACAGCTGCACGAGAAGAAAGAGAAGCACAGCTGCAACGAGAAGAAAGAGAAGCACAGCTGCAAGAGAAGAAAGAGAAGCACAGCTGAGGCGCGAGGAAGCAGAAAGAGAAGCACAGCTGCGCAGAGAAGAAAGAGAAGCACAGCTGAAGCGCGAGGAAGCAGAAAGAGAAGCACAGCTGCGTAGGGAAGAAAGAGAGACAGCAGCAACGAGAAGAACGAGAGGCACAGCAGCAACGAGAAGAACGAGAGGCACAGCAGCAACGAGAAGAACGAGAGGCACAGCAGCAACGAGAAGAAGAGAGAGAACAGCTGAAGGAGCGCGAAATAGACGCTAGGACGAAGCTGCAGGAGGTTGAAGCTAACAAGGAGATTGAGCTGAAGCGAGCTGAGCTGGGACTAGTTCCAACTACCCCACCACAACAGCAGAAGACCGCCGAGTGAGAGAGAGGGATTTGCCCGTCTTCGTGCCTAATGAGGCTGAGGGTTTCTTCGAGCATTTCGAAAGGGTCGCTACGTTGAAGAAGTGGCCGAGGGCAGAGTGGGCGGAGCTAGTTCAAGGAAGGCTCACTGGTGAAGCTCGTGAAGCTTACAACATGCTCGACCTCCAGGATGTACCAACTATGATGCAGTAAAACGGGCCGTGCTCCATTCGTTCAAGCTGACGCCGGAGTGCTATAGGAAAAGGTTTAGAGAATGTACCCGATCGCCAGGAAAATCGTATGCGGAGACGGCGAGGGACATGGAAAGGAAATTCGTGAAATGGCTGGAGTCAGAAGGAGCAAGATCGGCTGAACAGATCAAGAGGCTAATGGTCATGGAAAAGTTTATGTCCGTGCTCTCTCCCGAGATTAGGGTGAGAGTAAAGGAAGCGGACATCAAGGACCCGAGAGCCGCAGCCGATCGAGCAGACATGCTAGAGGAAGCTTTACGTCCATGTCGAGAGGGACAGCACCGACCGCCCGCATTCTCCAGTTATGGGAGGAATAATAGAAGGTCGGACGGTTGGAGGACGGGACCGAGTTTTCCCAGGTCCTACCCCTCGAATGGAGACAGCAGAGGACAGAAGAGTGCTGTGGAACCGCCGAAGAAGTCACCGAGGGAGAGCTCAAGAGATCTTGTTATCGTCACGGCCGGAGAAGCTGAGCATGAGTCTTTGGAAGGCGCAAGAGGAGTCCGCGGAAGAAGAAGGATCCGTTGTTTCAACTGCGGGTTAATAGGACACATGGCGCGCGAATGCAGACGTCCTAAGCAGCGGGGTTACGTTGCTTTTGTGCGGGTAGAGGACCAGTTAGCCGAAGGAGTGCGGGATGGACCCGTACGTAGGAAGGAGGCTAACCCATTCGTGCGTGAGGGAACTGTAAGGGTGGGGGACGCAGACCCCATCCCGGTAATGATGCTGAGAGATACTGGGGCGGAATTTACCCTGGTGAGCAGAACCCTTTTCCCTGAGTGTCACGAGAATACCTGTGTAGGTGAGGCAAGTGTGACCACTGTGGGAGGCCCAGTGCAGATGCCCCTACACCAGGTAACCCTGAGTTCGGTTTATGGATGCCAAACCCTAGTAGTGGGGTCTGTGCGACGATGCCCACGAGGGAGGCACAGGTCATTTTGGGAAATGACGCATGTGGAGGACGTGTCCTACCGAACCTCTTGAAGGACGAGGAGTGCTTGGAGCACTTAGAGAAGAAAGGCGAAGTGTTCGACGCCTGTGGGGACGAGAAAGGAATCGCCATGGAGGCGTTCCCTGTCTGTGCTATGATTCCGAGGCAGCGCGAAGGACGAGGAGGGCGTGGATCTGATAAGGCCGACGAGGAGACGTCCGCCGGCCTGGAAATTGATCACCTCGTTATGGAACCCGGAGAGCAAGTGGAGGGCGAAGGCAGCCCAGATGGTGAGGTACAGGTGACCCTCACCAGTTCTCTCGGGTGGACCGCACTCGTCTCGAGGAGTGCAGCAGGCAGAATCCCCCAAGTTGATTTGTAAGGTCAAAGGAGGACGTATTGGTCCCGAGAAAGCTACTCACTTTACCAGGCAAGAAGGCATATCAATAAGACAGTGTAAACCTGTAAGGATGGAGGTCGGAAAAGCCTCTCCAGGTACGAGAGATCAAGTAGCGTTGCCAGCCAAGTGCAGAGCGGCAGTGTTGAGTCCGTTGCACGCTGTTGACTCTGCGGGTCGCCTAGGGTGACCACGATGCGACGTTCAACGTCGAGAGAAGTGGCTGGGCAACTACAACATCTTTTCTCTTGGGTGAGGAGGCCCAGGGAAAATCAGGCTGACAGTGGAAATATGTTCCGGTCTGAGTGTGTCAGACGAACAATGACGAGTTGGGGAGTGATGCAGATTCGGTCGTCGCCCTACCGATCGCAGTCGAAGGGGGCGGTCGGAAGACTCCACTCCACCTCAGAGACAGCTCTGAGAATGTGCTGCGTAGAGCAGGAAGACGAGTGGGAAGAGACAGCGGGCCCTGTTTTGTTGGCCATTTGCAAAGCAGTGGCAGAACCGTTGAACTTCTCACAGTTCCAGCTGGTGAACGGACGTGAGGTGTGGAGCCCTCGGTCTGTAGTAGGTAAGCAGTGGACGCCAAGGATGACCTTGAAGACGGTCTGCAGACACATGAGGAGTGTCACACATTGGCGGCTGCAATACTGGCTGGAAGCAAATTTTCAGTGGAAAGGACAACGTAGTCGCAGATGCGTTGTCCCGCATGCACTAACCAGACATGACTCTTATTTAAGGGGAGGGGTATGTGACGGTGTTCCCACCCTTCTAATTCTCCCACGCCTGCTGTAAGAGTCATGTCCACTATTCCCGAGCGTTCTCTACATGCAGGCAACAATTGAACATATGTGGGAGAGAACAGTATTCTCGAAGAGCCGAGAAATTGCGAAAATGTAACATTTTGTCCTGTGGGATAGGCCCTTTAGGGAGCCAATATGGCGCTGGCAAGTCTGTTCTCCCGCCAAAACTGTGTGACGTCAGTGGCGCCAGATTGGTCACCGTCAGCGACATGGCACTGGGAGCCAATGAAAACCAACTTGGGAAAAGTGACGTCACATAGGCATAGGGGGTCCGCCCGTGTTGGCGCCAGGCGATATCAGTCTTTCACGACACGTCCGAGAGGTAGGACGCGCGATCGGTCATCCTGTCAGAGTGACGGATTTACCGAACTCCGGTGGATTTAAGCGTCTCCAGTTGTTGGCACGCACTCTGTGAGGTCTTCCTGCAACCCAGATGTGGCTCAGATAAGGAATTGACAAATATTGAGCAACAAGTGCTCAGGGACAGGTGCGTTGCAAGAAGTGGGCCGGGCATCGACGTGTGTCGTCGTTGGCAGTTCACCAGTATAAGAGGCAGCTTAGTGGCCGGGCCACCCACCGTGAGTGAACCAGGTTGACAGCCTTGTCAACCAGGTTGAACGTGTGATCGACGATCCTGTCAAGTTTGACAGTAACCCCACCTTCGTGGAACCCTACGAGTCAACAGTTGGATGCAAGCACGTCGAGAAGTCTTCCCAAATACCTAGCATATATCTAGACGACGAGGGAATTGACAGTGTTGTGAGCTTCAAGTGCTCTGAAGTCGGGTGCTGTGCGTGTGTCGTCCGGGACGGCTGATAACTTCAGTGACTTCGTAGTGGTGAGAGGCAGTTACTCTGGGAGTACAGTGACAAGGACTAATGGGAAACGTACGACGACCGCCGAGACGTAGGCTGGCTGCCGTAGTTGGGAGGAAAGTTGACGGCCAGGAGACCGACTTCAACCCGGCGACGTACTGTAGGGGAAGCACGGACCTGCCGTGTACAGAAGCGGCGAGACGCGACATCCTAAGGCGTGGGGTGTGTTTCTGGATGAACGAGGCGAGAGCCGGACCAGGAGCTACAACCCAACTGTCATCCTAGGATAGGTGAAGTAGGTGTTTACAGTTACCCTCCCATTTCCCCTTAGTTAGCTATATATATTCTTGTCAGGTATTTTATATGTCGTGAGCAAGTCTCACTTGAGTTAAGTCACAGAGAGCACAGTATGTGGTGAGGCTACCAGAGCGCTCACAGTATCAGTTTACATATATATCTATGTGTGGGTGTGTGCAAGCACCAAGATCATCAGAGAATTTACTGTGACTATTATTTGATCTGTGATTATTATTATTATATATATGGTAGAAACCAGAATTGGTGTATGATCTCTATAATCTATTGATATAAATGCCTGTGGAGATCTCTATAATCTATTGATATAAATGCCTGTGGATTGATCTCATAATCTATTGATATAAGTGGTGTGTTGATCTCTATAATCTATCGATATAAATGCCTGTGTGTTGATCTATGATCATTGATATATATATATATGCCTGAAGTTGATTATGATTATATAGACATGATGTGTGCTGAAATATCATATACGTGAAGTGATTGCCAGTGATATCTCTTAAGAGGAAGTATAAATATAAAGAAAAGTTCAGTGATCAAGTGAGTGCATTCACAGTAAATATTATTAAGAATAGAGTAATCTTTTGGTACGGTGAAAAGTCACTGTGAGAGTATGTGAATAAGATGTTGATCGTGAGGCCAGTGAATCATAAGTAAGCCATGTGAACGTTGAATAGTGTTTTGGAAAAAGTTAAATAAACGGGGATCGTGACAATTAGAAAACAAGTACTAGTCTGTTCCCACGATCGCGAGGGCCCGGTCAGCTGGTGACAGGTGAGGTGGCGCGGCCGATTTGCCATATGGTGCGCTCTAGAATATTATGCTATGAATGGAGCATTGTCATATAT
>WNGS01160621.1:0-28390 GCA_020271785.1 Procambarus virginalis | reverse complement strand
GTATTTTCCATGTGTATATTATTTGGTATCTCTCTCATCTCCTTTCTAGTGAGTACATTTGGAGATGGAGGGACAGGTCCCAAATCTGCACAGTAAAATAACAACATACTGGAGTGAACGACATGGAAGAAAAATGCAGAATAGAACAGTGAAGAGCAGAGGTGCCATGGGCACAATCAGAGACACTGTATGAACATCAGAGGAACATCGCCGAAGAAACGTAAGAAAATTCACCTTCGCAAATAGAGTGGTAGACGGTTGGAACAAGTTAAGTGAGAAGGTGGTGGAGGCCAAAACGTCAGTAGCTTCAAAGCGTTATATGACAAAGAGTGCTGGGAAGACGGGACACCACGAGCGTAGCTCTCATCCTGTAACTACACTTAGGTAATTACTTAGGTCATTAGAGGTCCATGGTTGTTCAAACATCCTACCATCGAGCATCAGAAATATGCAGGAACAACGTGGACATCTTAAAGAGGAAACTAGATTGTTTCCTTCAGGAGTGCCGGAGTAACCGGGCTGTGGTGGGTATGGGGCCTGCGGGCTGCTCCAAGCAACAGCCTGGTAGACCCAAACTCTCACAAGTCAAGTCTGGCCTCGGGCCGGGCTTGGGGAGTAGAGAAGAACTCCCAGAACCCCATCAACCAGGTATCAACCAGGTAGGGTGGTTCTAGATAGAAAACTATCACCTGAGGACCACATAAAGAATATTGTGCGAGGAGCCTATGCCACACTTTCTAACTTAAGAATTGCTTTAAATACTTGGATGGCAATATACTAAAGAAATTGCTCACGACTTTTGTTAGGCCAAAGCTAGAATATGCAGCGGTTGTGTGGTGCCCATATCTTAAGAAGCACATCAACAAACTGGAAAAGGTGCAAAGACATGCTACTAAGTGGCTCCCAGAACTGAAGGGCAAGAGCTATGAGGAGGTTAGAGGCATTAACCCTTCCACTACTCAGGGGTCCTGAGGACATTTACACCCCTGTGCGCAAGAAAAAAAAATCTAGAAAATTATTTCGTCTTCTTAAAATGTAATATGTGTTCCTGAGCACGGGAAAAATAAAAAAAATCGTAGGCGACATTTTTAGGCGCAATTGACCGAGGAAGTCTGGCAAAAAGTGGGCATTGACAGAGCAGTCGTCAGAGCCGGTCAGCGTCACCCGCGCTGACAGGTGGGAGTTGCCAGAAAGATATTATCACTTAATTATTTCTATGTCTCTGATTGATTTTTTCTTAGTTTTTTTGCAGTAATATTATTCAATAGTGTGTATTGTAATATAGTTATATAATAAAAGTAGTGAATAATCGCTATACTCAAAAGTATGGTGTGCATATTAGTGATTCAATTATTATGTTCATAAAACAATAAACAAATAGTTTTGCTGCTATTGCACTCTATACACAGGTTATATATAAGTATCTGCATGTTTTGTTCACTATAACGAACCACTAAGTTGGCATTGAGAGTCGAAAAGCAATGAGGAGTGACCGCCACACTCGCCACACACGCCAGCCACTCGCTGCCACTCACTCAACAACGCCTCACTCGCCCACTTTTTCCTCCCACCATACTGTTTTATGTTTTATTCAAAATATACAGACGTTATATATAAGAATCAACATGTTTTATTCACAACAACTGTACAACTAAGCTGATATAGTTAGTTCAGGCACTAAGAGTTGTCTCTACACACACACAGTCAGCTGGCGGCTCCCTCACTCATTCAAGGTCACATGCACTAAACTTTCTCCCCCAACAATACCGTTTGTGGTGTTATTACACTATATACAGACGTTATATATAAGTATGTATATCTTTTGTTCACCACAACTGTACAGCTAAGCTGATATAGTTAGTTCAGGCACTAAGAGTCGTCGCTATACACAGTCAGCTGGCGGCTCCCTCACTCATTCAAGGTCACACGCACTAATCTTTCTCCCCCAACAATACTGTTTGCAGTGTTATTACCCTATATACACATATTATATATAAGTATCTACATGCTGTATTCTTTGTAACTGTAAACCTAAGCTTGTAGGGTGCCCAAAGAGCATAGTGGCCACCCTCTAAACAGCTAAACAAATCATGCAGACGACGTCACCTCCGTCACCCAAATGGCTCCTCCCAGCATAATCCTTTTGCTGTTATTACACTAATACACACATTATATAGTATCTACATTTGTGTTCACCATAGAGAACCACTGAGCTGGTATGGTGAATGCAGACAATAACAGGTGGCCACACTGTCAGTAAACGATGCTATCTCTCTCCGTCTCTCAGCATCATTCGTCCCACAGCGCTAATTATTACAACAATCCTGCTATTATCACAACCCTGGTTATTTATATCACAGTCAGGGGTCATCTGTAATATTGTCATCGCTAAATATTAGCAGTTATATATTTATTTTGACATTTTTCGGCAATGCTGTGGTCACAAACTGAACAGCAATGCTGTTTGCTCATGCTGCGTGCGCCAGCCTTGGTTGCTCCAGCGGTACTGTGGCTCTCACACCTGAGAATATTGCCCACGATTTAAAAACAAATGGCGTCTGTTTACAAGAGCCCTGAAGAAGCTAATGTGAACCCTGTGTAGCCGCGGGCCATTTGAATTGTGCCTGGCACCCTATGGCGTATATATATGCCATGTGCACCGTGGGACATGTTACTCATGGCGTATATATATACTCCATGAGCAGTTTAAGGGTTAACTCTGCAAATGAGATGATAAGAGTACTGGGAGTAAAAATAGAAAAAATAAACTGATATCCTAATATACAAACTGTCAGATGCAGTGGTTGAGGAATTCACAGCACAAATAAACAAGATACAGAAGAGCCTTGATAGTCTGCCAAACCCAATACTTGATATTATCTTCCTAGGTGATTTCAACCTGCCTAGTCTAAGATGGAGAAGAGCAAACAATAATATTATACCAGAAAATCTATCGAAAAATAACCAGCCACAGGTCAGAGAACTACTTAGATTTGTAACAATTTTCACTCAACCTGTAGATAACAGTGCCAACTAGGACTGAAACTATTCTAGATCTGATCTTCACAAACAATGAAGAAATAATCAAGGATATTACAAATCTCGGATACCACATACTGAGATTACAAGCTCATTGAAGTGCAAACTAACATCAGTACAGTATCTGTATTAGGTCTAAAAAAAAGATCGAGTGAGTGAGGTTATTCAATAAATTCAATATTAGTAATGAAAGGATTGATTGGGAAAAAGCAAACATGGAACTTTCAAACATTCAATGGGAAACTGTTCTAAAGTAATACAAATTCCACACAAGGAATAGAACAACTAACTGCCAAAGTATATACAGTCTGTTTGAAATATGTTCCCTTGCAAAAAGTTAGAAAGAGGATCAGCTTTGAAAGAGAACACAGATGGCACCACAGAAGAAGGAAAAAATAACAGAAATGCTTAAGCAGATACGACTACCCCTACAAAGACAGAATAATTTAAACAGGGAGATTAAAGAAATAGAACAGACTAAAGCAATCATATCATATTGAAAAAATGCAATTAGAACTGAAAGCTATACAAGAGATAAAGAAAAATCTAATATACTTCTTCACATATGTGAAATTGAAATAAAAAGCTTGACAGCATTGGACCTATACTTGCACGTGAAGGTTCATACACAGAGGATGACAAAAATTGGTGAAATCCTAAAAAAGTTGTACGAGGGCATTTTTAGTGCACATAGTGTGAAAGTGGAAGACCCAAACAGCTTCTTTATGCATGATATCCAAACCCCAGAAAATATAACTGATATCAACACAAACATCATAGATCTTGAAAGGAAAAATTGACAACATGCCCATGCACTCAGCCCCAGGTTCTGACTCATGGAATTCAATATTTATAAAGACATGCAAAGCACAAGTAGGGCAAGCACTCGGTGTAGTGTGGAGAAAAAGCTTGGACACTGGGGAGAGGGAAGCACTTAAATCAGCAGATATAGCTCCTCTACACAAGGAAAGGAGCAAAGCATTGGCTAAGAAATATAGACCAGTCACACTAACACCCCACATAATAAAAGTTTTTGAGAGGAATCAGATCTCCAGTTTTATGGAGACCAATGACCTCCACAACCAAGGCCAACATGGGTTTAGATGCCTTTTGTAGCTACTCAACCACTTTAACAAAATTACAGATGCATTAGAAGAAAAAATAGAATGCAGATGTGATATACACAGACTTCGCAAAGGCATTTGATAAATGTAACCATGGAGTGATAGCCCATAAAATGAGGTCAATAGGAATAACAGGCAACGTAGGGTGATGGATATTAAATTTTCTGTCACCAAATGCAGAGTAAAAGTCAACCAAATAAAATCGAGTCCAAGCACAGGTAAACGCTCTATACCTCAGGGCACAGTCCTTGCACAATGCTTTTCCTTATTCTCGTATCAGATACTGTATAGATAAAAATACAAGTTGCAGCTTCATGTCATCTCTTGCAATGACATAAAAATCAGCATGTAAATTACTTCTGTAGAAGACGTCGAAAAACTACAAGCTGATACTGTATTAATAACATTTTCGATTCGGCAGCAGAAAAATAACGTGATTTTTAACATTGATAAATTCCTGGTACAGTACTTAAGTATTGTAAAAATTAAAACCTTAAACAAGATACAGGGTACAAAAGACAATCAAACCTGCCCATAGTAGGAAAGCAACATGTAAAGGATCTGGGAACATTGATGTCTGACAACTTAATGTTTTAGGGAGCATAGCCAAGCAAATATTGCATAACCTAGAAAAAATGACAGGATGGATTATGAGTACCCTCAAATCCAGGGATCCCATCGCAGTGCTCATACTATTCAAATCACTGGTAATGTTCTGCCTTGAGTACTAGTCACTTCCACCTTTCAGAGCAGGAGAGATTGCTGAAATAGAGGGAGTACAGAACACACATACGGCATACTTGGTTGCCTGACAGCTGGATGGACAGCGCTTCGGATTCGTAGTCCTGAGGTTCCGGGTTCGATCCCCGGTGGAGGTGGAGACAAATGGGCAAAAATGTTTCTTCCACCATGATGCCCCTGTTACCTAGCAGTAAATAGGTACCTGGGAGTTAAACAGCTGCTACGAGCTGCTTTCTGGGGGTGTAACAAAAAGGAGGCCTGGTTGAGGACCGGGCCGCGGGGTGCTAAGCCCCGAAATCATCTCAGATAACCTCAAGATAACCTTCTTAGACACGATAAAACGCCTAAATTATTGGGATCGTCTCTAAACTCCCAAAGTGTACTCTCTAGAAAGGAGACAAGCAAGGTATCAAATAATAGATGGGAAGCACTGGAGGAGCCAGTTCCCAAATTTACACAGTAAAATAACATACCGAAGTGAATGATATAGAAGGAAATGCAGAATAGAGCCAGTGAAAAGTAGAGGTGCTGTAGGCACAATCAGAGAACATTGTATAAACATCAGATGTCCATGATTGTTCAGTATCCTCCAAACAAGTATAAGAAATATTACCGTAACAAAAGTGGAAGCTTTCAAGGATAATTATACACGTTCCTGCACGAAATGCCGTACCAACTGGACTGTAGTTTATATGTGGTCCTGCGGGTCGCTCCAAGCAACAGCCAGGTGTACCAACCTCTCACAAGTCAAGCCTGCCCCCTGGGCTGGGCTTGTGGAGAAGGAGTTATTCCAGAACCTCATCCAGGTACTATCCAGATATACACCTGCTCCTCTGGCATGACAGAGGACTGTATACACCTGCTCCTCGGGCATGACAGAGGACTGTACACACCTGCTCCTCTGGCATGGTAGAGGACTGTATACACCTGCTCCTCTGGCATGGTAGATGACTGTATACACCTGCTCCTCTGGCATGGTAGATGACTGTATACACCTGCTCCTCGGGCATGGTAGATGACTGTATACACCTGCTTCTCTGGCATGGTAGATGACTGTATACACCTGCTCCTCTGGCATGGTAGATGACTGTATACACCTGCTCCTCTGGCATGGTAGAGGACTGTATACACCTGCTCCTCTGGCATGGTAGATGACTGTATACACCTGCTCCTCTGGCATGGTAGATGACTGTACACACCTGCTCCTCTGGCATGGTAGAGAACTGTATACACCTGCTCCTCTGGCATGGTAGAGGACTATACACCTGCTCCTCTGGCATGGTAGAGGACTGTATACACCTGCTCCTCTGGCATGGTAGAGGACTATACACCTGCTCCTCTGGCATGGTAGATGACTGTATACACCTGCTCCTCTGGCATGGTAGATGACTGTATACACCTGCTCCTCTGGCATGGTAGAGGACTATACACCTGCTCCTCTGGCATGGTAGATGACTGTATACACCTGCTCCTCTGGCATGGTAGAGGACTGTATACACCTGCTCCTCTGGCATGGTAGATGACTGTATACACCTGCTCCTCTGGCATGGTAGAGGACTATACACCTGCTCCTCTGGCATGGTAGATGACTGCATACATCTGCTCCTCTGGCATGGTAGATGACTGTATACATCTGCTCCTCTGGCATGGTAGATGACTGTATACATCTGCTCCTCTGGCATGGTAGATGACTGCATACATCTGCTCCTCTGGCATGGTAGATGACTGTATACATCTGCTCCTCTGGCATGGTAGATGACTGCATACATCTGCTCCTCTGGCATGGTAGATGACTGTTGTGACGGTAGAAAATAGGTGTTATTGCAGTCTTCTCTCGGCAGATGGAATGCCTGTCACAAAATTAAAAATAAAAGTAAAAAAAAAAAAGTTAAACTGCAAGTTGTCTTCACTGTGAGGTTAACTGTAAGAGAAAACATACAGAACAAAAATTTAAAAATACTTTATTTTAATAGAAATCTTACTTTAAACAAATTGCAAAATAAAAATGTTATTAAATTTGGCTTTATACAGAGTGCAAAGTAAACAAGATAAACAGACAATTACATTTACGTTAAGTTAATACTAGAAAATATGGTGAGGAATACTTTGAGTCAAACTGAATAGCTCTGTTACCACAGCGGGGTATGTCAACAGGTCTACTCAGCAAGAGCACTCAGGAGTAATCTGAATCTTGGAGAGCTTGGTAGCCCTATTTATACAGAATATCGGCCCGGCAGATGGGGTTAATGGCCTCTTTAACTGTGAACCGGCTCACTTAAACTGCTTGTTTTGGAGGGCGTGGCCTCCCAGCGACCCAGGTGCGAGGTGGGGTGACGGGCCGTGGTGAAGGGGGGAGACTGGTAGTACTGTCTAGACGTCTGGAAGTAGTAGTAGTTGTTGTTCTTGGCTGCAGTTCTTGATTACATAGACGTGAATGAGTAGAATAGGCGATAATGGAGTTGGCCGAACCTCTTCCATAATATCTTAGAGATTTTCCTAGAGTTCCTAGAGATTTTACTGTGACACTGTATACACCTGCTCCTCTGGCATGGTAGATGACTGTACACACCTGCTCCTCTGGCATGGTAGATGACTGTATACACCTGCTCCTCTGGCATGGTAGAGAACTGTATACACCTGCTCCTCTGGCATGGTAGATGACTGTACACACCTGCTCCTCTGGCATGGTAGATGACTGTATACACCTGCTCCTCTGGCATGGTAGAGAACTGTATACACCTGCTCCTCTGGCATGGTAGATGACTGTATACACCTGCTCCTCTGGCATGGTAGATGACTGTATACACCTGCTCCTCTGGCATGGTAGATGACTGTACACACCTGCTCCTCTGGCATGGTAGAGACTGTATACACCTGCTCCTCTGGCATGGTAGAGAACTGTATACACCTGCTCCTCTGGCATGGTAGATGACTGTATACACCTGCTCCTCTGGCATGGTAGAGAACTGTATACACCTGCTCCTCTGGCATGGTAGATGACTGTATACACCTGCTCCTCTGGCATGGTAGATGACTGTATACACCTGCTTCTCTGGCATGGTAGATGACTGTATACACCTGCTCCTCTGGCATGGTAGAGGACTGTATACACCTGCTCCTCTGGCATGGTAGATGACTGTATACACCTGCTTCTCTGGCATGGTAGATGACTGTATACACCTGCTCCTCTGGCATGGTAGATGACTGTATACACCTGCTTCTCTGGCATGGTAGAGGACTGTACACACCTGCTTCTCTGGCATGGCAAAGGACTCTATACATCTGTATTACTTGATATTGAAACTGCTTTGATTTGTTGGGAGGTGTATGCAGTACATAATGACAAATTAGCTGATAAAGTTTGTTAATGCTGTACAATTCTAGGTATGATGAATTTGAGCTGACGCAAGGAATAACGACAGTAAAGGTGTGTCATGATGGCGGCGAGAATGGGCTGGGCAGTTATCCCCGCATCAATGGATCCAATACGCCTAGAGCAAGTGACGAGGCCTCAGAGGCATCAAGCAGGTATGTAATATCCTTCGTGGATATAGTTCTTATTTTCTCATATTAAGGAAAGTAGCTTTGTTAGCTACTTTGTTACGACTTTTGTATAAAGTGAAGCTTTATAGACAACTGGAAGGGTCACAGAAAATGAAACATCAAAGTGCCAAACAAACAGTTCACATTGAACAAGAGATTCATTAAAACAAGCTTGAAACACTCTAGTACCAATTGCCACCACCAGGTGGGCTGACCCCTGCCCTCAGCTGATTCCCTTACTCAGTTCTATTGCTGATGTTTTATAGGCAACTGCTTCCTGAAGTGCTCTGGGCTGCTAGTCGTGGAGAGTGCTGATTATCCTTGGACTTCATTCGTCCAGCAGGGGCCATGTGCCTGTTTTCTCTGCGGCTTGTTGTGTGAGCTTGGCTTTTGTAGCGTTTCAGGCTGCATGTGTTCAGGGTTTTCTCTGGGGTGCGTTCCAGCACTACCTGTGCACTGGCAGAGTTACCTCCTCTGGTGTGTTGGGGAGTTCGCCCAAGAGTCCAGGTGAACAGGAGTGGAGAACCTGGTTTTAGTCTGTTCAAGGATCTTTGGCTCCTCTGTTTGGGTCATTGGCAGGTATGTTCATTTGGTTGTGCTGGAGCACATTGGGGTTCACGTGTTTGTTTATGTGGTGCACCAAGATTGCCATTCGTAGCCTGCTTGTCTTGACTGCATTTGGTGTCTGTTCTTCTGGCGACCTCCCCTGGTGCCCGGGGTTCCTGCCAGGTTATCAGCCTTCGGGCCCTGGTATTTCCCTTGCAGGTCTCTGGTGTGCTTCATTATGGATCAGTCCACCGAGCCTGAGTTTGAGCTTGCTGGGTGTTCATCATCTTTGCTACCTGATGATCATTGCTTTTGCCTCTACCATGCTGCCTGCTATGTCGGTGACACCTACGGCCCTGAGTCCTGTGAGGTTTGTTCTCAATGAATCCTTGTCACTACTGATTCAGCTTCGGAAGCTTTTCAAGCATCTGCCGCTTTGTGAGCTAAGTTTGCTCGAGTTAGGTATTCAAAGCATATTATCGTCTGATTGGGGACCTGAAATTGAAGGTGTTCGTGACTAAGTCTGTACCTCCTCTTCCTTTCCCTGTGGGTTTCATCAAGATTTAGCTCAGGGTGTAACTCGGCCTTCTCTGGGGATGGTCGCATCCACATCGATGGCACCATCCTCCCCAGTTGCTCAATGTGCTCATGTATGCCTTGGCTCAGGGTTGGGGCTTTGTGACTAGCACTCACCAGGCTGCCCAGGGTTAGTGGTTGGGCTTGTTTGAGTGCACAGTGCAGTGTTTGTGACTGTATGGCATGCTCTGTGACTGACTGTATGGCATGCTCCAGTTTTCAAGAGAAAACTGGACTGTTTTCTAAGAGAAGTTCCGGACCAGCTGGGCTGTGGTGGGTATGTGGCCCTGCGGGCCGCTCCAAGCAACAGTCTGGTGGACCAAGCTCTCACAAGTCGAGCCTGGCCTCGGGCCGGGCTTGGGGAGTAGAAGAACTCCCAGAACCCCATCAACCAGGTCAACCAGGTATCTGTGGTGGATTCAGCTTTCTCTGTGCTCTGGTTCTACTCCGACTGCTTCCCAGTGGTTCTTTGCATGAACCGAGGAGGGTTGCTTTGGTCCAATGCCCTGTGGAGCTGGATGCTCTCAGTAGCTCAGCTTTGAATTCTTGTGGTTTGGTTCTTGTATGGCCAGCATTTTCATGGATAGGTTATCTCACTTCTGTTCCATTTCCATAGAATGGACCATCGATAATGCGTCCTGTTGGCTCTGCTAAACTTTTGGTCGCCTTGAGGTGGACCTCTTCAAATTGGCATGGAGCTTGCATCTTCCCTCCTATGTGGTTCTGTTCCCCAATTTCCAGGCTCTTGCAGTGGATGCCTTATGACTAGATTGGTCGAGGTAGAGGTTCATTTACCTTTTCCCTGGTTCAGATGTTGTCCAGGGGTTTTGTCCAGTCTAGTGTCACTCTTGGAGAGGGTGATCCTTCTGGCTTCTTGGTGGTTAGTCCAACCTTGGTTTCCTGGTGCTTCTCGCCTGGTGTTCAACCCCAGGTTTTTCCTATGTCTCCGCTGTTTTCAGCAGATTGGCCCGACAATGTATTTTGCTGGTTTGACAATCTCCTGTGTTCTACTTGTCTAGAGCTTTTGACATTGGTGTATCACCATTTGCAAGTCTAGCAGATGGCTGCTTTGTTGGTGTCCCACCTGTGTTTTTCCTTGCAGCAGCAGTAGTAGTATGAGACTGCCTGGCAGTTGTTTCATCACTGTCTCTCTTCATCATCATTCTTAGATCTAGGTCAGAGTTGTCCTGTTCTTTTTGTCTTGATTGTTTCTCGATTGGCATCTCATGCCTAATTCTGTTACCTCTTATTGCCTGGCATTGGCAGAGCCACTGTTGCTTGCGTTCAACATTAATGCCTCCTTGACACGGTTCTACTTGTTTCCTCGTGTCTTTTCTGTGAGGAGCCCCTTCAGCTCCCTGGAGCTATTGGACTGATATGCGATATTTTAGTCTAGGGCATTAGTCAACGGAGTTCAGCCTACCGGGGACCACAAACCAAAACCTGGCCCTCCTCAGAGAGGCAAGGGAGCAATGGCCTCTGGAAACCCCACTGTGGTTAAGGGTATTCCTTGTCTGCCTTCAATGGAGTTTAGGCACCTTGAAAGGTAGGCATAAAACAAACCCCACTTGGTATTAAAATTGCAACCAAATACCGAACAGGGGGCAGAACTTCCCCAACTCTCAAGAAAACAAGCAAACATCACACCACCGCCGCTGCGCCACTTGCCCGCGCAGTCCTCCCCTCCCTGGGAGAGGGAGGGGAGCCCCAGACCCCCCATACCGGCTACCCTCACACCCCAGTTCTTTGGCTAATGCGATCTGGCCCAGTCGTCAACTCTGGCCTTGATTTCTTGGCAGTGTTTTGCCTTAGGGGTGTTCTTGCTGTGTTGTGGTGTTGGTGGCCAGGTGTAACATCAGTGTACTGGGGGCTGCATGTGCTTTGGGCTACCTTCCCTAAGCACCCTGTAAGTACTACCCCTGGGTGCTTGGGTTTTCTTCCACAAAGCCTTCGGGACTCCACGGCCGTAGGGGTTCGTGCTGCTTGACAGTTACCCCCGCCCTTGGGGACAGCTGGGGTTTTGTGACTTTTGTATGGCCTTGGGTAGGAAGTGGTATTATTGCTGGTTAGGGCACAAGGTGTTGCACAGCTTGCCTACCAACACAGCGGCTGTGTTCCTGTTTTCTCTGAGGACATTGTACTTTTGAGGGGTTTTATTTTTCTTTTCTTTGCCTGGTGGGGATCTGCCTTGTTCTGCTGTTGGTCCACTTGTGATATTTTGGTGGCAGCTAGGCCTCCCGTAATTGTACACAAATCGCAGGGGGACGGAGGAGTCTTGCAAGATGTGTTCTCTGTTCGTGCTCCAATTTACCCATTCTGTAGACATTGAGGTTCGGGTACAGGCAGCTTCCACGTTGCATGCTCAGTTTAGGTTGCTGCAACAGGCTAGACTGGTTGCCTATCCGGATGCTCCGAGGCTGCCCCGTTTTGGTTATAGGTACCCAGACTTGGGGGGCGTTAGTCGTTTTGACTTTGGTTCAGTCCATGCTACCCCATCCTTCTCTGGTTGGTGGTGTTCGCCCTGCTCCCCTTCCCTCCTGCTCCCGGCTCCCAAACTTCTGAGGGTTTCAGAGTCGGGGCAGGGTTTAGTTGGTGATGAGACTTGGGCGGTTTCGGGGGCTGCCCCATTCGGGTTTAAGATGGAGGCATTCGAGCCTCCTCCTGCCGAGGCTTCCGGGTCCCACCCGAAGACCCCATTCTTTTCTGCCTTTTCTTCAAGGGTAGAGGGTGTGGAGGACGGCTCTGCCCTGGGTCCTGGTTTAGAGGATCCTGGGGCAGGGAAGGAGTTGACCTAGGGGGCTTGGGACCCCTTTGATCCCACTTGGGTTTTAGTGCCCTCTTCGCAGGGTTTGTTGTTGCAGGGGGGGAGGGGTTTTCTTACCCCCACTCCATGTATGAATATGATTTAGGGTCGACTCCTCCCCGGGTTTGGTTCCGGGTTTCTTTGGGTTCCTCGGCTCCTTCATTCCAGAGGTTCGCTTTCACTTTGATGTCCAAAGGGTTTGGAAAGGATGGGAAAGGTAGAGGGATGGGGAGGTGAAATTCTGGAAGAGGATGTGGTATAAAGAGAGAGGTGGTTTGAAAGTTTGGTGGCCTGTCCACCATGGGTTGGCATTTGTGTGTTGTATGTTGGGTTGTCAGTATATTGGCTGGGTGGCTAGTGTTTGTGTCCTAGCTGGTGTCTGGAAACTCTAGAGCCATTGGAGTTGGCTGCATCTTAGCAACATCAATGTAGTTTTTCTGCCTCTCGAATCTCGCCTAAGGAAGTTTGGGAGGCTCTTGCTGCATATCTCCTGCGAGACCCGGATTCTGGCTCTGTGATGGATCCATCCTCATTTGAGTTTGGTTCTTCTTCACTGTATTGGGTGTGTTATGAGGTTCTAGAGTCTTCCTGGCTGGCAGACTGCTCATTCTTTTCATTGGGGGCATGGCATGGGTTTTGTTAGTCTCACACGCTTGAATGGCGGGCGGCTGCTACCATTCTGCAGGTTTACCTGGTGGGGTGAGTTTGAGCACCTTAACGCGTGCTTGTTTGCTCTTGTGCGTCCTCGGGATGTTGGCCTTGTGCAACTGCATGTGCAGGTTCCCACCCTTTCGGTGTCTTTGTTAGCTGAAGATTCGCATGCATGTGGGGCATTTGACTTCGGTCTTGCGCTTATTTTCCCTTCTCGAGCTGTCTTTGGACTGGCTTGGGGAGGATGTGGAGGCGTTCAGTGCCAGGCCTTCATCTGGTGTACTGGCCTCGGTGGCCCGGACGTTGGCCACACTGTACAAGTTGTTTGCGCTGATTCTCAGAGAAGCAGCATCTCTGTTCTTTGCTTCTTGCTTCGCGTGCTGGCAGGCTGTGCTCGCTCTCTCTGTGGAATCTGCTTGGGCTCTGGCTCTTAGCTTTTCATCTTTCTTTTGCTCGTTGCTATTTGTAGAAACTACTGTCATGGAGTTTCTGCAGGTGGCTTCGTCTAGTTGTCGTCCTATGTCTATTATGTCATAGTGTCGTCTATTTGCTTCTCCAGGGTGGCCATTCTCGGCCTTCTCAGAAGGGTCGTGCCAGGGCTCAGGGTTCCTTTGATCGGGATGGGCCATTGGTGTCAGTTTCTGAGCCGGCGTCGTCGCCGGCTCAGGAACATCAGCCCTTTCGATGGGGGAGAAGCTTGCGCTGTTTGCTCACACTTGGACCCATAATTTGTGGGCATTTCAGGTCGTCTCTTCCAGCCTGTGGTGGCGTTGGGCAGCTCCTCCGCTTTCGGAGGGGTTGAGGGTTGTTGAGGCTAACTGGGGCAGGCTTCTTATCCTGCACTCCTTTGGGTCATCTTGGAGTGGGTGCACTTGGGCAAGGTCGAAACAACCCCGTCCCTCGGGTGGATTTCACGCCTGTTTCCAGTGCCGAAACAGGACTGTGCGGATCTGTAGTTTGCTCTGGACTTATCCCATCTGAATCCCCTGGATTCCTTGCCCCTCATTTTGGATGACCACTCTGTCTCAGGTCTGGCTTCTTTTGGAGCCGGGTGCTTGGATGATGTATCTGGACCTTGGGACGTGTATTTGCATATTCCCATTCATCCAGGGTTTAGGGACTGATTAGGTTTTGTGGTGGGGCAGCAAGCTTACCGCTTTCGTTTGCCTTCCTTTTGGCTTGAATTTGGCACCTCGCATTTTTACATGTCTTACCTGGGTCGTGGTGACCTGTCTGCGACTGCTAGGGGTTCGGGTTCTGGCCTACCTCGGCGAGTGGTTGGTATGGACTCTCAGCTGGCCTGCTTGTCTGCTCGCCAGGGGTGTGGTTCTTTCCCAGCTCGCTGCGTTCAGGTTCTTGGTGAACTGGAGGAAATCCTATCTCGTTTTGTCCCAGGTTTGGACCTGGCTGGGCCTCGTTCGGGACTCTCGGACCGTTTCCATGTCTCTCCCTCCGGAAGCATTGCTGCGGCTGCAATCTCCCCCCCCCCTTCAGCTGTTTCTGAGGGGGTCCTGGGTCACTCGGCAGTTGCTCGACCAGTTGTGCGGGTGTCTGAACTTCGCCGTGCTGGTTTACCCGCTGGGTCGGGTTTGGCTTTGGCTTTTGTTCTTGTTCCTTTGGGGACACCCTTCTGCCTCTCTCGTGATCGCTGGGTTTGGCTCCGGTGGGCCTCGCGTCAGTTGCTGTGTCGCCGGCTTCCTTTTCAGGATTTTCGGGGTTCAGTGCTTTGGCGCCTACCCGAGGCCTCGCTCAATGCGTTCACAGATATGTCGTCTCTCAGCTAGGGCTTTGTGACCAGTGCTCACCAGGCCAGCCAGGGACGGTGGGGTCTGTCCTTCTGTCAGGCTCACAGCACAGTGCAGGAGTTTGCAGTTGTTTGGCTGTCACTTCGGAGGGTTTGGGTCACTCTGGGTCCCGCGATCCAGCTCCATTTGGACTGCTGTCCAGTGGTTCATTGCCTGAACCACGGGGAGGTTCTCTTTAGTTCTTGGCTCTTTGGGGCTGGTCGCTTTGAGTGGCTCGTCTCCTGGTTTCTCTGGGTTTGGCTCTCCACACAGTTCATATTCGGGGAGTGTCCTATGTTCTGGCAGACAGCCTGTCACAGTTCATTCCCCTGTCCATGGAATGGACAGTTGACGGCATCTCCTACAGTTGGCTCTACCTGACATACGGGCTCCCGGAGGTGGACCTCTTCGCATCGGCGTGGTCGAGGTGTCTCCCGATATGTGTGTGGCGTCCTTCCCCAACTTTGGAGCCATCACGGTGGACACCTTTTGGCAGGACTGGTCGAACTGGGGTTACCTTTACAATACCTCTTTTGTCTGGTCCAGCTGTTGCTTCGGGTTCTGGCTCAGTTGGAGTCTTACCATGGGAGAGTTGTCCTAGTGGCCCCTTGGTGGCCGGCCCAGCCTTGGTTTCAGGCGCTGCAAGCTCGGCGTCCGTACCAGGGGCATTTTCCGTGGCTCTGTCTCTTTCAGCAGATTGGGCCGGTCCGGTACATGGCTGGTTCAGTCTACCCCTCCGCTCTTCGCGTCTGGTCATCCTGATCCTTGGACCAGGTGCTCTCTTTTTTTTTTCTCCTCGGTTTGTGATGGCCCCTTTGGTTCAAGATTGTTTTTCCAAGGCTCTGTTTCTGTTGCCATTGCCCTCTGGGTGTCGGGTTGGTGAGCTTCATGCTCTCGTCTGGCACAGGGATTTCTGCTCTTTCGGTCCTGATGGTCGGTTTGTTGGGTTGCAGTCATTTCCTTCTTTTCTGGCGATGAACGAGACAGCGACTTTCCGGAGGGACCCTTAGTTCATTGATGCTTGGTTGGTCAGGTCGGAGATGCATCATGTGCTGTGTTGTGTCCTGTTGCGGCTCTTCACCGTTATCTGTGCACCTCGTTCTCCGTGGCCGGGGAAGCGCTTTCGGTTGATTCGGTTTTCCTCATTCCCTGTTCCAGACCTAAGGTCTTCCAGGCCATCTGCAGGGTTATTTATTAAGTCTAGGCAGTCTGTGGTCTATCCTCGTGTTCATGATGTTCCTACATTTGCTGCTTTGGCTGTTGTCTTCGGCAACATGTCTTTTGTTGAGATTCGGACGTGTATTTTGGAGGTCGAACAGGGTCCTGGCCGCCCGTTATTTGGTAAACATTCCTGGTCCTGGGTGTTCGTGTGTGGCTTTGGGTCGCAGGTTGCAGCCTGTTGTCCTGACTTCAAGTTGAGGAGCACATGGTGACTGCCTCCCAGGTAAGTCCCTCTTCTACTTATCTTGGGTTTGTAGCTACAGGGAGCTGAAGGGGCTCCCCTCAGAAAACCTGTGTTGAATGTAATGAAATGCCATTTTCTAGGTAACCCCCCGGAGGCTACCTGGCACCCTCCCTCCCTCCGGTTGGCAGTTTTGTTTTGCTTTTGATACTCAGCCTCCGAACTGGGGTGTGTGAGTAGCTGGCACGGGGGGGTCTGGGGCTGCAAGCAGCATGGCAGCAGTGGTGTGACGTTTGCTTGTTTCCTTGAGAGTTGGGGAAGTTCTGCCTCTCTGCTCAGTTTTCGGTTGCAATTTTTGTACCAAGTGGGGTTTTTGTTATGCCTACTTTTCTAGGTGCCTAAACCCCGTTGATGGCAGACAAGGAATACCCCCAACCACAGAGGTGATCACAGTGATGTTCCAGCTGACTACAACTCTGTTTGCAAAAGAGAACTTGCATTTCATTTATTGGCACCTTTGTTTCCTTAAGGTGAATCTGTGGCCCTCTTGTTCTTGAAGTTACATGTTTTTAAACTCTTTCTTGTCAACTGTGTCAGTTCCTGTTACTATTTTATACATAGTGATCTTATCCTCCATCAACACAAATGGAGATTTTATAATCCTAGTTTGATTAATTTTTGTCTAATTTGAATGATTTCTTAACTTATTAAATTGCAGTGCATGTCAAATATTTGCATCAATTATATTTATGTGCCATTGTTTCGCTCATTTACCAGTTGTGTACAATTTTAGGTGTACACTGAAGCGAGAACTTCCAGCAATTCCTCTAAGTGCTCAGCCTGACCCAGCATCACTTGAGTGCAATGTAGAGCGCACACAATCACAGCACTCGTCAGATCTGTATGCAGCTGTAGGGGAAACCAATGACGGTTAGTGGGCCAGCAAAATATTCTTGTATGTTGTTGCTGATAGTCTTCTTTTACAGTATTTCTGTATTTACTGACACAGCTTCAGACTTGTCACTGAATAAATTTCCATAACTGGGCAGTTCTGCTGCTACAGATGAATGCCATTATTCTTTCATATTTATTCTTGAAATTGTGAATAGTGGGATGCTTCTACCACCACTGGTTCAAACTCATTCTACTTCTTTACCTGCCTTATGCATAAAAGTATTTAACTAAATTTCTGACATGTGTTTATAATTTTATTTTGCGCTCCCTTATTCTGCTTTCATTCATATCAAATGACTCTCTCTCTCCACTTCATCTATTCATGTCAGTATTTTGTATGTTGTGATCATATCATCTGTTGTCTAACCCTTGTCTAATGATGTTAAATTTCAGCCCATCTTCCTGTTTTGGTAGTACAGTACTTATAGTAACGATGAGGACCATAATCTGTATATCGATGTACAACGAAATTAGAATGTAGAACTCTGAACTATTGAGTTGGACAAACTGGAAAACTATTTTTTACTTGTGTTGCTTTGACAAACTAAACTAACCTATCCTACCCTCTCTAGGCCTAATACACTATATCTGAGGCCTAATATAGTACATATATGTGCCATACTTGGCCAAGGAATATTTAAGTTTGTGTTTTAGCTTCATTTATTTTAAAAGAATTCCTTACTAGTCAGTATAATACTATCTAAACGCTAAGCTTGTAAGAATTCGTGACCATTGACGATGAGCACAATATGTACAGTAACACGGGACAAAATCTTACTGAAGCGACCATACGAGTCATAAATACTCATATTGCGTCCAAGTAAAACAGAAACAAGCAACACCTAGTGGGCCAGCCAGAGGCTTAGGGCCTGCGCCGGAATATCCCTGAAATTTTTTTTTTTTAAATGTTGGGTTGTTAAATTTAGTGTTCTGGGGGGAGCCACCTTGTGGCTACCTGAAGCTACTGTATTCTGATATTGGTACCATCTAGTAGGTCACATCAGCTGCGGAGTT
The DNA here is from genome assembly GCA_020271785.1 of Procambarus virginalis. Lineage (NCBI taxonomy): Eukaryota > Metazoa > Arthropoda > Malacostraca > Decapoda > Cambaridae > Procambarus > Procambarus virginalis. The sequence continues at coordinate 10,213 of WNGS01160621.1, read as the reverse complement.
CTGTAGGCCTACCGGGGACTGGTGCTAGAACTTGCCCCACTCAAAGAGGCACAGGGAGTGGTGAAATTTATTTTGCCATCTCACCAGGGAAGACAACCAGAAAGTCAGCAAGACACAACAAACCACTGTTGTCTTCAAAAGAAAGGCCATAGATGTGAAACCCACCTAAAAAACTCCCCCAACCTATGTAAGCAAATGACTGAATTCTCTTGGAGAATTCGCTCCAACTCCTCCCACACTCATTTGGGGGGGAAAAGGGAGGTAGCTCACCACCAGCCAGCATCTCTGTCCAGTTCTAATGCTGATGTAGTGGGTTCCAGGTTACCTCTCTTCTGTGCTGGCTCTAGTGTTCTGCTTTTCAGCTAAGTGGTGGTCTTTGCCCTTGATGGTGTTTCCTGTACACTATGGTGTAATGTGAGCCAGGTTTGGAGTGTGTTTGGAGCTGCATGTGCACAGGGTTATCTTTCCTTAGTGCTGCCCTTGCATGACCAAGGTTATCTTTCCTGGAGTGTTTAGGAGTTGCTCCTCGTTTGTGGTGGCTCTCTCCCAGGGTAAGCCGGGTGTCTTGGGATGTTCCTGTCATAACTTGGTTTGGGAGAAACTTTGGCTGGTGAGGCGCATTGGTGGTTTGCGTGCTTCTCGCAACACACCGAGGTCGGACTTCACAGCCCAGGTTGTCTCGGCTTACTTTTAGGTCCGGTGTAGCAATCCCACTCCTTGGGTGTCCTGCTTGAGTTTACCTTTCAGGCCCTGCAGGTTCAGTGGTTCTATGGATGTTCCCCCATGAACCTGTTCTCTCTTTGTGTGAATTTGAGGGTTGTTCGTTGATCATGCCACGTGGCGGTGTTTATTCCTTCTGCCTGTTGGGTCAGCGACACCTTCAAACTCGAGTCCCATTGGGTTTGCTCTCCACATGTGGCTCTTTTCTGGGGTTAGCCCCTTCGACTCCCCGGAGCTTATCGAGGCTTATATGCTAATGTCAGACTTTGGCATCAGTCATGTGTATGGAGTTCGATGACCCAAACATGCTCAGCGAATCCCAGGCAGGGTACTGCTAACCGGCGCCCAATACTACCAATCAACTATCAAAACCTGAACCCCAGGGACATGAACACTCACGAGGACCTAGCAGGGGGAGGCATCACCAGAAGAACCGTATCAGGTCATACACCAAGGGGCAAGCAAGGCAGACCGCCCTACAAGGTAAAAACAAAAAGAAAAACAAAACCCCGCAAGAGGACAACGTACCCCAAGGAACAGAGCCGGCCGCTTTGAATGGTGAAAACAAGCTGCGCAGCCGCCTGCGCCCCGTACCAGTGCAAACTGCCTCTTACACTAAGGTAAACAAGGGAGACAAGACACCCAATCACCCATAGGGCAGCCGAAAAAACGAGCAGTTTAATAGCCCAACAGAGCCAGGACCCAAGGAACTTGAGGATGTTAACTGGTCATTGGACAGGGTGCTCTTTTTCTTTCTTCACGGTTTGTTGTGGCCCCTTCGGTTCAGGATTGCTTCTCGAAGGCTCTTTTTTTTCTGTTGACATTGGCCTCTGGGGATTGGGTTGGTGAGCTTTATGCTCTCCTCAGGCGCAGGGGTTTCTGCTCTTTCGGTCGTGGAGATCGGTTTATCTATCTGTAGCCATCTCCTTCTTTTCTGGTGAAGAATGAGACTGCTACTTTCTCGAGGGGTCCTTGGGTTTTTAATGCTTGGTTGGTCAGGCAGGGGGTGCATCATGTTTTGTGTCCGGTTGCGGCCCTTCGCCGTTATTTGCGTGCCACGGCTTCTGTGTCTGGGAACTCGCTTTGGGCTGATCTGGTTTCCCTTCTTCCCTGTTCGCGGGTGCGGGTGTACCAGGTCGTCCGCAGGATTGTTAAGGCTAGCCAGCCTGCAGTCTATCCCCGGGCTCATGGAGTTCACAAGTTCACTGATCTTGCTGCCGTGTTTGGCAATATGTCCTAGGCTGACATTTGGGCTCAGGGATTTTGGCAGTCGAACAGGGTCCTGGCTGCTCGGTATCTCATAAACATTCCTGGGCCTAGTTGGGCCTGTGTCGCTTTAGGTCGGCAGTTGCAGCCAGATGTCTTGACTTCGAATTAAGGAGTGAGCAGCGACCGTCTCCTGGGTAAGTCCCTATTTTTTTCCCTCCTCTGTGGGTAGTTAGCTCCGGGGAGTCTAAGGGTTCCCCCCCAGAAAACCAGCGTTGAATGTAATGAAACGCCATTTTCTGGTTGAAACCCGGAGGCTTCTCGGCATCCCTCCCTCCCCCCGGTCAGTGGTTTTTCGCATGTTTTGACATCCAACCTCAGAACTGACGGATGGATAGCCGGCGTGAGGGGTCTGGGGCTACCCCTTCCCCTCCCGGGGAGGGGGGGGGAGGCTGCGCTGACAGCGGCGCGGCGACGTGTGACGTCATGCTCGTTTGCTCGTTTCTTTTTGGAGAGTTCTATCTACTTGTTCAGCTTTTGGTAGCAAATTTTACCAGAATAGGGTTTGTTTTGGGATGCTTACCTTTCTGGGTGCCTGACCTGGTCGATGGCAGACATAGAATGCTTCCAACCACATTGGAAGCCTACCAGCCATCCAGAAGGAGTGGGAAAGGAACAACAACAATTCTAATATACCAGGGGCGGAGGCTATAGTCAGGGATGAAACTGAGGCTGAAACTCGGGAAGTTGTAAACTCTGACTCAGTAGGCCAGGATGTAGATGACAGTAAACTAGAAACTGTACCAGACAGCACTGACAGCTCGATAGGTACAGACACTACGACGGTTCCCGATAGAGCAATTCAGAACAGAAGGACAGACTTATGCAAATTTTATGCAAAAGGCATATGCAGACATAGATATGCTGGTAATAAGAAAGGATTAGAATGCAGTTACCAACATCCCAAAAAACGTTTAAATATGCTTAGGAAAGGTGAGTGTCGATTTGGATCAATATGTAGGTTTTTCCATCCTGACATGTGCCAACCTCACTGGAGGACAGAAAATGCTATGACCTCAGCTGCCCACACTTTCACGTGAAAGGCACAGAACGCTCATAAAGAGTGGCAAGCAGGATAATGAATTTGGGAGGAAACTCTATAATTTTTTTATACCAGACCGACAGAGAATTCAAAAGGAGGAGCATGGAGAGTGTATGGAACTGGATGCCAGATCCACTTGCATTCCAGAATTACAGATACAATTACACACCGAAAGGGAACTACAACTACGACAGGCAACTGCCTACAACACATCAGTACTGGTCAGAAACAATCTCAATATGTCCACGCATAATGGGCTTGCCGAGAAAGTCTCCCAGTCAAACTATCATTAATAGAGTAACCTCATTCATCTTTGCAACATACAAGGACTAAAAAACAAGAACAAACAACGAAGTACAGTTCATAAATGGCTCCTCACAGAGTCAAATGCAGTATTTGGAGCTTTCACAGAAAACCCATGCAGGGGAATTGTTGGACAGTGAGATCTGGATTCCAGGATATAACCTATACAGGTGTGATAGGAAAAGTTAGGTCACATGGAGGAGTGGGGTCTGTATATTAGGGAAGACCTTGTATGCTCGGAGCTCCTAAACGTTACAAATGAGGTGGTAGAGGGTACTGGGATTAAAAATAGAGAAAATAAATTTAGTAATTATTCTAATATACAAACACCAGATGAACGGTGAGAAATTCACAGAACAGATAAACAAAATAGAGAGTAGCCTTGATAATTTGGAGAACCCGATACCTGATATTATCTTCCTAGGTGGTGACTTCAACTTGCCTAGTCTCAGGTGGTGGAAAATAGCAAACAATAATATATACCAGGAAATCTACGGGACCTAACAAACCACAGATTAGAGAACTACTTAGATCTGTGACAAATACTTTCACTCAATCAGCAGAGATCGGAGGCAACGAGAAAGGAAAATATTTTAGATTTGGTCTTTACGACAATGAAGACATTATCAGAGAAATACGATATCAGATACCACATACTCAGATCACAAGCTCATTNCAAAAATTGGTGAAATCCTAAAAAAGTTGTACGAGGGCATTTTAGTGCACATAGTGTGAAAGTGGAAGACCCAAACAGCTTCTTTATGCATGATATCCAAACCCCAGAAAATATAACTGATATCAACACAAACATCATAGATCTTGAAAGGAAAAATTGACAACATGCCCATGCACTCAGCCCAGGTTCTGACTCATGGAATTCAATTATAAAGACATGCAAAGCACAAGTAGGGCAAGCACTCGGTGTAGTGTGGAGAAAAAGCTTGGACACTGGGGAGGGGAAGCACTTAAATCAGCAGATATAGCTCCTCTACACAAGGAAAGGAGCAAAGCATTGGCTAAGAAATATAGACCAGTCACACTAACACCCCACATAATAAAAGTTTTTGAGAGGAATCAGATCTCCAGTTTTATGGAGACCAATGACCTCCACAAACCAAGGCCAACATGGGTTTAGATGCCTTTTGTAGCTACTCAACCACTTTAACAAAATTACAGATGCATTAGAAGAAAAAATAGAATGCAGATGTGATATACACAGACTTCGCAAAGGCATTTGATAAATGTAACCATGGAGTGATAGCCCATAAAATGAGGTCAATAGGAATAACAGGCAACGTAGGGTGATGGATATTAAATTTTCTGTCACCAAATGCAGAGTAAAAGTCAACCAAATAAAATCGAGTCCAAGCACAGGTAAACGCTCTATACCTCAGGGCACAGTCCTTGCACAATGCTTTTCCTTATTCTCGTATCAGATACTGTATAGATAAAAATACAAGTTGCAGCTTCATGTCATCTCTTGCAATGACATAAAAATCAGCATGTAAATTACTTCTGTAGAAGACGTCGAAAAACTACAAGCTGATATTAATAACATTTTCGATTCGGCAGCAGAAAAATAACGTGATTTTTAACATTGATAAATTCCTGGTACAGTACTTAAGTATTGTAAAAATTAAAACCTTAAACAAGATACAGGGTACAAAAGACAATCAAACCTGCCCATAGTAGGAAAGCAACATGTAAAGGATCTGGGAACATTGATGTCTGACAACTTAATGTTTTAGGGAGCATAGCCAAGCAAATATTGCATAACCTAGAAAAAATGACAGGATGGATTATGAGTACCCTCAAATCCAGGGATCCCATCGCAGTGCTCATACTATTCAAATCACTGGTAATGTTCTGCCTTGAGTACTAGTCACTTCCACCTTTCAGAGCAGGAGAGATTGCTGAAATAGAGGGAGTACAGAACACACATACGGCATACTTGGTTGCCTGACAGCTGGATGGACAGCGCTTCGGATTCGTAGTCCTGAGGTTCCGGGTTCGATCCCCGGTGGAGGTGGAGACAAATGGGCAAAAATGTTTCTTCCACCATGATGCCCCTGTTACCTAGCAGTAAATAGGTACCTGGGAGTTAAACAGCTGCTACGAGCTGCTTTCTGGGGGTGTAACAAAAAGGAGGCCTGGTTGAGGACCGGGCCGCGGGGATGCTAAGCCCCGAAATCATCTCAGATAACCTCAAGATAACCTTCTTAGACACGATAAAACGCCTAAATTATTGGGATCGTCTCTAAACTCCCAAAGTGTACTCTCTAGAAAAGAGACAAGCAAGGTATCAAATAATAGATGGGAAGCACTGGAGGAGCCAGTTCCCAAATTTACACAGTAAAATAACATACCGAAGTGAATGATATAGAAGGAAATGCAGAATAGAGCCAGTGAAAAGTAAGGTGCTGTAGGCACAATCAGAGAACATTGTATAAACATCAGATGTCCATGATTGTTCAGTATCCTCCAATCAAGTATAAGAAATATTACCGTAACAAAAGTGGAAGCTTTCAAGGATAATTATACACGTTCCTGCACGAAATGCCGTACCAACTGGACTGTAGTTTATATGTGGTCCTGCGGGTCGCTCCAAGCAACAGTCAGGTGTACCAACCTCTCACAAGTCAAGCCTGCCTCTGGGCTGGGCTTGTGGAGAAGGAGTTATTCCAGAACCTCATCCAGGTACTATCCAGATATACACCTGCTCCTCTGGCATTACAGAGGACTGTATACACCTGCTCCTCTGGCATTACAGAGGACTGTATACACCTGCTCCTCGGGCATGGTAGAGGACTGTATACACCTGCTCCTCTGGCATGGTAGAGGACTGTATACACCTGCTCCTCTGGCATGGTAGATGACTGCATACATCTGCTCCTCTGGCATGGTAGATGACTGTATACACCTGCTCCTCGGGCATGACAGAGGACTGTATACACCTGCTCCTCGGCATGGTAGATGACTGTATACACCTGCTCCTCGGGCATGGTAGATGACTGTATACACCTGCTCCTCGGGCATGGTAGATGACTGTATACACCTGCTCCTCTGGCATGGTAGAGGACTGTATACACCTGCTCCTCTGGCATGGTAGATGACTGCATACATCTGCTCCTCGGGCATGACAGAGGACTGTATACACCTGCTCCTCGGGCATGGTAGATGACTGTATACACCTGCTCCTCGGGCATGGTAGATGACTGTATACACCTGCTCCTCTGGCATGGTAGATGACTGTATACATCTGCTCCTCTGGCATGGTAGATGACTGTATACACCTGCTCCTCTGGCATGGTAGATGACTGTATACATCTGCTCCTCTGGCATGGTAGATGACTGTATACACCTGCTCCTCTGGCATGGTAGATGACTGTATACACCTGCTCCTCTGGCATGGTAGATGACTATATACATCTGCTCCTCTGGCATGGTAGATGACTGTATACACCTGCTCCTCTGGCATGGTAGAGGACTGTATACACCTGCTCCTCTGGCATGGTAGATGACTGTATACACCTGCTCCTCTGGCATGGTAGATGACTGCATACACCTGCTCCTCTGGCATGGTAGATGACTGCATACACCTGCTCCTCTGGCATGGTAGATGACTGCATACACCTGCTCCTCTGGCATGGTAGATGACTGTATACATCTGCTCCTCTGGCATGGTAGATGACTGCATACACCTGCTCCTCTGGCATGGTAGATGACTGTATACACCTGCTCCTCTGGCATGGTAGATGACTGCATACACCTGCTCCTCTGGCATGGTAGATGACTGCATACATCTGCTCCTCTGGCATGGTAGATGACTGCATACATCTGCTCCTTTGTCATGGTAGATGACTGTTGTGACGGTAGAAAATAGGTGTTATTGCAGTCTTCTCTCGGCAGATGGAATGCCTGTCACAAAATTAAAAATAAAAGTAAAAAAAAAAAGTTAAACTGCAAGTTGTCTTCACTGTGAGGTTAACTGTAGGAGAAAACATACAGAACAAAAATTTAAAAATACTTTATTTTAATAGAAATCTTACTTTAAACAAATTGCAAAATAAAAATGTTATTAAATTTGGCTTTATACAGAGTGCAAAGTAAACAAGATAAGCAGACAATTACATTTACGTTAAGTTAATACTAGAAAATATGGTGAGGAATACTTTGAGTCAAACTGAATAGCTCTGTTACCACAGCGGGGTATGTCAACAGGTCTACTCAGCAAGAGCACTCAGGAGTAATCTGAATCTTGGAGAGCTTGGTAGCCCTATTTATACAGAATATCGGCCCGGCAGATGGGGTTAATGGCCTCTTTAACTGTGAACCGGCTCACTTAAACTGCTTGTTTTGGAGGGCGTGGCCTCCCAGCGACCCAGGTGCGAGGTGGGGTGACGGGCCGTGGTGAAGGGGGGAGACTGGTAGTACTGTCTAGACGTCTGGAAGTAGTAGTAGTTGTTGTTCTTGGCTGCAGTTCTTGATTACGTAGACGTGAATGAGTAGAATAGGCGATAATGGAGTTGGCCGAACCTCTTCCATAATATCTTAGAGATTTTCCTAGAGTTCCTAGAGATTTTACTGTGACACTGTATACACCTGCTCCTCTGGCATGGTAGATGACTGTATACACCTGCTCCTCTGGCATGGTAGATGACTGTACACACCTGCTCCTCTGGCATGGTAGATGACTGTATACATCTGCTCCTCTGGCATGGTAGATGACTGTATACATCTGCTCCTCTGGCATGGTAGATGACTGCATACACCTGCTCCTCTGGCATGGTAGATGACTGTACACACCTGCTCCTCTGGCATGGTAGATGACTGTATACACCTGCTCCTCTGGCATGGTAGATGACTGTATACACCTGCTCCTCTGGCATGGTAGATGACTGTACACACCTGCTCCTCTGGCATGGTAGATGACTGTACACACCTGCTCCTCTGGCATGGTAGATGACTGTACACACCTGCTCCTCTGGCATGGTAGATGACTGTACACACCTGCTCCTCTGGCATGGTAGATGACTGTATACACCTGCTCCTCTGGCATGGTAGATGACTGTATACACCTGCTCCTCTGGCATGGTAGATGACTGTATACACCTGCTCCTCTGGCATGGTAGATGACTGTATACACCTGCTCCTCTGGCATGGTAGAGAACTGTATACACCTGCTCCTCTGGCATGGTAGAGGACTGTATACACCTGCTCCTCTGACATGGTAGATGACTGTATACACCTGCTCCTCTGGCATGGTAGATGACTGTATACACCTGCTCCTCTGGCATGGTAGAGGACTGTATACACCTGCTCCTCTGGCATGGTAGATGACTGTATACACCTGCTTCTCTGGCATGGTAGAGGACTGTACACACCTGCTCCTCTGGCATGGCAAAGGACTCTATACATCTGTATTACTTGATATTGAAACTGCTTTGATTTGTTGGGAGGTGTATGCAGTACATAATGACAAATTAGCTGATAAAGTTTGTTAATGCTGTACAATTCTAGGTATGATGAATTTGAGCTGACGCAAGGAATAACGACAGTAAAGGTGTGTCATGATGGCGGCGAGAATGGGCTGGGCAGTTATCCCCGCATCAATGGATCCAATACGCCTAGAGCAAGTGACGAGGCCTCAGAGGCATCAAGCAGGTATGTAATATCCTTCGTGGATATAGTTCTTATTTTCTCATATTAAGGAAAGTAGCTTTGTTAGCTACTTTGTTACGACTTTTGTATAAAGTGAAGCTTTATAGACAACTGGAAGGGTCACAGAAAATGAAACATCAAAGTGCCAAACAAACAGTTCACATTGAACAAGAGATTCATTAAAACAAGCTTGAAACACTCTAGTACCAATTGCCACCACCAGGTGGGCTGACCCCTGCCCTCAGCTGATTCCCTTACTCAGTTCTATTGCTGATGTTTTATAGGCAACTGCTTCCTGAAGTGCTCTGGGCTGCTAGTCGTGGAGAGTGCTGATTATCCTTGGACTTCATTCGTCCAGCAGGGGCCATGTGCCTGTTTTCTCTGCGGCTTGTTGTGTGAGCTTGGCTTTTGTAGCGTTTCAGGCTGCATGTGTTCAGGGTTTTCTCTGGGGTGCGTTCCAGCACTACCTGTGCACTGGCAGAGTTACCTCCTCTGGTGTGTTGGGGAGTTCGCCCAAGAGTCCAGGTGAACAGGAGTGGAGAACCTGGTTTTAGTCTGTTCAAGGATCTTTGGCTCCTCTGTTTGGGTCATTGGCAGGTATGTTCATTTGGTTGTGCTGGAGCACATTGGGGTTCACGTGTTTGTTTATGTGGTGCACCAAGATTGCCATTCGTAGCCTGCTTGTCTTGACTGCATTTGGTGTCTGTTCTTCTGGCAACCTCCCCTGGTGCCCGGGGTTCCTGCCAGGTTATCAGCCTTCGGGCCCTGGTATTTCCCTTGCAGGTCTCTGGTGTGCTTCATTATGGATCAGTCCACCGAGCCTGAGTTTGAGCTTGCTGGGTGTTCATCATCTTTGCTACCTGATGATCATTGCTTTTGCCTCTACCATGCTGCCTGCTATGTCGGTGACACCTACGGCCCTGAGTCCTGTGAGGTTTGTTCTCAATGAATCCTTGTCACTACTGATTCAGCTTCGGAAGCTTTTCAAGCATCTGCCGCTTTGTGAGCTAAGTTTNGGACCCGTCGTTTCTGAACTCCTGGCGGGTTTGCTTGCTTTGGGGAGTTTTCTGTTCGGCAGACGTTCCATCTCCTTGTGCTGCCTGCGTGTCGGTGGTCGCGCCTGAGATCTTCCTGCGGCTCTGCCTTTCCTGGGCTCGGAGGGTCTTGTCGGGGCTGCTTACGTTCTGCCTCATGGTCTCGCCTCCGGTTGATGGTCGGGTG